>CM060947.1:211576210-211736210 GCA_030765055.1 Mantis religiosa | reverse complement strand
CGGGATTTGAACCACGGATCTACTGGTTTCCGTCCAGTCGCTCTGACCCTTGAGCTACCATGGCCAACGTACCTTCCTGACATTAAATTCTCCAATTGACTCATTATATTTCCCGGTGGACCACTTAAGGTTCTCATATTTGAGATAACTACTTGTGGCGACTTACTATTGTAAGTACTTCATTACCAGGATTTTTATCGTAGATTATTTTTTAACGTAAATTTATATAGAGGAATTAATCCTTAAAGAATTAATTCTTTTAAATACATTACTCCGGTATATGGGTGATTTTTGATTAATTAGAGCTAACTGAAAAATTCAATGCCATGGCCGGGATTTGAACCACGGATCTACTGGTTTCCGTCCAGTCGCTCTGACCCTTGAGCTACCATGGTCAACGTGCCTTCCTGACATTAAATTCTCCAATTGACTCATTATATTTCCCAGTGGACCACTTAAGGTTCTCATATTTGAGACAACTACTTGTGGCGACTTACTATTGTAAGTACTTCATTACCAGGATTTTTATCGTAGATTATTTTTTAACGTAAATTTATATTGAGGAATTAATCCTTAAAGAATTAATTCTTTTAAATACATTACTCCGGTATATGGGTGATTTTTGATTAATTAGAGCTAACTGAAAAATTCAATGCCATGGCCGGGATTTGAACCACGGATCTACTGGTTCCCGTCCAGTCGCTCTGACCCTTGAGCTACCATGGTCAGCGTGCCTTCCTGACATTAAATTCTCCAATTGACTCATTATATTTCCCGGTGGACCACTTAAGGTTCTCATATTTGAGACAACTACTTGTGGCGACCTACTATTGTAAGTACTTCATTACCAGGATCCTGTACAGTACAGTGTATAACGAGATCTTTTGAATGTTATCTAAAACCTAAAGGCACTAGGATTGTTAGATATACTGCTAATTTTAAAAGTTTTAATAGTGTTAGAAAATAATAAATTAAAAATTTTGCGAATTTTTTCTTTTTCCCTTTATTTATGCTTAGTAGACTTAGTACTTTTTTCGAAAATTCCTTATAAATATTTTATCGATACACATATTTCTTTATATCGATACACATATTTCTTTAGCCTGATACTGTATCAGTTCAGTACTCTTAAAGGACTTCTTCAGAAACAGTAGGTAGGTAGTTCGTACAGAAAATGAACTTCTGCTCATCAAAATTACTCTAAAGAGCTTTTATTAAAATATTGTGCGTTTGAGGTACTGTCACGCAAATCAAATGTAGATACCTATTGATAGCTTTTTGAGTAGCCCGTAAAAGTCCGCAGCGCAGGTAGAGAACTCTTTTCCTCAAAACTGTACTCCTGGTTGGTTGGTGCTTTAATGACTTTTAGTACCTGCATCATCATATACTGGTGTAAAGTCGAGTGCAAGGAAACACGCCGATGCTTTTTTTTATCATGTTTAAGTTTATTTAAAGTTGACAGAAACCCCTATGCTCCACCCATCCCTGTGCTCCACCCATCCAATTTCTTATTGGTTTTTTAATTAAAGTTCAACATACGCATTAGCCCATGAACAAAGGTCTGGTCTTGGCGAGCAGAGAAAAAGTGCAAAAGCATGTCATCTGAGTGGCTGGAAGGCATGCTTCACAACGATGGCCACACGCTCTTCTCTGGGTGAATGTGTCTGGTGTTGGTTTCAAAAAGTAACCTCTGAATAGCTCGGTTTTAGGCTCAGGAGTGAAGGAAAAAAGGGGGTGGGCAAAAAGACAAACATTAAATGGAGTGCAGATAACAGATAACGCCCCGTAGGGGAGGGGATCCGTCCCCTTCAGCTACCGTGGTGCGAGCGCTGCGAACCTCTAGCACTCGTGGTACCTCTGATGTTACTAGAGGAACCTCGGGCGGAACATCCGAGCTTCTCCTTGAATGGGAGTTGTTCGGATTGGGTTGGACTCGAGGGGACAGTGGTCCTCGATACCCGTGGGAGATCGGGTAAGTCTCCGGACGGTGTTGAGGGAAGCCATATATTCCGGCGTACTAGTCTGCATAGCTAGTAGAAGGTGTGCTAGATCACCAGGCGGCCCAACCAAGGTTAATCGGTAGCCTTCACCTTTGGGGTGGCGTATCCACTTCCATCCCGTCTTGAGTCCATAGGACCAGATGGGGGGGGGGGGGATTGTTAGTCCCTAGGTCTTGCCATACGTAAAGCCCCACGGAGGCGCTGGGCGCCTTTTCGGACAGCTCAGAAACTACCTGGTCTTCAGAGATACCAAATAAGAGGCATTGCAAATGGAATTTAGTATTTCTTTATGAACATAAATCCTTGCGCACTGTACAGCTACGATTTCACGTAAGCAATTGTATGTATTCTCCTCTTAAAACTACTAAAACTATTAACACGCAATAAAAATATAATTTTGAGAACTTTCGACAATTTTCAGAGCTCAGTCCCCTATATCGGAATTAAATTGTCATATATTTGTGGAGAATAACGTGGAAAAGTAGATAGATTTTTTGACTCTTGGACAATTTAGAAAAAGGACATGTCACATTCACTTTTTTGTCAAAGACTATAAAAGTGAACTAACTTTGTTGCATGGGATAAGATCTCCAGGATAAATAACCCTCATAAATTTGTAGATATAACAATGAAAGAATGGCAACCTTTATCACTTCTTTCAAGTTTAATATCGTTTTGAGAATTTCTAAATTTTGTACTGGTTATATAAAAGTCAAAAAGTTTATAAGAGATAGCTAAGAGTGAAATGTAAAGAAAATAGAGTCATTGTTACACACAGAACCCCCCATTCCCCAATGGATTATTTCGTTCCTGCACGATATCTCTTTCAAACAGCTCAAAATTTATTTCGATATATGCACAGCTTTGTTCTGAGGATGACAAATCAGAATTTTCCCGTGCGAGCATTAGAAAAATAAATCTGACAACGCCTCAAAGTAACACGTCATGTTACCATGGCTGCCTCAGATAAGGCTTTGAGGTGGTAGGTGGGAGGGCAACACCTATAAAAATGCGGGGAAATAACACGGTTCTGTCAGTTTCTGCAGTTTCGTCTAAGAAGCAAACAGTGGCTGGTGAAGATGAACTCTCAGGGCAATTGAAGATTAATCTACTGCTGGGTAAGTTCCAGTTTGAAATTTTTAATGTTCATGATAATAAATTCAAGTGCTAAACTATAAAATATCATAAATACATCCTACATCTGTGCATTGCGCATTAATTTGACATTACTTTAATTATCTAGTGCTTTATGACAAAAGCAGCAACATAAGATTGTGTAACATTGTCCAGTGTTATCAAACAGAATTATTTGTTTAATACTTTAATATGTTTTTTTACCGACGACATTATTTTCTATGAGATTACTACAAACCAAAATTACATGTCGTACAGTTCCTTTTTACTTCATCTTCCGCTTTGAAGCTTTGAAAACTAAGGTAGTTTATATATTTTATATTTTTAAAATATCTTATCTGTTATAGTTATGTGACTTTACCTATATATATTTCCTGCGAGCGCACATTTTTCTACGAACGATAAACATTTCCAGAATTGCTTTTATTAGACATTGTTGTAGTTACTCAAAAAATAAATGTCTAAAATATATCAAACTTTACTTTAACATCTTCCAAAGATGCGAACAAAGTAACAATTTTAACCAAAAATATCTTTAACATGGACGAGTTTTATTTTGTAAAATAGCCATCACTAATTTGATTAAAATACAATGTGTTTAGGATATTTTTTATGAAAAACCAAATATACTTACATGTTAAAAATTTTTCAGAATATTCCTTCAGATGCCCTCCATTAAGAAGATAATTTGTGTAATTTTTTGTAACTGAAAGCCATAGTCGATAGACCTTTTAAAACACAACAATTATAATTAGAAATACTTTTTTATGATTATTAGTCATTTCTAAGATTTCAGTCATTATTGCTTAAATCTTTTTGGTTATTTGTAATTGTTTTAACTGCTGCTGCTATTTAGCTGTTTCTCGCAGTCATGGAAAATGTGTGGAATATCTAGGCAAGTATTCCGCAAAGGTAAATATGTAAGTAGGACAAGTGAATGTAACATTTATTTGTGCTATTTATATTGGCTCATTTGTTCTTAATACCAAATAAGTAATCAAGCATACATTTGCTATTGTAAGAAATCAGGAGCAATAAAATAATTCACATTTGTCCTTACAATTTTGTTACCTCCGATCTGCCGAATACGTGTCAAAGAGCTATCATGTCAGCCTCTAGGTTTCAATGTGTTATTTCAAGTATTTTAAAATAGATATATTTTAACTTTTACTTTTTATAAGGCACATAAATTCTGCTGGATGATACCTGCATATTTTATTTATATTATATTTTAATATATCTGCCTTTATTACTATTTTCTCTTGACTAATCTTTCAAATGCCATTGAGTTATACAAAGATGATCCACTTTGCTTTATTTTCTTTGGCTTTATCGGTCAGTTTATACTTATATTACTCATATTGATTATGTCTGTTAGTTAAACGGATCTCAAATAGAAGTAAATTTAGCTATTTCTTTATGAAAATGTTGCCAATGTTTGTTAAAATATTCAGTAGGCTTACTGAATACTCATTTATTTTATCGTCAACTGAAGCATTTCTTATATTAAATTGTCTGTATAAGTATACCGAATATTAAATAATTATTATTTAACTGCAGTGTATTTTATAGTATTATAGCATTGAATATAGCTATATGTATTTAATCTGTACTCAAACTCAAAATTCTATAAGAATCTGCGGCTAATAGAATTTGATAATTCAATTCAGAAGTCATATTTTACATGAGTAAACTAAGACTACACTTTCAAGTAATCTAAAATAATAAAACATATAGGTAACAGTAAATAAACCACAATAAAGTGACTTAAAATAAAATAAATATATTAAAATTTTAACGTAAATATTAACACAGTGATTGAAATCTTTAATAAATGTATTTAATAAAATTCTACTCATTTGGTAAGCTTATCAGCTCTCTCGTTTCCCTCATGCCACACTGAAACATGCGATAGGACTAATAAGAGGTAAGAAAAACACACTTTAGGGTAAGTTCACTGGAACCAATAATAAAAACATAGGTATAGCTGATATATGAGCTAAATTTACATCTAACTCATTGCTGAAAATTAATCAGAACACTGTATTAAGATATAGGTATATCATAATGGATACATTAAAGTTGGATTAAACTAACTTACCCATACTCCCTTATTTGCACTGCCTTCTCAACTGTAGGTATCTTTTATAAGTATTTTCGGCTAAGATTCCGTAAACATTGAGTAATCAGAAGCATTTTCCTCTCAAACCTAATCTATTTGAACATACTTTTATAAATAGGGAAATGAGTCCCTGTTTAGTTTCTCTAGCTGTAGTAGATAAGAGGGAATATGGTATTGTACCCAAAATTTATATACAAAATTTATTCGGAAATAACGTGTTACAGATGTTCTCATTTGGTTATATGCATATATAGTGCATAAGAAACCGGACCATAATTTAGTAGGCCGTTTTGCATGCTAGGTGCATTAGATCGACGTCACTCATCACTTTCAGAAATGACTAATATTGCATAAGTAGTTGAGGTAAGATACCAATGCATGCAGTAAATATCATCCATTAACGGGATAACTAATTAGTGCCTTCCTTAATTATTCCAATTACTCTTTACAAGAAGAGCGTTGCACCTTTGTTTTTACAAATCCAGGCACAAGAAGCGCCTATGTACGTGTATCTATTTCCTTAGCATGGTATATACCTAGTGACTTCCTGCCGAGCTGCGTTCGACTCTTTTTGTACCCTCGCTTCACACGAGTTCACCAAGTAACATAATCTTATGAATGGGTATTCCTTACAAGAAAATAAGACATTTTTTTTTTTATTTCTACAGCAATTCCCAGCCATGGACACGTCACTAGCAATCAGCTTCTGCAGCTGCGGATCCCTGCATGTCCATCTCGAACATGAATTCGTTTTGTGCATTCCTTTGGAGCTGGAAATGAAGGAGGAAAGCTTCTGTTACGACATCGCGGTGAGAGTCAAGTATCATCCTGATGATAAAGTACTTCTGATGCCTAGCATTCAGGTTCATATTTTTCCTGTAGAATGTGATTGTGCAGCCTTTTCTGAAACTTGTTTCAACGTAACGGTCTATGAGATATAATGTCTCTTATACGAGACGTACTGAATCAACAGTGGCACCAACATGCAATGCATTAAGTTCATGTCACTTGGACATTAGTTCCAAAATAGAATTTCAAAAGACTTTGGACGTACTGGATCATCAGTGGCACCAACATGCAATGCATTAAGTTCCATGTCACTTGGACATTAGTTCCAAAATAGAATTTCAAAAGACTTTGGATGTTCTGAATCAACGGTGGCACCAACATGAAATGCATTAAATTTCATGTCACTTGGACATTAGTTCCAACATAGAATTTCAGAAGACTTTAGACGTAGTGAATCAGCAGTGGCAACAACATGCAATGCATTAAGTTCCATGTCACTTGGACATTAGTTCCAAAATAGAATTTCAAAAGGCTTTGGACTTCCTGAATCAACAGTGGCCCCAACATGCAATGCATTAAGTTTCATGTATCTTGGACATTAGTTCCAACATGGCATTTCAAAAGACTTTAGTTGTTAGTACTTCGTATTCATTTAATCCACAAAACACCATATAGGTCTCTTAAGCACCAGAAAATTGTCTACACTCTTTAACCTAGGCTTAAATCATTCCTCTTTGATGTGAACAATAATACAACTATTTTCGTTCTTTAGTGTTAGTAATATCAATAAAATATTTTCTGCATTATCCTCCCTGACGGGCTGTCACCTTATCGCGGTGGGGAGGTTTACTGCCTCAGCGAAGCAAGCAAATTGCTTGTGGAGAGGCCAACAAAGAACAGCCCTTTCCTCAATATTGGGGAAATATTTAAATATCAAAACACTTATTCAACAATTTTAATTTTTTGCGTCCAATAACATTCAGCACGCAACCCTGTTGCATTTCGCAACTAATAATATTTGTTTCCCAGTTTGATTAGCACTGCGCTAATACACTGTGAGGTAATATTTCAGCAGAGTTAAAAACCTGCTTCACTTATAACACCTGAACATCGCCACAATGTTTATCATGTGTAATAAACATATGTACAATGTTACTGTGGTATGAGCCATAGATAATAGAAGCCTATCATCCAACAAGACATATTTAAATATTTGTAATACTGGAAGAGGGAAGAGAAACTAATGCGTCCGATGTTGATATCGTAAAGAGTAAATATAGTTTATAACCTCTAAATATGCCATGTGTAATGAATTTTCTTAGCCATATATTCTAGATTAGTAGGGAAATGAATACTATCACATTGCAAGAATATAGTTCATATGAAACTAAACACATTTAAGGGAACGGATTCTGAACTCACCAAGTTCTAAATCACTTGCTTGAGATTCCTTAGTATCATTATTTTACCACATCTTAAGACTAGAAAACCCAAGTGTTGTAGCAAAGTTTACTGAAACGTTTCTGAGTTAGCAGATTTAAACAAAAAATTTAAGTTATTTTATAAAAAGTTATCCATACCTAACGGATTTCATAACGTTTAAATAAAATATTAGATTACGAAAAGTACTTTCGATGTAGGAAAATTTGCATTAGAAAATAAAGGTTCTAATAGTAATTGCAATTTAAAGACTCTTTTTTTAATTATAGCCTTAGATATTCACAGCAAAAAGTAATATTTATATTCAAATATTTATCAACTTTGATAACTGTGGTGTTAAAAGTACATACGCCATAGTACTATTTGCATAACAATTTTACAAAACTTTAAAACACCTTCAGAAGTAAAAAAAAGAGAGAAATCCCAGAATAGCTGCAATCATAATCGAGTTTACTTATATCTCCATGTAACTAAGTTTCTCTCCAATAATAAACACCTTTAAACAAAGATAGCTGTAAAAAATCGGAATGAATTAGGAGTTTATAAATATTTTTCACCATTTTTGCCCAACTTTCACGAATCTGTTTCCTTAATTTCTATTAATTTTGTTCCTCAAGCAAAACTATTGCCGTGGGTTAGAGTAAGAAAGATACTTCAAAACTATAAATAAAAAAATATAAAATTAGATATAAGTACCAATCTGAAGAGTAAAATTTATACGCTCAAAACCGCGGGTAGCCCCTAAAAGTTGGCTGCTAGGTAGTTAGTTGCACTTGCCTCTATGAAATGCAGAAGTTTTGAAAGACACATTCAAACTGTGAATTCTATGATGATTTTACTAGTTTAACCGTCGACAACATCTAAACAGTAAGTGCCATTATCTCTGTCCACTTTTTAATTGTTCAAACATATTTCAGTTTACTGTGTAGGTACACTACTTGAGGAGTCACCAGAAATTCATTAGATTTTGTCCATTGTCCAGCTTACTTATTGCATTTGGTTCTCATTGAAGGCAACACACTTATAGACAATCTTATAAAAGGAATATAATCTCACCTCCAATCAAGAATATTTATTATTTATGATAGGGAATTATATATAGCATATTTAATTTAAAATGTCTAATAGTCATAGATAGGAATGAAGCCAATTCAACTAAAGGTTAAACAAATGCCTATATTATATGAATTAAATACAAAACTAATTTATCCAAAATACAACTACTGAAAACAATTAAACTTCCCTTTACTAAAGACGAAATTAGTATTAATCAACTTAAAGGTACCATCTCTATTTGCAAGATATTGTGATATTAGTTCTCATTTGAATCTCTTAAAATTATAGAGGCACGTCATACAGTTTTCTGGTTATTGCTCAGAATTTTATTTTGCTTTTGACAGACATTAAAACCAACCGCT
The DNA here is from genome assembly GCA_030765055.1 of Mantis religiosa. Classification (NCBI taxonomy): domain Eukaryota; kingdom Metazoa; phylum Arthropoda; class Insecta; order Mantodea; family Mantidae; genus Mantis; species Mantis religiosa. The sequence goes on along the minus strand of CM060947.1, from coordinate 211,727,307 downwards.
TGTTACAGTATTTTTTAAGGTTAACCAAACTTTGCCAAAAGATAAATGTTTTCTACTCATAGATGCTGTTTCATCATAAAAGTATGAAAACATCCACTAAAGGTTAAGTAATTACGAGCTTCAAAAATAGATTTTATGTTAGGATACACACTGAGAAAAGCATTTCGAAATATCATACTTCATTTTCAATAAGCATACCAGCACTACATTCGGAATAATTTAAATTGCACCATTAGTTAAGTTAAATAACCTAAAATATTAAGAAAAATTTAGATAGGTATTTTCGAAGTTAGTCAGTTAAAAACCGCTGTATGAAAGCATTCTTAATCAAAATTACTGAAGAAGCAGCAACAACGTTTTCGCCGCGTACCTAAAGAAATATCGCTAAACTGCTTCGATTCAGCAAATTGTTCATTTTGGACAATTTTTTAAAAAAAAAAATTACTAGATGTAAATTTCGAACCCTATTTCGCTGCGTTTTGGTGAAGAACCTCTGTTACAAAATGAGTTGCCATCTCTTTTACAGAATGTCTCTATGGCATTCAGTTTGATGAACGAATTTCCTTCCCTTTCATCGCTCATTTTAATTATCATAATACTCTAAGCTTCTCTCCGTGAAAAAATTATCGCCGATGAAAAAAAAAAGTCTACTTCCGTGTGATAGAAACCGAACCAATAACCTCAAATGTTTGGTAGTGGAAAAATGTACGTAGTAAGCCGAATGGCGTGGTGGGACAAAGTCATCTGAAGTTGTTGCTTTCATCCAGCCTAAAACATTAAGGGTTCAACTATTGACTTAAATGTAATTCTGTGATGTGTTTTACGTCATTGTTGTTAAATTTCTGCAGTTTTCTCTGTACCTTTGCACGAATCAGAATACTGAAAATTATGTTGTAACCTTAACTAGTTAGTGGTTTACTCATGCACAGATAAAGTGTAGATATTGTTTATTGCATTGATCTGAAATCATCAGCCAAATTTAGAGGTCTTGAAAATGCCATTTCCTAAAGTGAAAATGCGTTATTCTATGGCGTTACTAGGTAATAATCACAATGGAGGTTTTAAATGTTATATTGCACCGTGTTTTATAGTATTTGTTTGTAATGTCGATGTATTTTAACCTAGGGATATAAATAAGAGATAATGGGACTTTAAGATCCTCCTACTTTAGCAATTAAGCAGCCAGGAATGTAATATTTGTTTTTGTGTAGGTCATTACATAAACATCGTTACTAAGAATATAGTTTAACAAGTTAATGGAAGCTTTTTAAAGTTTATCTCTGAAATCGCCGATAATATGTTAAATGTAATAGATATGCTCATGATTATATTAAATTCTCAACTTTTTTAACTTATCACTTATATGTAAATATAAATAAATCAACCAAGTTTATAGGAACTCTAGAGACCATAGTGAAAATGAGTCGCTAATTATTGGGAGGGTGTGTAAAACTTCGTTATATGTCAGTCAAACCAAGCTATGCTTATCAGAATACGATTTTGGAAATAGAATACAATTAGCATTATTTGTTTATAATGAAAATGCTTCTCTCAAATTCAAAACACTTTGGATACATTTTTAGCTGAAACTTGTTCTGAAATATTTAATTTAGAAGACTATTATAAAATGTATGACATAAATGTAGTTATGCATTTCAGTATTTCGTTAGGATCTAACTAGACAAACGCTATAAAACATCGAAATTCTTTTAAATTTATCACGATTTAGAAGTCTATCAGTTTAAAAAATCATCATGCATTGAGTTTTAAAATAGAAAATAATAGCTTCCAGAAAATAAATTTTCTTTTAATGTACTTATTTACAGTCCTTTTAAGCCTCGAGTCAATTATATACAAAAATTAATACAACAATAAGTAAATCAAAATAACAGCGATTAAGGAATAAAGTGACTGTGTTCTATAATTAAAATAGTAGACGTTAAATAATTACTTTAGATACAATCGAACTTCATATGTTTATAAAGAATAACAACAAACTCAAATAACATCAGAGATTTAAATAAATTATATGATTTATATAATTTGACCATTTTGGAAATAAACCTGACATCATTTGTTGTAGAAAAATAACATTTGTTGTTCTTGAAGGTTTATAACTTTTGTAAAACTTTATTTTAGTACACTAATGAGCGTCAGGAAGGGAAAAAATGTAAAAATCGGAATATGAAAGTATAGGTAATTTACAAAGATAATACACAAACTATTTGTATTTTTCTAATTTTGGCAGTTGAATTCGAGCCCCGTACCCCAGTCCCTGAATCGAGTTTTACATCCATTGCATTCTTATTCCAGCAGATTATGAAACTGGCAAGCATGTCCAAGCTCCACGATAATAGTTTACTACTGGTTGAAGTTGTATTCCACCGTTTATGAATAATGCATCTAAACTGAAAGCCTGGTTTGAGAAGGCATATTCCAATACTAGTTTATTTGTGTTTGATTTTTACTTGCGCCTGAGAGCTAACAATAAATATTTACTCATTGTTTGGACGACCTCGGGAACAGGTCCATGTGTAACATGAGCGAATTTATAAGTTAAGAACGTAATAATGTCTTAAGGCAAAGTAAAAGCGCCCATTAATAAATATTTTTATCTGTTGTGAAAGGGTTTAATGTAAAATACCGTTGTCAAAAAATAGAATAAGTTCAGAAATAAGTTGCAAATATAAAATGTTAAGATATGTTTTACGCATTAGTTTTTAAAATGTAGTTGCAAGGATGAGAGTGCTAATACAGTTGGTGTGGTTCTTAGGTTCTAACACTGCAAGAATAACGTGTTAATTATTCTTCGTCGTTACTATTAGTGTGTTTAGTCGAATCTCTGAATATGTAATAAAGAATTTTCATTAAGAATTAGTTACTGACATTAATTGATTTAATCACTTTTCAATTTGCTTTTTGATTTCGTGATACTTTTGATGAATAAGGTGAAAGTATTTTAAGTCCATAGGATCTATTATGCTATTCTCATTCTTAATATTCTGCAAACCGCTATACCAATTTTATAGAGAAGTTGTTTAGCAGTATTAAATATTTCATATAAGAAATGTATACCTACCTTACAAAGATGTTGCACACAAATAGGTAAAACTGAAGCAAAATTTACAATTCCAATATAAATTCAGTTTGAAATTTAACGCCGAAGAAGCCTGTAAGTAAAACGCTCTGAACTTTGTCTTCCTTTCCTACAACGAAGAAGTATTCAAGACGAAAATGTTTAATTATTTGTTGTACCACAAGAGCCACACTTCAACTACTTTGAATATATTCTATATAGATATAGCGCAGATGAGGTATAATAATATTCGTAATGAACTGTCTTTAGTAATACATAAGCCCACTATGCGTGTGTTATAAAACATTTACTCTTAATGCTAAAATATGTTTTTGTAATAGCTACCATGTTTTGTTAGAGACCGTGAATACGAATTCCACGAGGCACTGATTACACTTAAGAACTATTTTAAGACAGAAACCTAATACTATAGATAACTAATAATTTCTCAAAATTAAGCAATGCGTTGACCCGATGTTTCATTCAACTAAAACTTAAGATTACTGTTTAGCCCTAATAATTGTTGTATGTCTAGGTATAAATAATAAAGTATAAGAAAACTATCGTACCTATAGTCCTCTGAACTAAGGAATTACATTGCTGTCTATTCCCAGTTTAATGACGTCGTATATAAATGCACACTCCACTCAGCACTGGTTGCAATGGTTTGTCTCCCTGTGTGTCTGGCTATGTTGGCAAGCACACCTCGTATTCAACTACCCTTGCTGTTAGTGCTTAGCACTAAATCCAAAGGTAACGGATTTGATTCCCGTCTGAAGTGTTAGATAATTTTCATTCCCTATCCGCCCAAGAGTGGAAGTGAAAATCCTTAAAGTTTTTAATAACGCAAACAATAATACCAAACTTAAATGTCTATCGATATTAACTGAAAACGGTCAAACTTGTGAGCGCTATGTACAACAATAAGCATATAATTAATAGCGAAAAATATATATATCACATAAAATATAATGAATCCACTTTAAGAACGTATGAATTAAGCCTGGTTATAATTGTCAGCATGCTGATCACTCTGCAGAGATCGCCCTGCGTAAGTTTTGCAAAAAAAAAAAAAAAAAAAAAAAAAAAATGCTCCTTAGAAGAGGTTACAAGCTTCTTTCATGACATGTCCACTAAAATCGTGCTAGTAGTTTATAATTACAACAATTTACATTTGTATGCCTCTTTATAGTAGGATCTGATCACAGACGGTGTCTTAAATAACTGCATTTTCCTTTTGAATCAAATCAATATTTTATAAATAAGACGTTTATATTTGTTTCTTCATCACGATGTGATATTCGAATAAAGCTTTCTTACTTCTAGATCTATAGGTTTATTGCTGATTTATTAATTATCATATTTACATACCAAACTTTAATTAACATTTTATTTCTCTGTTACAAAAACACACGATAAATAGCTGGCTGACCATTTGTCCCATACCTTTTAATAGAGATTGCTCAGAATTTACAGTTTTTTCGTATTAATATGAGGGATTCAGAGTTTATCTTGAGAGAATCTGTGGCTTGAATATATCTATCTATATAGGCTATTTCACCAATTAAACTATAAAATGATATAGTTATACAGGTAAATAAAATAATCCTGTAAAAAGGACTCTTCAAGCATTGACTGCCTATTTCCAGAGCATAATTTCCGCCAATTGTCGTAAAGATAATATTGAAATATGTGCATATCTACACAATTCGTTATTACAAATCAGTTAAAATTAAATTGAACAGATAATGTAGCGCATAACGAATAAATCTAAAACGACGTCTTATAATCACTGTACGTGAAGTATCTGCCGGTAAAACAAACAACACTTTTCTGAAAATGTAGTTATCAAAATCGAATTAAAGGAGTCTCTTTTGTTAAGATTGGTTGATTTTGTAAAAAAGCAATAAAAGTGTGCTTGGAAGTGCTAAAATTGACTCCAGAAAACTGTAACTATTCCAAATTTTATCTTTTTCTATTCCGGAATTGTCACTTACGACATTAGCAAAATTGTCATGCAAAACTAGTACTTTTAGCATTAAAAATAATTCCTTTAAACAATAGAGTCAGAAAAGAAAGAGGAATTTTGTCTCATTTTACATATGCACGTGTTAGATAACATTAAGGTAAAGAGGAGAAACTACGAAACAATTACTTTTTGATACAAAAGAATGAATGCAGGTAAAAGCAGTGAACAGACTCCACATAAAACCTTTATAGAAAAGCAATTACTAGTTCACACAAAGTTGCTTTTTATCTCTGTTCTATATTAATTATATTAATGTTTATTTGACAATTATATTGTATACATACTATTGATTTTTGGGGGACGCATTTTCAATGCATATTGAGAAGACTAAGCTTCAATTATGTATCTTATAATGGCACAAACAGCATATCATTTAAATACTTGAGTTTTAAATTTAGCAAGCGGTTTCTGACATTTTTTCAAACGAAAGTTAATCAAGTTTTTCATAATATTAAAATAATGAAAATAAATACCGTTGCACTATTTTTCAAAACAGACGCTCTAAAATGCTGAAAAATACATTTTGAAAAAATGACTGTGTTAGCAACACATGTAATCAAATAATTGTTATGGACTGCGTTTCGGGGGAAAAAAATTAGACATCTTTATATAATAGCGAAATCTACCAAGCAAAACTACAATGGTGTTTAATTTGTTCAGCTTAAACATCTAAATATTATATGAGCATTAAATTACTTTGGATTACCTAATTAAGGTTCAATGAATTAACCAGGTATAATTTTACTTACCTGTGTGCAGGAGGTGCATTACATAAAATCGTCTTAACTCCTTACGAATTCATCAAGTGTAACAGAATGCTCTAAAGTAAAACCTTAATGCCTTAGCTTTCTGTGTCGAAAATAAATGTATAGATTAGTTCAACATTCTCACTCATTAATTAAACATAGAGATAGTTACGGTTAATATGAATCGTTTTATAATGACAAGTTAAAATGGTAATTTAGTATAAGAAGATGATAAACGTATGACTTAAATAGCTTTAAGGTCCAACTAAAGCAATTGTAAAGCGACGCACTTTTATTGCGATTTGACATTACGATGCTAATTATTAGATATCTAACGATGTATATAATACCGCATTTCAGAGAGAGGTAAACAGAACACAAAAGATGCAAACGCACATCTGTTATTATCCCACGAATCTTTACTTGGTGAACAGATTATGTTATATCTTTATGTTAACAGTTATCCGAATTGAGTGTCTTTTTTGTAAATATTTAATGGCTTAGCAGAACTCCGACAAAATAAATTAAAGACAAACATATGCAGGAAATTGCCTACTGAATATCTTCATTCACTGTTCATCTCTTTTCAGACATCACACCTCCTATAAAAAGCAAAAAGGCCTATTGAAATAGTTTGGTATATATGGATCTAATTATATATATATTATGTAAATCAGGATTCAATTTACTGAACTACTTTTTGAAAAAATTGCTAATGCAAAGCATTGTTGCTAAATTTAGAATAGTTGATATAATACTATCAGAACTATCATTTAATAAGTTACGCAGTGTCAATATAACGTAGTCTCGGTTCCGTAAGACGTAAATTTTGAATCTTCTATCTTACTGAGAGAGCAATAACTTTTACAAAAAAAATATTAATAGTTAACCAGCTCAATGAATGATAGTGACATATAAAATGATGTGTGCAAATTAAACATTTAAAACTATATTCTAAATAAGTACTTGGAACAAGCCTACACTTATTGAATGTATGTCACGTTTGAATCTCCCATTAATACAAGCAAATGTGATATATTTAGCTACACTAAGTTCCTCATACTACCAGGCCGCGGATCGTGCACTGTCTGTTACACTAGAGGGTTTTCCTTCTAAAACTCCGCTATTGTTTACTTAGGACTGATACTAACTTGCTCTATAACGACTACTAATCTTATAATTTGAGTTGAAAATCGTGTAAGTTCATCGTCATGCCTGGGATTTCTGGCCACGAAATTGTGATTCGGTACTATAGTCACTCCATGGAGTTTCAATTTTAAACGTTTTGGCAACTGAGGAGTTTAAAATATTTGCTTGCTAGGCAGCATATTTTAGCCACTTCTTTTAAAAAGCGTTCGAGTTGTGCACCTATTTCTACAATTTGACCTGAATTAGAATATTTGTTTTTCAAGCATTAGGTTTACCATATAGCGATCCAGGTTTTCTACAATTATTAGTCAGTTCCGTAATAGTTTATATACCTGGAATACTCTGGAATTTTGCCTGAAATTGTTTACGCCCTTGGATTTTTAAACATTTATCTTGCACAGAATCCTTTTTAAGGCGTGAATTTTTCGCTGAAGATCTAAGTGGAGTAACGAGAATAAAGTAATTCACACACAACAGAGATATCTTGAATTATGTTCTCTTTTCAAATGTAAAAAAGCTAAATTTAAAACATACAGTGAACTGCAGAAGACATCATGATCGCTGCAGTCAAAACGATGTAACTTTATTGATGTCATATATTTGGGGGAGATATTTCTGACATCAAAATATTAAAACAAGTTCATATGTAAGTAAATTTGTCTGAAAATCAATTATTCCAGCCTTAGCCACAACATAAAATTGAAAGCTACAAAAAATGTAATTATGACATGTAGTGTACAACGCCTAGATACAATTGTATCGGAAATAAATAAATGGAAAGAATGTCATCTTGTAACGCATAAAATACGTCTCTATCATTAGGAACAACAAATGAATGAGTGTCTAATACAGCCACTTAGATCATTAGTGCGATCATTCGTCACCTGTATGACAACAGGATATATTACTCTTCTCACTCCAAAACTGCAGATTATTAATACGAGAATATTGGTTAAAACAACTTTTATTTCAAAATTTGACAACAATTTTCCTGATAATGACTATATTTTCTCAGATCTTCGACAGATAACTGGTTGGCTTCGAAACGTAATTTCGAAGACCCCCAAAACTTCAGTTTAACCATGTATCTAGCTTGAAGCTTGAGGAATTGAAGAATTACTATTTATGTATTCAATAAAGTCATAACAAACAGAATGGGCTCTCCGTGGCATTTGTGCAAAGTGGGATAATTTAGCAGGAAACAGATAAACAGCATTAAGTGACTATGACCGGATATGCAATGAATTACGGATAACAAACTTCATCTTATGCATTATACTCTCTGGAATGTTGTATTTTAATGCTGTAAATATTTAATGATCCTTCCTTAAGACGAATATTCTGAAAGTCGTTTTCCATTTTATCAACTTCATAGTTTGTATCATACTAAACTAACGGAATAAATTAATCAATCACATTTCTCGGCGTATAAGTGATTGGATAAGTGTTATTTAATTTATTTTGCACAATAATTGACATAATAAATAATTATGTACATTTCGTTCTAAAACTGTAACAACGCTACCAAAAGAAAGCATTCCAAAAGAAGGACATTCAACAACATTGGATTAGGAAAACATTCATGCCTTTGAAAATATAAAATCATTCGCAAAGAATTTCGTAATTTGTATCTTATTTTTGAAACGCATACAGTATATTTCACTTAACAAGGTGCTACCATTTTTAAATATATTAGAAATGTGTTATTAATGGATTTCGATCTCTTGCTATATATTCAGTGCTGTATTGCACACAACTAAAGCAAGTGTGTCATTAAATATTACTCACTGCAGAAAGACTTATTCAGTTAACTATTTTTTAGTAATTTCATGATTCTAATTACAGATTTAAAATATATTTAAGTTATGTGTGATTATCTATAAGAATCCATTGACTAGCCATCAAATTGTCTAAAACATATTTTAACTATTTTATTGAAGATGCATTCTCAAGCAGTTCCACAATACATTAGTTTAAAACTCCAGATAAATAAATGTTAGTTAAATAGTATAAGATCATTTTGTAATGTTCATTAATCACTAAGCTTCATTCACAAGATCACTTGATATATCGCTTTTAGCTTAAGAATGCGCCCGATACAAAAGCACATGTACGCCTTAAGGAATTTTGTTTCCTTTTTTAACCTCAGAGGGGTTACAAACAAATTATTGTTTTACTTATTCATTTCACTTGATTGTTTTTAAAATATTTAGGAAATAATGAAATTATTGAATTTCGTAGCTACACTCAAGGAGTACACACATGTTTAATGAAAACTTTTGTAATAGTGCTTTGTTCACAGTACTGATTAGAAATTGCTACCACTTCGATGTGTAGTATCGGTTTAAGCGTTTAATATTTTTCTTTAAGTTGTTATGTCTTTGAACATAAGGTATTTTTTGTTAGGGACTAGAAACTTCACCACAGGTTTTCAGTGCTATATTAAATAGTGTATAAGTCACAGTTGTAATGATACAGATTTATATACAGAAAATTTATTGCAAATTAAAGCAATAATAGCCAACTAGATACCAAAATTTGGATTTTTAGAGCCAATTACGAGACAATTTTTTATATTTTCTTAGGTTTGGGATTCAAATTATTGCTTTAATGTTAAAATATAACATCGTTCAGGCGTATGACGCGTTTTGGGACTAAATACATTTGTATCAAAACACCCTTGCTAACTAAAACAACTATTAAAAATATGAATAAGATTTGAGGATGCTAATACTAACAAAAGATTGCTGGGTACATAATCAAGTGAAAAAAGAAAAACATGCAGAATGCTTATGCCTCATTAAGAGCTATTAGCTCTTATCATAATTATCCATGTGACTAAGGCTCGAACAGTTTATTTCAAATTAGTTTGACCATACCTCACAATGTTCAGTTTGATAGTAATACAGGAAATAATGCTTAAAAGCCCTTGAACTTTAATAGCATCATCTTAAAATATAATTGCATAATTCCAGTTGCAAAATGTTGTTTATAGGTGAATGAAAAATTAAAGTTAAGCAAAGTGAAAGCTAACATATTTCGGGTGTAACTGTGTGCTTTGTATCATAATTTGGTAAACAATAAATATGTAATCTTGTATACTAGTTCTTTCTATATAAGTTTTCATACTGAAAACGGAAGCATTTCCAGAAGCCTTGACACCTTTATCAGGCCTTGGGGACAGTACTCCGAATGTGTGATCAGACTATTTTCTCCCCAGCTTACCAGCGCACATACAAACATCGAATTTTCGCTTTGTGATGGATTACGAATGATGTGGAAACAGGAGAATAGTCTGACTGTTAACTAGTACAATTCCCCAGGCCTGCTATGTATAAATTAATCTATAACTTCGAGAAAGTAATATAGAAATGGAAATGAACGTTAGCATTACCTATTAAGTAATGTAGATGCAGTATAAATTAAGCGGACACTCCAGTATTTTGTTCAATATAAATACAACATATGCGATTTTGAGAGCCTATTATTTGTACTTCCAAACAATCGACATATGTGAATCTCCTAAATCTATGTAATTGCTTACAAAAAGCTAATGGTTATTTGACTAGCATTTTCAACAAAATTTGAGTTTAACTGCACATTAAAAAATCAGTTCTCCTTTTATTTTTGGTAAGACATTCATACTGATGTACTAGTATGCCAATGGAGGTACATTCTGATGTAAAAATATAGTAATTCTTGAAAATTAATAATTAATATATAATATATAAGGATATATTGCATACATAATTCAACCAATACCACAAAATATATTCAGGAGAAATTATGACAAAAGTAAGGACCGTTATTGTCCAAAAAGACTAACGATTGTATCTCCAATACCAAAATTAACTCAGCAGATATTTCTTATCTGTTTTAATACTGGAGTGTCGTTTTAGCATTAACAACTGTACATTTCTAAAACAACTGCATTCAGTAATATTACATTTAGTAACGAATTAAGCAGTAGAATCCGTTATATTACATATGCAGTCATTGTTTTCTTACTTTGTTAATTTGTATTAGGTTCATAAGGAAATAATATCAACATTTTTAAATGCTGTAATTCTTAGAAATAAAATTGTGTGTAATTTCTATATGTACTTACTTATCTGTATATGTATATGTGCTGATGTTTTTAAGGGTATTCATACCTTTGTTTTGTATGTGATAACCTGTATATGTATGTTCTGGTGCTTTTGACGGGTATTCATATCTTTATATTGTAATATTTTAATGTGATGTTGCACAAATCAACTAGTTTTGTTCACTTTAAAGACGTTAGAAACCTCTTATGAAAAATGCCTACAGGATAGAAATGCAACCATTACGTTTTTATTTTATTCGTTATATTACGTACTTTGTTAGGTATGTATTCAAGCTTGTATAGCGTAACAATATCAAATAATGTTTAAGTAATGTAGGAATATCTTAAATGTAATATTCTGTAAGTGTGTTGTGTTTATATAAGTCCTTGTCTTTTTAACTGGTATTCGTATTTTGTATCTTGTAGGTTATATGAATGTCATGTTTGTAATTTCTATCTTATTTTGAAAGTTTACAAATTTCTAATTCAGAAATATAATTCTGTCGTAAAAACAAAACTTACAAGATATATATATGGCAACCGCATTCTACAAGAAAATGTTCGTTCCGGTCTCATGTGCAAGTGATTTTTAATCTAGTACAGTTAAACAATAGTTTACGATAAAGTAATGCACTGCAAGCTGTTGTCACATTAGTCGTCTAAAAACACGTGACAAGATATAATATGTTAAAATTATAAATTCTGATTTATGAAAAATAAAATTAAATATTCTTCTTATACAAATACTCCTAATACGAGGTTCAATTTTTGAAACAAATGCAAATATTTTAGAATCTTCAACTCAAAATGTGGTAGTTGTATCTTGTAAGTTTACTTGTTGAAACGTTTCGTCAATATTTAAATAACTATAAAAATTAACTCTTGTTGTAACAATTGGATTCATAAGTATGATTGTAATTTTAAACAAAATATTAAAGGATATGAATATTTATACCTAAAAATGTTTGGTTTTAAAGGTTTAACAATATTATAATTCAAATTCAATGTTATATTTGTTTGGAAATAAATAATAATACGTATTTTAGATAGTTTTGGCAAAAAATGTGTGTTATTATTTACTTGAAACCTTAAACACGTCCTTTTTCTTTGGAGTAAAGAAGATCTGTATACAATCAATAAATAATTTGAATTACCTTAGCAGACACATTTTAAATATCCAGTGTGCCGTTGCTGTATCATAAATGAACATATCATCAGATAACACCTAAAGTAAGTTGCGTCGGTCTTGCAAAGTGAAAGAGCGAAAGGATATATATATAGGTCAGTCGCTGATGTTACAGTACTGTGAGAGGTTTTACTTTGATTTTTACAGGATGTGAACATTTCCAGATGTCTGTGGTTCTCTTAATATCACTGTCACTACTCGCCATCTTACCTCATCGTATGTTTATAGTTGCAATGCAATGCCTACTGCAGCCGACTGAATATTTCTACACTTTCATAGTGCGTCTTACACGGCTAGTATGAAAGAACATTTAATTTCCATTAATTGTACCTAATTGTGATCCGTACTATAAAGCCCGGGGCTTAAAGTGCTTACAGCATAGTAAGTCGACATTAAGGTAGTTGTCTCATGTGTTTATGAGAACTCCTAGTGGTTTACCGGGAGAAACACGAGTCAGTTGGAGAATTTAATGTCATGTTGGCACGTTGGCCATAGTAGCTCAAATGGTTAGAGCGGCTGGTCGGGAACCAGAAGATCCGTGGTTCAAATATCGGCTATGGCATTGAATTTTTCAGTCTGGCTCTACCCTTTCATAGTCTGTATATTATTATACAAGTTTCTGGAGCAATTTCAATGCACATTCGTTATAAAACTAACTTAAACGAACTTCAAAAATAACAAAATGCCAAAAATGAAACAAATACATTACTCCTTTCTGGAAAAGTTATTTCATTTAGGATGAAGCAATACTGTTGTATTACCACTTAACTGTCTCAGGAAGTTCATTTCTTCGCCCACAAAAATCATTCCAACACAATATACTACCGTCCTCTTGAAAAACTAATCCGACTTGCCCGCCAATTCGAATCACCCGCGCTAAAATCGTTATTAGGAAGCGGGTCCTTTTGAGTTGGTAAACCTTTGTACAAGTTTATAACTCACTCACTGTTTGCAGAACTGTAACTTGAAAAGTAGATATAGAGGAGTAAAATACAACCCTGTAGTATTATTTGCGATCTTGTCCACACTTCGTTTACAAAAACAGCGTAGGGTTATAATTAATTAGCTAAAAAGTATTCGTTCGAGAGTAAAAACCCCGCCCCAGCGCCGTGTTGTTCATCATAAATCCCACTTTGCTGTTCGCCTAGGATTGCACACGAGCCACCTTGGTGAGAGTCAATTGGTCTAACCACTCGGCCCCAGCGCGGCCACAGAACTTTTTCTTAAATTAATAAACTTAAAGGTTCTCAATTTAATATTATTAACAAATACTCAGAAGAAAAACCTGCAATTTTTATAAATACCAAACATATTTAATGTTTGGTAATTAACCAATAGCTTGCAGCCTCTGCCTTACACTCAAGAGATCCCGAATTACAATCTCGGTCAGAGTGAGTTATTTGAAAGATAAATGTCGGGTGACTCCAAGCTTTGTGTATCCTGGGCTCATTTGGCATAATCTCACCCATTTCATTCATTGTCCAACGTGACTAACTAACGCTTTGTTTTGAGGATGACAAATCAGAATTTTTCCAAAATTAATTAAATCAATAAATTATATAGTAATTTAAAATGTATTTAATTTAAATATGTTAGCTTTATAAAATATAAAACAACATTAATAATTTTAGATTAAATCGAATCGCACGATAATTAATTTCAGGGTAAATGAAAACTGATACCCTTTATTTACAGGTGAAGGCTGGTATGAAAGGTTATATGACGTAAATTCTGTTTTATGTTAATTGAAATTGAATTTGCATACCTTAGGTTTTATTGGCTTATTTATATTATTAGCCAATTTACCTTTAAAGGAACCTTATATTCTAGGAGATCCTGATAATTTTACTCCTGCAAATGCTTTGGAAACATTAGAAAAATAAATCTGAAAACGCCTCAATATTACACGTCATGTTAACATGGCTGCCTCAGATAAGGCTTTGAGCTGGTAAGTGGGAGGGCAGCACCTATAAAAATGCGGCGAAATAACACGGTGCTGTTAGTTTCTGCAGTTTCGTATAAGAAGCAAACAGTGGTTGGTGAAGAAGAACCCTCAGCGAAATTGAAGATTAATCTACTGCTGGGTAAGCGCCAGTTTGAAATTTTTAATGTTCATGATAATCAGTTCATGTGCTAAACAATAAATTATGAGAAATACATCCTAAATCTGCACATTACTTTAGCATTACTTTAATCATTAAAGTATTATCTATTGTTTTATGACAAAAACAGCAACGTAAGACTGTGTAACTGTGTCCAGTGTTATCAATCAGAATTATTTGTTTAACGCTTTAAGATGCTATTTTACCGAAGACATTATTGTTAATGAGATTACTACAAACAAAAGTTCCATGTCGTACAGTTCTTTTTAATTCATCTTCCGCTTTGAAGCTTTGAAACCTAAGGTAGAATCAAAAATTCATTTTGTTTGAATATTTTATATTTTTAAATTATCTTATTTGCTATATTTATGTGACTTTGTCTATAAATATTGATTAGTTTACGTTTTTTCACCATAGCTTTTTTTCTACGTACGATAAACATTTCAAAAATTGCTTTTATTACACGTTATAGTTACTCATATAATATCTGAAAAATATCAAATTTGACTTTAACATTAACATCCTCTAAAGATGCGAACAAAGTAGCAATTTAACCTCAAACTATCTTTTACACGGACGATTTTAATTTTCTAAAATAGCTATCACCAATTTTATTAAAATACAATGTGCTTAGGATATTCTCATGAAAAACAAAGTATACCTACATTTTAAAGTTTTTAGAATATCCTTTCAGATGCTCTTCATTAAGTAGCAATTTTGTGTAATTTTTTGTAACTGAAAGCCATATTTGATAGACTTTTCTATACCACAACAATTAATACAAATAACACTATAATGTTATTAGTCATTTCTAAGGTTTCTGTAATTATTAGTTAAATGTTTTTTGTTATTTGTAATTGTTTCAACTGCTGTTGCTATTTAGTTGTTTTTTGCAATGTCATGGAAAAAGTGTGGAATATCTAGGCAAGTATTATAGAGTAATGAAACTACTTCTGCAAAGGTAAGTAGGTATGCTTCAATTAAAATAAAGTAGATATGAAAATGACCTTTCGTGAAAATAGTTTTCAGCAGATATATAAAAATAAACGCTAGGGGAGTCCAGTAGGATAAGTAAATTCAACAGGCTTTACTTATTTTTTTATTCTATATATCTTTTCTCATTTAATTCAATTCAGTTCAAATTTATTCATCCTTTAAAATCAAATCTGTACATAATACCTTGATATACGATACGTCAGTAAATTTACACTTAATATTGCAAAGTTAAACATCAAATATACCTAACACACATTCAATTATAATGTAACACAAATTGGACAACATTATAAATGAGAGAAATGAACAAGCTAAGTAAATTCATGTTTTATGATTATCTGGATTTGTTAAATTGCAGATATTTATTTACTGTGTAGAAGCAGTGCTCCTGCAAGAAAGTCCTTGTTCTAGTTTTAAACACGTTGTAGCTGTCTATGCTTTTGATGTGATTAGGAAGGGAATTAACTATTGCACAGGAATGCAGTACTGCATTCTTAAACATTGTACTTCTGATTGAGGTTAAGTGTATATCCTTAATATGCCTCGTGTAATACCCAAGAACACTTCCGTTGTTTGGAAAGTTAAATCTATTTATTTTTACAAATAAAGCTATCTCCAGTATATAAACACGTACCAAAGGAAGTAAGTAATCTTTTTGAAAAGTGGCTTACATGAACATAGCATTCTTTCGTTGCGTATAATGCAATTGTTTTTGTTTAGTAAATATATCTTTGGCTTCTGGTGAATTTCCCCAAAATATTATTCCATATTTAATAATAGAATGTGTATGTGCATAATAGCAACATTAAAAGTACACGGAGGCTGACATTTTGACTTAATATTCTCAGAGCATACTAAATAAATACTAAATAAATAATCAAGCATTCATCTGCTATTGTAAGAAATCAGGAGCAATAAAATAATTCAGAATTGTCCTTACAATTTTGGTACCTTCGTTCTGCAGTATATGTGTCAAAGAAGCATCATGTCAGCCTCTATGTTTTAATGTGTTATTTCAACTATTTTGAGATATATTTTAACTTGTAAGTATTTTTTATAGAGGACATAAATTCTGCTGGATGAAATATGCATATTTTATTTATATTATTCTTAATATATCCTCCTTTATTACAATTTTTTCTTGACTAATCTTTTAAATGCCAAAAATGATCCACTTTGCTTTGTATTCTTTGGCTTTATCGTTCAGTTTATAATTATATTACTCATATTGATTATGTATATTAGTTAAATAGATTATTCTAATAGAAATAAATTTACCTATTAATTTATGAAAATGTTACAAATGTTTGTCAAAATATACAGTGGGCTTACTTAATATTCATTTATTTTAACGCCAACTGAGAACATTTATTATATTTAATTGTCTGAATAGTATTGACGAATATTAAATAATCATTATTTAACTACGTTTTATTTTATAACGTTATTTCATTGAATATAGCCATATGTATTTAATCTGTACTCAAACTCAAAATTCTATAAGAATCTGCGACTAATAGAATTTGATAATTCAATTCAGAAGTTATATTTTACATGAGTAAACTAAAGCTACACTTTCAAGTAATATAAAATAATAAAACATATAGGTAACGGTAAATGAGCCACAATAAAGTGACTTAAAATAAAATAAGTATATTAAAATTTTAATGTACATATTAATACAGTGTCTGAAATCTTTAATAAATGTAATTAATAAAATTCTACTCATTTGGTAAGCTTATCAGCTCTCTCGTTTCCCTTATGCCACACTGAAACATGCGATAGGATTAGTAAGTGAAAAGAAAAACACACTTTGTGATACATTTAGTGAAATCAATTATTTTAGCAATAGTAAAAACATATACCTGACATGTGTGCTAAATTTACAACTAATTCATTGCTGCAGATTAATCAGATTACTGTGTTAAGATATAGGTGTATCTTAACTTGATACTTAAATTGGAATAAACTTAGTTTAACCCACCTAGTGAATAAAAGCTACAAGGCTTTAAATGAACTGACTTATCCATATTCCCTTATTTGTACATGCTTTCTAACTGTATCTTTTATGAGAATTTTTGGCTAGGATTCAGTAAGATTTGAGTAATCCGAAGAATTTTGTTCCCAAATGTAATCTATTACAACATATTTTTTCAAATAGTGAAATAAGTCCCTTTAGATTCTCTACCTGTGGTAGATAAGAGGAAGTATAGTATTCTACCCAAAATTATATACTTACGAAATTTCTTCATAAAAAATCGTGTTTAAGTCGCTGAATAAACAAAAATATATTTTTAAAAAATTCTGTTGATTCTAATGTTCCTTTAAGGAAATGAGCAACAAGATACCTCTTTCAAAAGTTTATCTTGATTAATGATGCATATAAAAGAATAAAGTTTTGTTCCCATTATGTATGTGTTTGTGACAACAATTCAAATCCAAAAGTCGGTTATTTACCAAACTTCGAATTTAGCTCCGGAACCTTAGTAGGATGGGTGAAATGATTTTCAAGAAAATAATTCACTACAAACCCACATTTATTTGAAAATATTTTTGAAAAGTTGATTTTCTCAAGAGCTGCTTTAATAATTCTGATTAAAATACTGTATGTTATAAATGCAATTGGTTAAACCACACACTCTGACAAGGCACTCCGGGTTCGAAACCACATTTGTGATTTCTGGTGGGCGCAACGGGGTCTGGGCGAATTTTCTCCGATTTCTTCGGTTTCCCCCCCAAATTAATTCCCCCAAATGTCCCATCATCATCTTCCATCCAGGACAACTTCAGTTCATATTATCGTTTTCGTCATTCTTATATTAGCCAATGGGCCTGTTCCAGGTACTTCACTCTATTTCGGTGTTGGTCTGCTCAACAGCCTTCTGACTCGAGCTATGGTGTGTCAGTCCCGGAGTGTGTAGTCCTGCATGCAACGAGGATAATCAGAGTAAGTATGTGTGCATTAGAATATTCTTGTTAAAAATAAAATCTGCATCTTCAATTTTCTAAGAACAGCCCCTGAAAAGTTCTTCTTTATGGAGGGCCTTTGCATTACTGGTAAACCATAAGAGATAGAAAAATTCTTACTGTAAAAAATGTCGGCACATAATTAAAGAGAGACAATTTCTGTTATTTCTAGTTAAACATTTCCCAGATATTTCCGTCATTGCAACGAATTATTAAATATCTATACCTTTCTATACTAAGAAATCATCATCATTTATATTTATTTATTTATCCATTTAATTTATTTATTTATTGAGGAAAAGGAGAAATATCTAATTCATTCACATAACACCAGCTCTTGTAAGATTTATCACTTATGCCAACTGATTCCCTTTGCCCACAAGAAAATACGCAATAAGTATAAAGTCTACAAGTCTTTAGCTCGATTAACACGAAATAGAAGCATAATAGAAGAATTTAAACCTGTTTTTTACTAACTTTGGCTAAATACAAACGAATCATGTACATTTATTGAACGATAGGGTCAGTGTGAAAAATTCAATACCGTGGCCGTGATTTAAACCACGGATATTCTGGTTGTGTTCAGCCCCTGTAACACTTGAGGTACTATGGCCAACGTGCCGACATGATCATTCCAACCTTCGTTCCGACATGATCGTTCCTCCAAGAGAACTTGAGGAGTTATAGCGAAGAATTGGGCAAGAAATACTGCTGATCAGGCGAACATTATTACTGTAAACATTAACTAATTTCAAAGAGAGGCTTTGGCATTGGTTGGCTGTAAATGAGGCCATTTTGAAAATCTTTTGAAGTAAATTCATCATGTTATTCAACACAACTCCACTAATTTTGTTATGAATTTGTTTTCTTGGTTTAAATTTCACGTATCTTAATACGTACTAATTAATTTAAATTAGAGTTTAAAACGGCATCTACCTCTACGTCCCGAGACTTGATGACCAAAACAAAAAACAAAACAAAAACAAAAACAAAAAACTGGAAGAAGAATATGTTGCCATTAGAAGGGTCACGCCCTATTAATATGAACACATGTTGATCAATTATACACTTTAAAAAAATACTTCACAAAACTTTAACAACTAAGTAAAACCATTGTACAGTAGCGTTTACTCACCCCATACAGTAAAGAAAAAACGTTATCACTAACAACCTCAACATGTAAAATTAAACATATAACTTAAATATTTTGTAGGGTGTTCGATAAAATAAGTAATGCTTTTGTTATTGATTTATATTGCTAGAACACCTAAACACACATTACTGAATAACACACAAAATTTACAGATATTCTCATTCTATCTACATATATGATTATATGAAAGCGGATAATAAATTAGTAGGCATTTTTCACGCTAGGTGAATTAGATCGACAATGTCACTCGATCACTTTCAGGAATGACTAATATTGCACAAGTAGTTGAGGCAAGATACCAATGCATGCAGTAAATATCATCCAGACTAAGTAAACATTAACAGGATAACAACTTAGTGTCTTCCTTAATTATTCCAGTTACTCTTTACAAGAGGACCGTTGCACCTTTGCTTTTACAAATCCAGGTACATGACGCGCCTATGTACCTGTTCTGTATATATCTCCTTAGCATGGTATATACCTAGTGACTACCTGCCGTGCTGCATTCCACTCAATATGTATCCTCGCTTCAAGCGAGTTCACGAAGTTACACAATCAACCTTATTAATGGGTATTCCTTACAAGAAAATATGACCTTTTTTTTTATTTCTACAGCAGCTCCGAGCCATGGACATGTCACCAACAATCAGCTTCTGCAGCTGCGGATCCCTGCATGTCCATCTCAAAGATGAAGTCCTATGAATTCCCTTTGACCTGGGAAGGAAGGAGTAAAACTTCTGTTACGACATCGAGGTGCGAGACAAGTATCACACTGATGATAAGGTACTTCTGATGCCCAGCATTCTGGTTGATATTTGTGTTGTAGAATGTGATTGTTGAGCCTCTTCTGAAACTTGTTACAACATAATGCTTTATGAGACATACTGAGTCATTATGCTTATTGTACGAGACGTTCTGAATCATCAGTGGCAACAAATGCAGTGCATTAACTTTCATGTAACCTGGACATTAGTTCCAACATAGAATTTCAAAAGACTTTAGTTGTTAGTCCTTAGTATCCATTTATTCCACAAATTATCATATAGGTCTCTTAAGCACCACAAAATTGTCTACACTCTTTAAACTGGGCTTAAATCATTCCTCTTTGATGTGGATAATAATACAACTATTTTCGTTCTTTAGCGTTAGTAATATCAATAAAATATTTCCTGCATTATCCTCCCCGACGGGCTGTCACCTTATCGCGGTGGGGAGGTTTACTGCCTCAGGGAAGCAAGCAAAATGCTTGTGGAGAGGCCAACAAAGAACAGCCCTTTCCTCAATATTGGGGAAATATTTAAATATCAAAACACTTATTCAACAATTTTAATTGTTTGCGTCCAATAACATTCAGCACGCAACACTGTTGCATTTCGCAACTAATAATATTTATTTCCCAGCTTGATCAGCACTACGCTAATACACTGGGAGCTAATATTTCAGCAGAGTTAAAAACCTGCTTCATTTATAACACCTGAACATCGCCACAATGTTTATCATGTGTAATAAATATATGTACAATGTTACTGTAGTATGAGCTATGGATAATAGAAGCCTATCATCCAACAAGACATATTTAAATGTTGGTATTACTGGAAGAGGGAAGTGAATATAATGCATTTGTTGTTGATATCGTAAAGAGCACATATATCTTATAGCCTCTAAATATGCCATATGTAATTAATTTTCTTAGCATACTATTCTAGATTTGTAGGGAAATAAATACAACCACATTGCAAGAATATAGTTTATATGAAACTAAACACATTTAAGGGAAGGTATTCGTGAACTCACCAAAATCTAGATCACTTTTTGAGATTTCTTAGCATCAATAATTTACCACATCTTAGGACTAGAAAACACAAGTGTTGTAGCAAAGTTTACTGAAAACGTTTCTGAGTTAGAAGTTTTAAACACAAAATTAAATTACTTTATAAAAAGTTATCTATATGTTACGGATTTTATAATGCTTAAACAAAATATTACATTATGAGCCGTAATTTTGGGGTATGAAAATATGTATTAGAAAATAAAAATTCTTATATTAATTTCAATTTTAAGACTGATTTTTTCAATTATAGGCTTAGATATTCACAGAAAAAAGTAATACTTATATTCAAATATTTATCAACCATAGTCCTATTTGCATAACAATTTTAGGTAGTATATATAGGAGAAATATTCCAAGAGCACAAATAAGTTTAGAAACTGATTAACACCTATATACAAAACTTTAAAACACCTTCAGAAGTAAAAAAGGAGAGAAATCCCAGCAATGCTGCAATCATAGTCGAGGTTACTTATATTTCCATGTAACTAAGTCTCTCTTCAATAATAAACACATTTAAACAAAGGTAGCCATAAAGAATCTGAATGAATTATGAGTCTAAACGTAATTTTTACCAATTTTCCCCTTTTTCACGAATCTGTTTCCTTAATTTCTATTAATTTAGTTTCCTCTAGCAAAACTATTGCCGTGGTTTAGACTAAGAAAAATACTTCAAGACTATAAATAAACAAAATTACAAAATTTATTATAGGTACCAATCTGAAGAGTAAAAGCTATACGCTAAAAACCGCGGGTTGCCCCTAATTCGGGGCTACCTTGAATCCTTGAATCGGGTTTTACATCCATTGCATTCCTATTCCAGCAGATTATGAATCTGGCAAGCATGTCCAAGCTCCACGATAATAGTTTACTACTGGTTGAAGTTGTATTCCACCATTGCTGAATAATGCATCTAAACTGAAAGCCTGGTTTGAGAAGGCATACTCCAATACTAGTTGCATTTTCTTTTTGATTTTTTCTTGTCTCTGATAGCTAAAAATAAATATTTACGCATTGTTTGGACGTCCTTGGGAACAGGTCAATGTGTAACATGAGTGAATTTAGAAGTTAAGAAAGTGATAACGTCTTAAGACAAAGTAAAAGCGCCCATAAAAATATTTCTTATCTGTTGTCAAAGGGTTTAATGTAACATACAATCAAATAAAATTAGTTGAGAAATAATTTGCAAAAATGAAATGCTAAGATAGACCTTACGCAAGAGTTTTTAAATTTCAATTGTAAGGCTGAGAGAACTAATAGAGTTGCTGTGGTTCTTAGGTTCTAGCATTACAACAATAACGTGCTAATTATTCTTCGTTATTATTTTTTGTGTATTTAGTCGAATCTCTGTGTATGTAATTAAGAATTTCCATTAAGAATTAGTTACTAACATTCATTGACTTAATGACTTTTCAATTGTTTCTTGATTTTGTGATTTTTTAGAAGAATAAAGTAAAAGCATTTTAAGTTCACAGTATTTATTATACTATTCTCATTCTTAATATTCTCCAAACCCTATACCGATTATTTAGACCAAAATTTTTAGCAATATTAAGCATTTCATATAAGAAATGTATACTTTACAAAGATGTTGCACATAAGTAGATAAAACTGAAGCAAAATAAGAAAATGTGACCATTAAATCATTTGTTTATGTATCCGCTGATCTTAATGTTTCTTCATTAAAATTTACGAAATTTACGATGTAAGTAAAACGCTCTGAACCTCGTTTTCTTTTCCTACAACGAAGAATTATTCAAGACGAAAATGTTTAATTGTTTGCTGTACCACAAGAGCCACATTTCAACTACTTTGAATATATTCTATAGATATAGCGCAGATGAAGTATAATAATATTCGTAATGAACTGTCTTAAGTAATACATAAACCTGCTATGTGTGTGTTATAAAACATTTACTCTTAATGCTTAAAAGATGTTTTTATAACTACTACCATGATTTGTTAGCAACCTTAAATAAGAATTCCACGAGGCACTGATTACACTTAAGAACTATTTTTAAGACAGAACCCTAATACTATAGATAACTAATAATTTCTCATAATTAAGCAATGTGGTGAACCAATGTTTTATTCAACTAAAACTTAAGATTACTGTTTAGCCCTAATAATTGTTGTATGTCTAGGCATAAATAATAAAGTATAAGAAAACTCTCGTCCCTATAGTCCTCTGAACTAAGGAATTACATTGCAGTCTGTTACCAGTTTAATGACGTCGTATATAAATGCACACTCCACTCAGCACTGGCTGCAATGGTTTGTCTCCCTGTGTGTCTGGCTATGTTGGCAAGCACACCTCGTATTCAACTACCCTTGCGGTTGGTGCTTAGCACTAAATCCAAAGCTAATGGATTTGATTCCCTTCTGAAGTTTTAGATAATTTTTCATTCCCTAATTGCCCAAGAGTGGAAGTGAAAATCCTTTAAAGTTTTAAATATCATAAACAATAATACCAAACACAAATGTCTATCGTTATTAACTGAAAACGGTCAAACTTATGAATGCTATGTACAACAATAAGCATATAATTCATAGCGAAATATATAATTCACATAAAATATAATGAATCCACTTTAAGAACGTATGAATTAAGCCTGGTTATAGTTGTCAGCATGCTGATCACTCAGCAGAGATCGGCTTATGTATGTTTTCCTATAAAATTTCGCTACTTAGAAGAGCTTACAAGCTTTTTTCATGAAATTCTCACTAATATCGTCCAGGTAGTTTATAGTTACAATAACTTACATTTGTGTGCCTCTTTATAGTAATATCTGATCACAGACGTTGTCTTAAAGAACCGCATTTTACAAGGTACGACAATTTTAAATAAATTAGGAAAGCGATATTAATGGTTTTCGACTTTTGCTATATATTCAGTGGTGTATTGCACACAACTAAAGGAAGTGTGTCATTAAATATTACTTACTGCAGAAAGATTTATTCCGTTACTTAGTTCTTAATAATTTCATGTTTTTAATTACTAATTCAAAATATACTTAAGGTATGTATGATTATATATAAGAAACCATTGACTAGACGTCAAATTGTCTAAAACGTATTTTAGCAATGTTATTGAACGTGAATTCTCAAGCAGTTCCACAATACATGATTTTTAAACTCCGGATAAATCAGTTTTAGTTAAATAGTATAAGATCATTTTGTAATGTCCATAGATCACTAAGCTTCTTTCACAAGATCACTTGAAATATCGCTTTTAACTTAAGATTGCCCCCGATACAAAAGCACATGTACGCCATAAGGAATTTTGTTTCCTTTTTTAACTTCAGAGGGGTTACAAACAAATTATTGTTTTACTTATTCATTTCACTTGCTTTTTTTTAAATATTTACGAAATATTGAACCAGTTGAATTTCGTACCTATTCTCAAGGAGTACACACAAGTTTAAAGATGTTTTTTGTAACAGTGCTCTGTTCACAATACTGATTAGAAATAGCTACCACTTGGATCTGTAGTATCGGTCTAAGCGTTTAATATTTGTCTTTAAGTTGTTATGTCTTTGAACATAAGGTGCTTTTTGTTAGGGACCAGAAACTTCATCACAGGTTCTCAGTGATATTTTAAATAATGTATAAGTCACAGTTGGAATGATACAGATTTGTATACAGTAAATTCATTGCAAATTAAAACAATAATTCACAACTAGATACAAATATGCGTATTTTCACAGTTAATTAAGAGACAATTTTAATATATTCTTACGTTTGGGACTCAAATTATTACTTTAATGTTAAAATATAACATCCTTCACCTTGCTAATTAAAACAACTATTAAACTATAAGAATTAGACTTGAGGATGTTAATACTAACAATAGATTTCTCGATACATAATCAAGTGTAAAAATGAAAACTTGCAGCTTACTTACGACTCATTAAGAGTTATTAACTGTTACCATAATTATCCATTTGACTAAAGCTCGAACAGTTTATTTCAAATTAGTTTGGCTATACCTCACAATGTTTACTTCAATAGTAATACAGAAAATAGTAATTAAGAGCCCTTGCACTTTAATAGCACCATCTTAAAATATAACTGCATATTTCCAGTTGAAAATGTTGTTTATAGGTGAATGAAAAAGTAAATGTAAGCAAAGTAAACGCTAACATAATTCGGGTGTAACTGTGTGCTTTGTATCATAATTTGGTAAAGAATAAATATGTATTCTTGCATACTAAGTTTTCTAAATACGTTTTCACACAGAAAAGGGAAGTGTTGTCAAATGCGTTATCACCATTATCAGGCCTTGGGGAGAGTACTCCGAATGTGGGATCAGACTATTTTCTCTCCAGCTTACCAGCACACATACAAACATCGATTTTTCACTTTGGTGATTGATTACGAAAGATGTGGAAATAGGAGAATAGTCTGACTGATAACTAGTACAATTCCCCAGGCCTGCTATATATATATAACTTAATCTATAATTTTGAGAAAGTAATATAGGCATGGAAATGAATGTTAGCATTAAGGTAATGTACATGCAGTATAAATTAAGTGGACACTCCAGTATCTTTTACAATTTAAATGCAACTTATAACTTTTTGAGGGCCTAATATATGCACTTCAAAACAGCCGACATTAGGAAACCTCCTAAATTTATGATGCTATGAATGTTAATTTATTATAAATGGTAAAGGTTATTTGTTTAGAATTTTCAACACTTAATTTGAGTTTAACTGCATATTAACAAATCAGCTCTCCCTTTCTTTGTGCTAAGACATTCATAATGATGTACTAGTACACAAATGGAGGTATATCCTGATGTAAAAATATAGTAACTCATGAAAACAAATAATTAAAGTTTAATATATAAGGATATATTATATACATAATTCAAAAAATACCACAACGTATATTTAGAACAAATTTTGACAAAAGTAAGACCTTTTATTGTCCACAAAGGCTAACGATTGTATTTACAATACTAAAAATAACTCAACATATATTTCTTACTCGTTTTAATACTGGAGTGTCACTTTAGTATTGAAAACTGTAGATTTTTTAAACAACTGCGTTCAGTAATATTACATTTAGTAACGAATTAAGCAGTAGAGTCCGTTCTATTGCAAATGCAGTCATTGCTTTCTTACTTTGTTAATTTGTATTAGGTTCATAAGGTAATAATATCGACATGTTTAAATGGTGTAATTCTTAGATATAATATTTTGTGTAAGATCTATATATGCTTGCTTATCTGTATATGTATATGTACTGATGTTTTTTAAAGGGTATTCGTACCTTTGGTTTAAATGTGATAACCTGTATATGTATGTGCTGGTGCTATTGACGGGTATTCATATCTTTATATTATAATATTTTTATGTGATGTTGCACAAACCAACTAATTTTGTTCACTTTAAAAATGTTAGAAACCTCTTATGCAAAGATGCCTACAAGATACAAATGCAATCATTACATTTTGGTTTTATTAGTTTACATTAGTTACTTTGTTAGGTATATATTCAAGCTTGTATAGGATAATAATGTTTACGTAATATAGGTATATCTTAGATGTAATATTCTGTAAGTGTGTTGTGTCTATGTATGTCCTTGTATTTTTAACTGGTATTCATATTTTGTATCTTGTAGGTTATATGAATGTCATGTTTATAATTTCGATCTTGTTTTAAAATTTAGAAATAAAATTCCGTCGTAAAAACAAAACTTACAAGATATAAATTGCAACCGCATTCTACAAGAAAATGTTCTGTCCTTTCTCAAGTGCAAGTGATTTTTAATCTAGTACAGTTTAACAATAGTTTACGATAAAGTAATACGCTGTAAGCTGACAAAAATTAGTCGTTTACAAGATATAGTCAGTTAAAATTAAAAATACTGATTTATGAAAAACAAAATTAAATATTCTTCTTATACAAATACTCCTAATATGAGGTTCAATTTTTGAAACAAATGCAAATTTTATAATTATCAACTCAAAATGTGGTAATTGTATCTTGTAAGTTTATATGTTGAAAAGTGCCGTCAATATTTAAATAACTATAATAATTAACTCTTGGTGTAAATATTGGATTCTTAAATATGATTGTAATTTTAAACAAAATATTAAAAGATGTGAAAAATGTATGCTTAAAAGTTTAGTTTTAAATGTTAAAAATATTATAATCCAATGTTACATTTGATTGGAAATAAATAATAATTGGTATTTTAGATATTTTTGGCAAAAAACATGTGTTATTATTTACTTGAAACCTTAAAAACGTCCTGCTTTTTTGAAGTATAGAAGATCTGTATACAACCAATCAATAATTTGAATTATTTTAGTACAGACATTTTAAATATCCAGTGTGCCGTTGACAAATCATAAATGAACATATTATCAGATAATACTTAAAGTAGGTTGCTTCGATGTTGCAAAGTGAAAGAGCGAAAGGATATATAGGTCAGTCGCTGATGTTACAGTACTGTGAGAGATTCTACTTTGATTTTTACAGAGTGTGAACATTTCCAGAAGTCTGTGGTTCTCTTAATATCACTGTCCCTACTCGCCATCTTACCTCATCGTATGTTTATAGTTTCAATACGCATGATATCACGTCATTCTACTGTACGAATGCCCAACTTACACATTTACTGTAAAATTATAATTACATACATACCAAATTTGGATATACTTGTCTGATGTCTAAAGAAGGAGAAAGAGATATTCCGAAAAGAGAAGCTTTGTGCTTATGGTGTAGGTGAAAAGTGGTTTAACTTCATTCATCCAATCACTGCTGGATCGAATAAGCAATGGTTTTTCTGCATTTCTCCAACCCTATCTTGTATGGTGACAGTCTACTATCCCCCGATAAGAATGTAAATACAAGTGAGGTATACCACATGTGGTTGCTCACAGAGAAACTTTAAGATAATTAATCAGTTTTTTTAAATATAGAGTAGGTATACAAGAAACCTTGTTAAAATATACCTCAGTATATTATTATTACTTATATAAATATTAAATTTTCATTGCGTTAATTTATCTAATAATTGTCCATATGAGGAAGCTTTAAAATTAATCTCGTACAAAGGTTACAGCAATTTACAAAGAAAAATATTACATCTGAGTTTTTATATTAATCTGAGGATTATTGTAGAAGAATAATTAATTCTCTATTTACCTAGAGGCCTGACTTATCAGATATTAGTAATTTATTTCTCAAATTTTGAGCATTATTTTTAAAACTTATTTATTTATTTTGTTTAATTTACATATGAGAGACAGCATAAATATTTGAAAACGAATAAAAGGTTGTAATGTGTGGAGCATTTCATGTGTAGAAAATTACTGAAAATGAATTTTCAGAAAAGAGCAATATGTATGTACTTGGAAATAAATCTTTAATACACACTATGACAAGTGGGAATTAACACAAGCAGGGAAGAAGCAGCAAGTCTGTAGGTACGAGTATTACGCTTCGAAATACATTACAATAAAACTAATATCAGATATCTTTTTAAGATTTTGAACCCTTTTCACTATTGGAGAAATTAAGGTTCCTGAGAAAACTGGAATGTTTATTCTAAATAAAATGGTATCACTGATTCATCTTCTTAATTAAAAGCAGCTTTGAATGTTGTGGCGATATAATTCCCCAGCTTATTCAGCCACACGTTCGGTTGAAATATGTAGCCGTATTTCTTCGCTACAAGCACAATCCTTTCCCATGTCGTAAGTTTCTACGACTCAGTTTCTTCAGGTCGCTAATTGTATCGACTGAATTGAATTTGATTAAGTAAGAATCATGAGATCTTTTTATTTCAGGTAGGGATTTTTAGTGACAGAAATAAAATTTTATATAACTACGACTTCGTAATATATTATTTAATTGTATAACTTGGATTACATAAATCCTTATTTTCAAGTTAATATACATAATTTCAGTTAATTACTTAAAATTCATCACTTTTGAACGTCCACTCATCACTATTACGAATATCGAATAACTCTTTTTATTGTTATTGATTTTCCGTTACTAAACTATTATATTCACCTATCTGCCTCACGTTCAAGGGATCCCAAGTTCGAATCTCGATCAGGGTAAATTACCTGGATAAATTTTTCCGGGGTTTTCCCTTATCCTGAAAGACGAATGTCTGGTAACTCTAAGCTCCATGGACCCCGGACTCATTTGAGCATCATTTCACTCATTCCATTCATCGTCCGATAAGACTTAACTTTGGAGGACGTAAATTACCACAAAAAAGCTACATTTTTCAATCATTATGAAACAAGACTAAAGAACATTTATCTATCTCAACATTATAGATTTTTCGTAACTATCCTTACTCCTCTATTAATTTTGTGATTGGCCGATTTACTACTACGTCATCACAATACGTAACACAATTATTACTATGGCCAATCACAAAATTACACATATAATTTTTTATATTGTCATTTCATGGCCTACTAAGGCATATCAGAAAACAATATTCATATAAAAAGTTCTAACTAAAACATATCGTTCAACGTTTTCTAACTTACAGATACTTTTTCTTTTTATTACACAATGTCCTTTAACCGATAGCTGTATCGGATGATGAATGAAGTTTGTGAAATTTTGCTCAAATAAGCCCGGGGTCCGAGGTTTATATTCGTAAGTGTAAGTCCATATTCGGGGTCTTTTTCGTAAGTGCCATTGATAATGTGAAAATATATGGTTTTGAAGAACTAGAGAATAATGTTTTTTTTATTTTTTTTTATTTTATTCAATGATCGATCGGCAATACATGCTTTACAGATCCTTGTTGGCTAATTGAATCTCTATGAACTATATAATAACATGTAAGGAAAACCAAGTTGGCTCCTATTATCTATTTAACACTGTGAAACAAGAGAAAAATAAGTTAATTAAAACAAACAAGTAATCAAAGAGATAAGAACAACAGTTATTGTGAAACAATATTCATATTTTTTTTTTTTTCAATCAGAGTCACTAAGGAGGAGATCCTGTGGGAGTCGTCTCTTCAGGCGCGTGGGCTGGCGGGTTCGTACGCCGATGTCGTACATCGCAGCTCCTGGAACATCTGGCAGGTTTGAAAAGAAGCGGGAGGCGATCTGACGTATGTATTGGTGAAGAGGAAGGAGACCAAGTTCTTTATGCAGTTGTTGATTTCTTACATACCAAGGGGCATCCGTGGCGATGCGCATAAATCGATTTTGCAGGACCTGTAGCCTTCGGAGATGAGTGTTGCTAGCCGAACCCCATACCTGGGAAGCATATGTGATAAGTGGCCGGACAAGAGATTTGTAGAGAACCAGAGAGCATTCAATCCCAAGAGGAGTGTGTCTGTGAAGTAGCGGACCAAGTTTTGAAAGTCGTCCTGATGCCAACGAGATGAGTCGATCAATATGGGCTCGCCAAGTAAGTCTAGTGTCCAGCATTACTCCAAGGTATTTGACGGAGGTGATAGAAGGTAGCCAGGGAATTGATTCATGCTTAATATGCAATTCGGGAGAGTTGGAGATGCGACGTAAGCTAAAAATCTTAGCTGCAGTCTTTTGAGTGTTTAGACGTATGCGCCAAGTATCGAACCATTCAACGAGGCAGTCAAGAGAGGTTTGTAGCGTGTGAATAGTTGTAGGGAGATCTGTGCCGGAATGATATAAAACAGTATCATCAGCGTATAAGGCTATGGAGGTAGGGGCCAAGTCAGGAAGATCATAGGTATAGATACTAAATAAGATTGGCGCCAATATGGATCCCTGAGGAACTCCTGCTGTAATATGGCGCTGAGATGACTCCATGCCACCAATGCGAACAGTAAATGTGCGATCTGATAGAAAACTACAAATAGTAGTGAGCAGATACTGTGGAAGTCCAATGCTATACAGTTTGAAGATTAACCCCTCATGCCAAACTTTATCACAGGCATGTGCTACGTCGAGGAACAGGGCGGTTGTGTACTTTCGTTGCTCAAAACCATGAATTACTGTTTGTGTTAAACTTAGTAGTTGGTGAGAGGTAGAATGTCTAGAACGAAATCCAAATTGGAAGGGTGGAATGATATGGTTTTCAGAGGTATATTTAAGGAGACGGCGAAGGAGAACCTTTTCAAAGAGTTTGGACAAGGTAGGCAGCAAACTTATCGGACGATAGCTGTCGGGGAGACTTTTAGGTTTATTAGGTTTGTGAAACACAATGATTTGAGCCAATTTCCAGGTGTGAGGAAAAAAGCCAAGTCGAAGATAAGCGTTCAGGATTGAAGACAAATGTGCCAGGGCCTTCTTTGTCAGGGTTTTTAACACAATATTGGGAATCAAGTCGTGTCCCGGTGATTTCTTAAGAGGAAGAGAGCGAATTAAATGCCTAAGTTCAGCAGGACTAGTGAAGGAGATTCTACAGGGAACAGTTGGTTGGTGTCGAAAAGCGTCAAGCCGCTGTTCTATACTCGGGGTGGTGGCATGAGGTGCGTTTGGTGTGAACGTGCCTTCAAATTGGTCTGCAAGAACTTCACATTTAGCTTTGACCTCCGTAACAAGAGTGTCAGTGGTACGCAGAGCTGGTATAATAGTTGGCTCTCGCAGAAGTCGTCGAGTGGTATCCCAGAGCGTGTGGTCATGTGGAGAGATGCTCGCCAGTTGTCGTTTGTAGGTCTCAAGGCGATGACGGTCCAATTCGACTTTTACTAGGCGGTTCAATCCATTAAGCTTCCTACGCAGCCAAGATCGGCGTTCCCTTTGCCACTGACGTCGGATCCTGTGTTTTTCATGTATAAGCTGAAGAATGGGCGCAGGTAAGGAAGAAGCAATAGGAGTCCGCTTGAAGCAGGTAGTTGAATTTCGCACACAGTGGCATATAGTGTCTGTAAGGTGTTTAATGGCAGCCTCTATGTCAGCTTCAGAGCTAAGTGAGTAAGTGTGGAGCGCTGAATCCAACTGAGCATGGAACTTATCCCATTCAACATAGCCATTAATAAGTCGTGGTGCTGAGGGAAATATGTTCGGAGTGAGTTGAAAGGTAATTAGGACCGGGCAGTGGTCAGAGTCAAGTTCCGCTAGTGTAGACATATACGCTGGAAGAGGGAGATTCTTGTGAATGCCAATGTCGAGAATGTCAGGAGTATTAAGAGGATTGGTAGGATAATACGTGGGATCTGTAGGCGCCAAGACGGATAAGCCGCAGGTGTTCAATATGTGGTAAAGGCGTCGGCCATTGGGATTAGTAGAGTGGCAGCCCCATGACGAGTGTTTGCAGTTTAGATCTCCGAGAACAAGGGTGCTGCTGTTGGCAGGAAAAAGCAGGGAGAAATAAGTAGTATTTAGTTTCCGGTTAGGAGACTTATAGGCACTGATAACAGTGAGATCATTACCATCGGTTGTGGGGAGTTTAATTCCTACCACTTCAACGTCGGGAACGCCAGGTAAAAATATAGAGTGGTGAGTAATGTTACGTCGGATCACAATAGCTACACCTCCAGATGCTCTTGGAACAATCCGATCCTGTCAATGGACTGTGTATCCAGGAACAGTAAAGGTTTCGTTAGGGAGTAAGTGAGTCTCACTGATACAGGCGATGTCAGTATTATGCATCGTAAGAAAATGAATGAAAGAAGCGCGTTTAGCGCGTAGTCCATTAGAATTCCAATTTAGAAGAGTGAGCCGTCTAATAGTTAGCAGATTACGGGTCCCCATCATGAGGTACTTGAGAGAAGAAGAGTGAGCGAGCATATTCGGTTAATTGTGGCAGAAACGGGGTAACAAAGACGCGGAATAGCGAACAAAATTTGCTAATGAGGTCAGTGAGAAACGACCAGAAGGAAGACGATGCGTTAGATTCCTGATTTAGTGAAGGGGGAGAAGACGAAGAACAAGGTTGATGACGAGGAGAGGAAGTAGTAGAAGAAGAAGCAGCAGCAGCAGAGGACCTTACTGCCTGAGAATAGGAACGCTGTTCCGAGGTAGGAGGTGATTCTTGTTGCGGAGACTGATGCGGGCGAGGTTGCCTGGATTGGGAGTGTTGTGATGACTGCTGCGGGTGTATTGGTTGGGGTTGCTGACCTGGTCGCATCTGTGAAGCTGCTGCTAGACGGAGAGCACCTTGTGCCTGAGGTCGCTGGGAGATGCGTTGTTTCAGTTCCAGATAATGGGGGCAACCCCGAAATTGGCCGGGTGGTCTTGACCACAGTTGGCACATTGAGCAGGCGTAGTAGGTAACTTACTGCACTTAGAGAAATGGTGATCACCAGTACATCGTACACAGCGAGGAGTCAGCTGACAGTAATTTTTGGTGTGGCCATATTGCTGACATCGAGTGCACTGCGGCAGGTCGGTGTTACGACGTCTGTGTTCAACTGACACAACACTGTACATCAGACGTGTGAGGTTAAGTATTTCCCTACCTCCATCGGTATTTTCTAGCTCAATGGCACATATCGGAATAGGTTGTTTGTTTCTTCCTAGCAGACGTGTAACCTTTTTGACAGGAAAGTTAAGGGCGATGAGTTCATCATAAATTTCCTTATCGCTGAGGGAACATGGCAGATTGCGGATAATCACTGAGAAAAGTTTGTCAGCTGGATTCCTGAAAGTGTAAAACTCTTGATTTATTGAAGTAAAGTAGGATGTCAGACGGCGGAAATCGGTTGAAGTAGAGGCAAACACTTTGATAAGAGCCCCTCGGAGCTCAGTATGACAATCTGAGAGTACATACTTTTTAATATCCTGAAGGAACAGCTGGTAATTCTGAACATTGCGCACACAAATTGGTGGAACTTTCTCCTTGGATGTGGTGTTAGGAGCTGAGTCTGTCTGGTCAGAGCTTTCAGATAAAGCATGGAATCGGTTGGATGTTGGGATAGCGTAAGCATAACGGGAGGTATTAGACTGTTCAGAAGATGATGCCATACAAAGGCGTTTACTTTGAGTTTCGCAGTGAGAAGGCGGCGAGCGCTGCTCTCGACTATTGCGATTGCCCAATTTGACTATGTCAATGTCCATGTTAGCATCATGCGGTACACTAGAATCGAGTGAGTGAGTTGGCTGTGTCAGCTGAAGCTGAGGTGGCCGAAGAACTGATTTACTTACACTGTGAACAGTAGTTATACCAGAGCTCGTAGAAGGTGATGAAGCTTGATGAAACGAAGTCTGTGGATTTTGTGGAGGATAAGATGACATAATTTCTAGTGTGGACCTGCTCTCCATCTGTTCTGACGATGAAGACTGTAATGTTGATGATTCGGAGGTAACATCCATATTGTTAACCACATTTAGAGATGTGCGAACTAACTGGCCAGTATCATGTGCCGCGTAGGCCATGACAGCTGGTGAAATTACTGATAAAAACTAGTAGAATGTAGGATAGTCACTCGCAAAACAGCACTATTTGACTAAACGGAACACAAATAACAACCACGCACTCGCATGGAGAACGAAGCAAAGATTAGTTGAGGTTATAAATGAACTTCGTTCTTTGACGCACTGACACCACCACAATTCTGGATTATACTTAGCCACTGGTAACACTATTAGTTTATGTTAAACAATGGCGTTTCAGCTTTCTAAATAAGTTCACAATCACTGATAAATTATAAAAATGTCAAGAGATTCGGTAACACGCAAATTACACAAAGTCAAGGCCCTAGAGAATAATGTGATTTCGAGTGCAAATACTTTAATGATTCAGGATAAGACTTAAGAAAGAAATCATATCAACGTTATTTTAAATTATGCAAAGCTTGTATGAATGGTATCTGAGAAAAAAATTATGATAAAGTAACACGTGCTTTAAACGTTTAAGAATGCTCACCTTACTTTTAAATAGCTATCAATGAAATAACTAAGTAGAGATTTTTCAAAAGTACTTTAGAAAATATTTCATAGACTATATTTCATAGAATAGTTTAATACACTGGAGAAACATTGTTTTAAAATATTGTATTTAAAAAGTAGTAGAATATTCCACATATATTAATTTCGCTGTTGGTACTAAGAGGCACTGACTTAATATTTTGCAGTAATGTTTCTCACACATTTTGTAACGGAGCTCCTTTTTCATTATACCTATGCCTCAAATAACACATTTCCTACTCTCAAATATTAATAAAGTCTCACAACTTTAAATTCATTTTCTGAAAGAGATTTTTGTAATGTTGGTGAATAAACCGAAACATAATTTGAGGTTAAACATAGAAAAAATGAAAGCCCAAAGAAAAAGGAAAGCGCTACGCAACTGGAAAGCCGATGTGGACCAATGATAAAGTGTGTGGAATGAGTGAATTAAGCTCCTTTTCTACCCTACCGTTGAAATCTCCAATCTCTATTGGTTCTTGCTGCCTTGTCTAACGGCTACCGAGTCCTGTAGGCAACAGGTAAGTTGACTCCGCCCGCTCCAGGGACGGACATGTTAAATATAATTACTAATATCTAAAGTTTTTCTCTCTACTCATTACACATTTATTAATTTTACAGATTACTCATAAAATCATGTTTATTTTTAGTGTTCCTTATTACTCCCAATAAACTGGACCGCCTTTGTAGCCTAGGCAGCGGCGTGTCTGCCGATCGTTCAAGAGGCCTCGAGATTGAATCTCCGTCTCGGTAAGTTACGTATGGTCTGATTTTTAAAAGAAAATAGGTCAAGGTTATCTGTTTCTGCACCTGGGTGCTGGAATGTTGCCCAGCAGAAGATAGTAAGTAGCGCAGATCCCCTTTCTTTACCCTCTCAACACTCGAAACATAAACAAGGGTACGAGTTTTCTCACCTCAGCAAAAACTAGCACAGTTAATCTGTTTTAGCCCACTTTAAGAACAGAAATAAGCTGTTCACTCATTCACTGCGTTTTAGCGTCTTCATATGCGTGAGTTCTCTTATGTGATTTTTGCACTATGTAACTAATATTCCATACTTACAGTTATTGTTGCTATGCATCGTAAGTTGACATTCCAGCACTAGTGTGGTATTTCTCCATAGAAGCATATATAAGCTATGCACGTTCTAAAATCATACATTTATCTTCAATTATATTTATTAATATTTTAGTTAATATCTTAACTACTAAAATTCATATTCATATAAATACACATAGTGCAAAAAATGCAATGTGTTACGCAGTACGCATGTGGTAAGCACATAACGGAATCTGGCAAATAAAAATAACTCGGCGCAAGCGCCCAGTTTTTTAAGCCTTTCCTCTTTCCGTATACATTAGTATCGCAATATACTATTATTAACGAAATTATCATTTGCCATGTTCATATCAACGCCACCGATATGCCGGAATTTTGACCCACCGAAATTCTTTTACACGCAAGCATATCTACTGAGATGGGACGGTCCCTTTTGAATAAAAGGAATAAGCGGTTCATTGATAAGGAGCAAACCCTCGTCTTCCTGATCAAAGAATTCCCTAAGGGAACAGACAAATTCTTTAGCTTGACTATGCAATGTAACACCCCGACCGTAAGCTGATGTCTGTTGATATTTGCTTTGGGCCATGAATACCAATGGATGTTACAAACTTCGCGTTAATATTTACACTCCGGTGCACGGAAATTTTCCGATGGTGTTGGTATCTTTTGGTGTGGTACTTTATATAATGTTGGCATAGCCGTTTCACCATTCGTGTTGACAACAAGTCCTGGCGGTGCCAATCTCCTAATGGTTTATATCAAAGTCCAATAACACATGTAGTGACCGATGAACAAGGCGCTTAGGCGGGGTGCCTAGCGCAAGGGGAGGGGTAAGGAGAAATTTTACCATTGGTAGCTCGTGGAATAAAAATGTGGGTGTTCACAAGACTTACACTTAAAATGCACACTAGCCTTATTCGTTACTGCTATCACCACTACTACTAATGAGTGCTAGCTCAAACGCCCCACAAAATGTTATACAATCTATTAGCCTAGAAAGAATGTATCTGCTCCTATCACCTTGTTTATTATGTAGCTTTACTGACAATGTATAAGCTGAGCATAAATATTCACACGACCAAACATGGCGAAGTGAATACATGCATTTTTACGTCAGCATGAATTCCCGTGCTTCTTTATCTTTTAACTAAGATATAGCAAGTCGGCACATGCTACGGTTGTCCAATTACTCACTTCAGAGCTAAACAGAAGGCACGGAAAGCAAAAAGTGCATTTCTAATACTGCAACCGCATAGCCGTTTATAGGTTGTGTAGACATTGTTAAATTTGCGCCTGTAGTCCCTCTTCTGACTTTTCTCGCACGCTTAACTGTCAAATTGGGCTGCCGACGTCCTATTCGCTTTATTACATTTTTTCTTCGCAAGTCACTTTATCTATTTTATTTCTTAAAATGGAATCCACCGAGTTCGTAGCTACCTCTTGAGAGAAGTCCAACTGTCACAAAGATTGAAAACCTCGCGATCGGTCGCTGCACACAACAAAGAGTAATAGTTTTGCGCCAAAGCACTAGTTGTATTTGATGTACTAAGAAACTCAAAATTGTCTGATCTGCTGATTATCTAAAAACTCCAAGTTTATCACAGTGTTTAAAACAAAACATCTGTTTAGAAACTGGACTGTAAAAACACACCGTATTCAAAGCAACATAAAGCAACAAAGCAAAGGCAAAGGCTCATGGAGCTAGGAGTTGTAAATATTCTTTGTATTTGGAGATAGTTGTAGTTAAACTCTATAGATAGTAGCACTTTCCAGAGATAACCAAGAACTCTGGCGTTGCCAATGTGAATTAACGTGCAGATCGAAACTGTGCTATGATTTGGGCGTGCCCAACCAATGCCTGTCTATAGCATTTGTCGTCTACGCACGCGCAGAGCTTTAAACGTTACATGATGTGCTAGCACAAGAGAAGTGTGCTACCTGCAACGTTACCACACATCATGCTATCGCCGTGTACTTACTACACATTAAGCAAAGAGCGCGGTAAATAACTATAACGAATGAAAAGAGGGGGCTTCTACAAGATAAAATAATATTGGGGGTTCACGTACACTTGTGCTCCTAAACAGCAGCCGCCCCTGAATTTAACCTTAGCGGAAGGATTGTCAACACCACCTCCTTGTGTGTCCGTCAGTCATTGGTTCGATGTCATAACTCGGGAACCGGGGAGAAGGACAAGGGTCGGGTTATAAGTGTTCATGGATTAATTACTAGAGTATTATCGACTTTGTGTTTCCGCTTATGTTTTTCTGCGTGATGAAAATATGCTTTAGTATGCTGGGTATATTTTGTGTAGATAGAACTTAATTTACAGTTTGAAATTATTTTGTAATGAAATGAGATAATTCGAAATAAATATGCACAATTTGGGGATAAAGTTGATACACATAAAACAGATAAATCTACCCCATCCCTCATCCCCATCCCCCCCAAAAACTGCACAAACCTGAGAAGGTTCATTATTTGAAATGGATGGGAATTTGTTCCTGTCCTCAATATTCGCTGATAAAATAACCAAAGATCGATTTCAATGTAGCTTGAAATGCCTGGGTTTCTGGTTCATCTCTGCCATCGCAAAACAAAGAGCAGGAGCACACCTTCCTATCGCTGACAGGGGTTTGAACTGGGGCCGTGGTGCCATTCACTTACCAACCTAAACAGCTGTTCCATATATCAGAGTTTCCGTGCACCGGACTGTACATAACTATTCAAATGAATAAACCTCTCTGAAAAAATGGAAATATCATGCATTCGGTATCAGAACGAACCATTAAAATAAAATGCCGGTATTTTGTAATTTAAGAGAGAATAGATAAAATACATTAAACACGCCCACGCCTATATAGAAATGGAGGATTGCTCTCAAAACACACAGATTATTAAATAAATATTTATTTCAGTTTCGGAGAAAACCGTGACATGTGTACCTCAAATATAACCAAATGACTTATGCAATTTTAACAACCGATAAATAAAAAACATTTTTAAGGTTATAACACATAAACAAAGAAGTGAGGTGACTTGTTCGGTGTATGGGAGCTAAGACCCAAGGTTTATTGGAGAAGTTCGTCTGAAAAAAGCGAAACTTCGCATAGCTAGTAGTTTCTCTTCTCATCAGTGCCTGAAATTGAAATGAAATGTGTAGTGTTTAACGCCCGCTTTTACTACATACGGCACCGCAGGCGGTGACACTGATGATACATGAGATGAACATGAAGCACCGGTGGAATGAGATGGCGGGGGAAACCGGAGGTCCCGGAGAAAACCCGCCCCAGCGCTGTGTTGTCCACCACAAATCTCACTTTGCAGTATCAGTGCCTGGGAATCGATTATATAACTATTGTATAACTATTATCTATTTTTGTCACGTGATTGTAATTTCATATGCTGTATATTTTTTTTTTATTGGAAGGTACACTAACCAACACAAACTGTGGTTTTATACCTTGCTGTCCAGTTTGAGCCATATTTTACAGCAAACTGATGCTTTCAACTCGACTAATTTGATTCCTTGCATGGGAGCCAAGACCCAAGGTCTATTGGAGAAGTTTTTGAAATAAGCAAATCTTTGCATACCTAATATGTTTTTCTTCTCAGGATCGATTATTTAACGTAGTTTTTAAATTCCCTAGATTTTAACGTGATTATAATTTAAACAGCGATTGATTGTATGAATTTTGTAACTCTGGGTTTATATTTTACCGTTTGAGCCATATTTCACTGCATGCTTTCAACTCAATTAATTTGACTCCTCATGTGTATACTGTGACTTTGTTGGTTCGTAAAATTAAAAGTCCAATTTGCAGGAATTCCAATATTCTCTTTAATTCCGTAGAAATGCACTTTGGTCAACCCTTACAGTAGTAGAATTATGTAACATACACAAATACAATCGTCAAGGCCTGTGACTATATACAAAGAGTTCGTTTCAAAACACAGCTGCACGCCGACGATTCTGAGTTCAAATTCGATTCTGACTAACTGGCAAACGTGGCTTCTTTTTGTACATCCATTGATATTTTTAGACGTTTCTGTAATGCTTTGTAACAAACAAGAAAGAAATCGAAACTTCCAGTCAGCTATGTCTCTTTATCTGTTTTGGTAAGCACTTATCTCCGCGCTGCACTCTCTGTCCCTTATCTCCGCCCCCACTATCTGCCCTTTGTGTGCGTCGGTCGCCAGTCGCGACACTGCTACCTCCTCAAGGCTGGTCGTCCCGAACGATCCAGGCGTACAACCAACATGTTTCCTCGGCGCACCTTCTGGATGTGGTACACCACGTCGTTAATCCTCTTTCCCAACCGCTACGTTCATTGCCATGGTTGTTGAAGTTTCGGGCAGCGTCCCTTGGTTCGGGTAGGGCGGTACAACCGGACCAGGTCACCTTGCTGGAACCCTTGGCTGTTGGCTTGCCTGTGGTATCACGTTCTCATGGATGTTATGAAAAGCCATCTCATGCATGTCGTGGAGATGATCCACGAGGCTCTCCACATACTCGGTTGCTGGCTGTTTTGATTCCGATTAGCTCCCAAAAACAGGTCACAAGGGAGACGTAGCTCTCGGCCGAACATTAAGCTGGCTAACGTCATCCCAGTGATGTGCGTTGAGGAGCGGTAGGCCAGCAAGAACAGTGGCACATTGACGTCTCAGTCTCGCTGATGGCTGGTCACGACCTTCCTCAGGTGTTCTTCTAAGGTCTCTAAGGTGTTCATCTAAGGTCTTCATGCCGTCCGACTGCTGATGTAGGGGTGTTGTGCGGGTCTTGTTTACCCCAAGTCTTTCCAGTGCATCCCTCATCAGGTTAGACTAAAAATCGTTACCCTGGCCGCTGTGGAGTTCTAACGGCACCCGAAATCGGCAGAACAGTTGCTCCACGAGGCAGTCTGTAATTGTCTTCAGGATGGCATATACCTACGGCCACTTGGTGAAGTAGTCCACGAACACCATCAGGTACTTGTTGCCTCGGTCGGACACTGGGAATGGTCCAGCTATATCGACAGCGATGCATTGGAATGGCGCTCCGAAGTTGTACTGCTGCATGCGACCCCAGCTCCTAGTTTTGGGCCCGTGACTCGCCGCGCACACGTGACATTGACGGCACTATCTCTCGGCATCTGCTCAGAGCCTGAGCTAGTAGTAGCGCTGCCAGAGTTTGTCGATCGTTCGGTTTGCTCCCAGGTGTCCTCCTGAAGTACCGGCGTTCACTTCCTCCAAGACTTCCGGGACCTTACTCCGGAGAGGTACAAACTGCTCCCTCTGCGCCTTCCCATCGGTTGATTCCCACACCCGGAACAGCACACCCTCCTTGCTCTTCAACGATTCATATTGGGCCCAGCACAACTTGTACGCAGCTCTGCTTGGTACGATGTCCTCCCAGGTCGGTCTCGTCCCTGCCTCAACTTCCTTCAAGTGTGGCCCCAAATTTGCGTCCACCAGCTGCTCCCTCCTCAGGCCTGCGCTATCTCAGCCATCCGTAGGCACTGCCGTGACCACTCTGACAACTGCGGCACGCTCCTTCTCTTCCACTCTTGTGCATTGGCCGCACTCTTCTGGGCAGAGTCTTCGAGACATGGCATCTGCAGTGCCGTAGCTCATCCCTCTACGATGTTCAGAAGTGAATTCTTAATCCTGCAGCCTCTGGACCCAACGCGCTCTCTGACCTGCCAGATTCCTAAAGCTTAGCAGCCAGGTTAGGGCGGAATGGTCAGTCCTCAGGTGGAATGGCTGACCGTACAGTACTTGTGGTCTTTGCCACCGCCAATAACTCTCGCTGGGTGACGCAGTAGTTCTTCTCTGCCTTGGAGAGCGTCTTGCTGTAGTAGGCTATCACTAGTCCGTGGCCGTCCTGGACTTGGGATAGGACGCCTCATGTGCACTGGTCGCTGGCGTCGGTGTCCACAATGAAGGCGCCGCCTGGTTGTGGGAATCCCAAAATAGGAGCACTGCACAGTGTCTTCTTCAGCTGCTAGAAAGCGCTTTCGGCGTCCTCCGTACACGCATAAGACCTGTGTTCTTCTGTCAGGCTGGTGAGAGGCTTCGCAATGTCGGAGAAGCCCTTTATGAAGCGCCGATAATAACTGCACAGTCCTAGGAAACTGCGTAATTCTCTCTTATGGTTCAGCCGAGGCCAATCTCTCACGGCCTGTGTCTTCTCCGGGTCTGTGGCCACTCCGATTGGTGAGACTTTGTGGCCCAAGTAGTTGAATTCCTTGCGGAAGAACTGGCATTTCCTTGCGTTTAGCTTCAAGTTGGTCGCCTGTGTTCTCTGTAGCCCCTTGCTTAGGTTTTCGAGATGGCCTTCGAATGTCTTGCCGACGATGACGATGTCGTCCAGGTATAGCAGGCAGGCATCATAGGTCACTCCTCTCATCACTAACTGCATTAGGCGTTGGAAGGTAGCTGGTGCGTTGCAGAGACCAAAGGGCAAAGCAGTGAACTGCCAAAGCACTTGGCCTGTCGAGAATGCGGTCTTTTCCTTGTCTCTCGGGTCTAGAGCCACCTGCCGGTGACCCGACTTCAAGTCCAGGGCTGAGAACCACCTTGCACCGGCAAGCGTGTCCAGAGTGTCGTCAATCCGAGTAGGGGGAACCAATCCTTTCCGGTGACAGCGTTCAACTTCCTGTAGTCCACGCAGAAGCGTAGCTCACCGTTCTAATTCGTCACCATGACTACACGGGAACACCAGGGGCTGCCAGACTCTTCAATAACTCCCCTGGATCTCATATATTCGAATGGAGTTGAAACAGTGGATGTCTAAGAAGAAGGCTGCCGCGCTAATCGCGGGCAGAAACTCTCAGCTGGTCAAGTAATGATACTAATAGTAAAACTGAGAAGATGGGTATATACGCTACCGACGGCAACCAATACAGTAAGTCGTTCAAAACACCCGCGGAAGAAGAGCGCAATCCTATGGTGCGGAAATCGCAGGAAACATGAAATGCAAAGTAATACGAAAGTTGGCGTGCAATGCTTAAATACTATGATTAAATGAAGATGTCCGTATTGTTAACTTTCCCTTTCAGAATATAGAGATAATGTTATCGTGCTTCAAATTAAATTGTATGTTTTAGGTAACTTTCAAAAGCCTGGGGTAATACTACATTATTCTTGCATATATGGCGATGAAAGGTATGCAGTTTTAACGCAGAAGTCCTCAGACACTTATATAAGTTAGGTGAACATACTATGTGAAATCATTAAATATGAAAGTTCGTATTGGAATCGCATATAATATGTAGCAATAAAGTTTTGGAATATAGCTGAATCTTTAAGTGAATTTTCTGCATGGCACCTGCATTATTTTCCACCTTAATTGCTTCAAAATTTTGTATGAACTTTCAAGGAATGTACAGTAGGATGTGGTATTTGACAGGAAAATTTGAATAACATTGTTTTGACAGTTACTGCTTTCTTTTATTATTCTGCCTCATTAATAGAACAAATTAATTTGACATTTACCTAAGTAACATTAGTAATTCCACTAAATAAAGTACAAATAATCTACAGAACAATACTAGCTATAACTCAAAACATTTAAAAGTAATGAAACATGGGTAATTCATTTAATTACAAAGGAACTTTAGCAAAACATTCTCTGTAATATTACACACATTTGTAAATCATATCATACAGTAACCTTTTTTATTTAAAACAAAGACACTAACATAAAACTGCAGCTGTTGCACAAAGTGATATAAATGATATATCAAACTTGAATATTTTACAAATAAGCTTTAACGTAACGTTCCGTAATAACACTGTAGGGATTGCTGAAGGACTTAAAATGATAACATTGTATTACACGTATGGAGCTGGTGTTTCTCAAGGTAGTGTCCTGGGACCCACTCTCTTCCTTCTCTATATCAACGTCCTAACTTCTTTGCCCCGCTGCTCGCTGTACCATTTTGCAGACGACATAGCTGTATCCTCCACGTCAACCAGACATTATATGGCTGCATGTAGAATCCAACACATCGCCGACCTCTTCACCACCTGGTTCAAACGATGGCGATGAACACCCACCTTCAGAAGAGCCAAGCCATCACTTTCTCCAGGAGGTAGCTAGAGGACCTTCCTCCTGTTCGTCTAGCCGGAGAGGAAGAACATTGGCAATCATATGTACCATATCTAGGCGTTTTGCTTGATGTAAAACTGACGTGGAAGGACCACATCACCTACAAAGCCAACAAGGTCGGCAAACGTATAGGTATGTTATACCCATTGCTCCTGTATAAACAAGTGTTCCAACCAGTCATCATTTATGCCTTTGGCATTTGGGGTATAGCAGCTAAAACTCACCTACACCGCCTTGAAGTCCTACAGTCTCAATTCCTCCGTAGTGCCACGGATTCCCCATGGTACATCCCTAATCTTGTAATCCGTCGTGACCTATACCTTTCTACCCTAACAGACTACCTCCACACCTTCTCACTCCCATGCTTTCAAAACCTCTCCCATAGCTTCAACTCCCTTATACGCGGTCTAGGTGAGTACGACATAGACCCCGGCAAAAAATACAAAAGAACAACACTCGTTTTAGGCACATGAAAACACTGCAGCGTCAGTACACAATTTATATATAAAAAAGGAAAAGAAAAAGCACCAAAACAAACCTCTCCCGTCATTTGCTCTAACTCGTAAAGTATTTTACTGTAAGTAGAGGGCTCAGCCCTGATCTGGATAGAGAATGAAAGTCTGGCTTCCGGACTTTCAAGTGTCCAATCGCAGGTAAGTGTGCAATCAATGATTTGTTTAGCAGTTCATC
Source organism: Mantis religiosa (assembly GCA_030765055.1). Lineage (NCBI taxonomy): Eukaryota > Metazoa > Arthropoda > Insecta > Mantodea > Mantidae > Mantis > Mantis religiosa. The sequence continues at coordinate 211,682,313 of CM060947.1, read as the reverse complement.
CAGGTTTAGAACGTAGCATTTTGTGTACAAGGAACCTCAAGCATATGTTAATGTGAGTTCATGTTTAGCAATTTAAAATCATTTGACCATTAATCCCAACACTACAGCTTCCGCTCAGATTGCGGGAATAAATTATCAGCTGGTCGATAAGTTTCTTTTTCAGAATATTTCGAAATAGTGTTCTCATGAGTCAAACTAAACGGTATGTTTTACATAAGTTTTAAAAACTTGAGGCAATACTGTAATATTTTTGTATATTCGCCGATGAAAGATATTCTGTTTCGGTAAAAAAGTCCTCAGACACTAATTATATAACCCTAGTAAAACTACTATGTTAAGTCAATTGGGTACAACTTTTTGAAACTTCGATTAAATATATTCTGTTTCGATGCAACAGCCCGTAGACACTTCAATTTGGGTACTAGCTTTTGAACCTTCTTCTCAGTCGTATAAAACAACAGAAACATCAGAATTTTGCGTACAAAGAACTGCAACTGATTCTTGTCATGCATATTGTGACTTTGTAGGTCCTTAGAAATGAAGGCTTGTTTGCAGAAATTTGAAATGCTCTTTACTACAGTAAAAAGACGTTTCGTAGGCTCCTTACAGCAGGAAAAATTGACGTCACATAATACACTAGTCTTCAAGGTTGACTCGTTATTCCCGCTGCACGTAAACAAACAAAAGAATTCACTGCGGCACAGTTCAATAACCCTCATAACTGCAACTCACAGCGCTCTAACACTGCCGGCTTTTATAACTACAGTCAATGTTCTAGAAAGCCGCCGATCATTCGATAACAATCACGATGGCAGCGGAAAATTCCAGACTATCTATGTCTCTTTCTCTCTCTCGGGAAGCACCCATCTCACCGACCATTATTTGTCTCTTTCTTTGCTGCCCACGCATGCCCGGCGCTGTCCGGTTGCGGTGGCTCCAACCAACAATGCGATCGGTGACAATAATAAGAATGCGAGGCCCACATGGCCGAGGATTTCCAGGCATTCCAGACCTGATATGTAAATTTTCAGTTCGTTGTTAGCCAATTACTTTTTGCAATACATGAAAAAACTATAAATAACAATAATAAAATAAACTTGCCTTACCGTAGGAAAGAAAAACAATTGACTCGCTTTTTAACGTTGATATGTCCATTGCATATCCAATATATCAATAAATAACGCCCTGTTTGTACATTTTGCAAAGTATTCATTAATAACCCACGTTTAGGTTATTATGCTGTTGCGCATTACGGCATTTTCTATTGGTACTGTGTAATTAAAAGCCCAGGTTACAAATACTAAAAATGTCTTTTTGGTTCCGTAGAAATACAATTACACAATACAACTTGCAAAGTCATCGATCACCAAGTCCACCTTTACAGCTGAACAAGCGCACGCGTCGAATTACCGACTGACTCTCAGTGGCAGGCGGCAGCTCCCTTTAGTTGTTTTTTTTTTTTTTTTTTTTTTTTTTGTAATTTACGTCCACCAGGGTTAAGTCATATCGGACGCTGAATGGAATGGGTGAAATGATGCTCAAATGAGCCCAGGGTCCATAGGGCTTAGAGTTACCTGACATTCGTCTTTCAGGATAAGGGGAAGCCCCGGTAGAAACCTTATCCAGGTTACTCTCCCTGACCTAGACTCCAACTCGGGACCTCTTGAATGTAAGGCAGACATGTTATCACCACGCTACCCAGGCGGGTTCTCCTTTTATAGATACTCACTATTCCGGAAATTCGTGGAATGTTCTCAAACAATAAAGACGGCGTTAGAAGAAAGATGAACTCTCCAAAAATCCGTCAAATTCCCCCCAAACCGCTTCGGCAAGCTTTTATCTCAGCAGTACACTAACCCTCTCTTTGAACTCGTCACTTGCGCCGCCTCGAATCAACAATGCGTTCGCGACACTGCTGCCTCCTCAAGGCTGATCGTCCCGAACAGCATCATCGTATTGGCCAGACGATCCTGGTGTACCACTAACATTTTTCCTCGGAGCACCTTCTGGATGCGGTAGACTACGTCGTTAATCGTCTTTACCCCCCGGTACGGTCCTTGCCAAGCTTGCTGAAGCTTCGGGCAGCGTCACTTAGTCCGGATAGGGTGGTACAACCAGACCAAGTCACCTTGCTGGAACCCTTAGCTGTTAGCTCGCCTGTCGTATCGGGTCTACATGCGGTCGCTCGCCGTCTGGATGTTCTGACGAGCCATCTCGTGCAGGTCGTGGAGACGGTCCACCAAGTTTCCCACATACTCGGAAAACTGGCTGTTGCGCTTCCGAGGGGCTTTCCAAAGCCAGGTCACAAGGGAGGCGTAACTCTCGGCCGAACATTAATCTGGCTGGCTTCATCTCAGTAATGTCGTGTGTCGACGAGCGGTAGGCCAGCAAGAACAATGGCACCCTGACGTACAAGTCTCGCTGATGGCTGGCCACGACCTTCCTTAGGTGTCCTAAGCTCTTGATGTACCTCTCAACCATGCCGTCCGACTGTGGGTGTAGAGGTGCTGTGCGCGTCTCGTTGACCCCAAGTCTTTCCAGGTTAGACTCAAAATTGGTGCCCTGATCAATTTTGAGCCCTCACAGAAACACAAAACGGCGGAACATTGCCCCACGAGGCATATACCTCCTGCCACTTGGTGAAGTGGTCCACGACCACGATCAGGTACTTGTTGCCTCGGTCGGACACCGGGAATGGTTCAGCTATATCGACAGCGATGCGTTCGAAAGGCGCTCCGACGTTATACTGCTGCATGCGACCCCGGCTCCTAGTCTGAGAGCCGCGACTCGCTGCACACACATCACATTGACGGCACCATCTCCCAGAATCTGCTCTCCAAATCCCCTCCGAAACAAAAGCAAATCTTGTTCGAACGTACAATTTATGTTAAATACTTTGTGTACTCGTCAGTATGTGTTTGAGGGATAACAATTTTGAGATATCCTTTGTTATAAGTTTCAATTTTCAAATACTTGAACTATTCACAAGCAGGTAGTTTTTTATTTTATAACGCACAGTTGAGTGCAAACTTTTGGTGTTTTCCATTTTCTAATGTCGACTACATCTTCCCATTGCGCGTGTGCGTGTCTGTGTGTGTGTGTGTGTGCGTGTGTGTGTGTGTCGCGCTTGCCTTAGACGAGTCAACTTCTAATTGGTTTTAGCCGAACTTCAAGACGCTAGCATCAGGGACGTATTTAAGGAGGGGTCCGGGAGGTCCGGAACCCCCCCCCCCCCCGCAATGTACTGTCGTTTTAATTTTGTAATAAATAGTTTAAATAAAGCTCACTTTAAAATAAATAAAAAAGTTTATTCAAGCTTCTCATCTTAACGTCTCTATTCAGTGTCAGGTAGACATGATGTTATAAAGGGTGAAAGGTGCGTGCGGAACAACTGTAAATGTAAAGGTTTCCGCCCCTAATCGAGAACTGTTTCTTTTCAACTTTCTGGCATTTCCTATATCCAAGGTCAAGTACGGTGGTAGCAGTACAGTCCGCTGAAAAATAAACAGCATGAATATAGTACTGTTATTGAATTTATAACTGAATACAGTTAGTGAATGAGTGATTTGGGGTTTAAGGACCGTCGACAACGAGGACCTTTGGATCCCATGAATACAGTATGCAACACTAGATACTGCACCTAATGAACATGCGATGTAGGTGAGAGACACCTTAATAAAAATAACTAATTTCAGTAACGCAACACTCTCCACTGCTTACAGACAGTCTGATTTATTAATGCAGGTGGATTAACAGTCCTCATTAACATCGAGGGTTGCGGGTTTTAAACAAAATATGATTGGATTATTTATTTTTATGCTCAATATTATGCAAAAGCTAAGCTAGTAAAATACAATTACGTATTCTTTGTCAGAACTACATTACATTTGTTCCACGTGTAAGTGTAACGTTTTAAGTGAAAGATGGCGTCAAATTCGGTAAGTTATACGAGCAACCTGCATAATTATATCAACAACTTTTATACTAATTATTAAAAAATCAAGATCAATTACCAAATATACGACAAATCAATGTTTACAGTTTACGGTTATGTAAAACGGCGGTGTTCTACATCTAAGGTCTGCAGCCGACATACATGTGCCGAAACTTAATGATCAGTGGAACAACGAATAACACTCGAATAACGGTTTTATAATAATAATGATAATGATGATGATGATAATAATAATGATGATGATAATAATAATAATAATAATAATAATAATAATAATAATAATAATAATAATAATAATAATAATAATAATAATAATAATAATAATAATAATAATAATAATAATAATAATAATAATAATAATAATAATAATAATAACAATAATAATAACAATAACAATAATAATAACAATAATAATAATAATAATAATAATAATAATAATAATAATAATAATAATAATAATAATAATAATAATAATAATAATAATAATAATAATAATAATAATAATAATAATAATAATAATAATAATAATAATAATAATAATAATAATAATAATAATAATAATAATAATAATAATAATAATAATAATAATAATAATAATAATAATAATAATAATAATAATAATAACAATAACAATAACAATAACAATAACAATAATAATAACAATAATAATAATAATAATAATAATAATAATAATAATAATAATAATAATAATAATAATAATAATAATAATAATAATAATAATAATAATAATAATAATAATAATAATAATAATAATAATAATAATAATAATAATAATAATAATAATAATAATCATAATCATAATCATAATCATAATCATAATCATAATCATAATCATAATCATAATCATAATCATAATCATAATCATAATCATAATCATAATAATAATAATAATAATAATAATAATAATAATAATAATAATAATAATAATAATAATAATAATAATAATAATAATAATAATAATAATAATAATAATAATAATAATAATAATAATAATAATAATAATAATAATAATAATAATAATAATAATAATAATAATAATAATAATAATAATAATAATAATAATAATAATAATAATAATAATAATAATAATAATAATAATAATAATAATAATAATAATAATAATAATAATAATAATAATAATAATAATAATAATAATAATAATAATAATAATAATAATAATAATAATAATAATAATAATAATAATAATAATAATAATAATAATAATAATAATAATAATAATAATAATAATAATAATAATAATAATAATAATAATAATAATAATAATAATAATAATAATAATAATAATAATAATAATAATAATAATAATAATAATAATAATAATAATAATAATAATAATAATAATAATAATAATAATAATAATAATAATAATAATAATAATAATAATAATAATAATAATAATAATAATAATAATAATAATAATAATAATAATAATAATAATAATAATAATAATAATAATAATAATAATAATAATGACGATGATGATGACGATGATAAAATTATTCTTTAAATGTGATATCCCTACAAGGTAATTAAGAGTATTTTAGAAACTGTGAATGTAAACTCTCTCAACGGGGCTTTCAGATTAGCGTTCTCTCAGATACTTTTACAAATGAGCAAATAATGCAGGAGAGGAACCTAAGTTTTCCAAACATAAAGGTTCGAGTGGTGAGGAAATATTAGGAAGAGACTTCATCCGGGAGATATATCAATCGGTAATCGAAACCCTGTCTCTGGGAGAAACACATACATCATACGCCATACTATACAAAGTGGCGGGTTGCAGAGAATGTTAATATTCATTAACTATCATCCTCACTTGTAATGGAGAAAAAGGGGGAATAGTTAGGTACTAAACAAAGCCTTCCAATGCAGTGAAAACTCTTAATAAGTACTTTTATTCCAAAATAAATGATATTACAAGAAATAAACTTCTCTGAGAAAAATATTAGCAACAACAACTAAATAATCAAACGAATCTGAAACTGCGGCTCTTTCTTTTGTTCCCACTTTGCACATCTAACTTGTCCTTAGGACTGTCATTAAGAACTGAGTTATTCTTTAAACTGAAACAAGGGTCATTGACCAATGTGAGTGTCTACCTGCTAGGGATGAAAAGCCGGACTTAACGCAGTGTAGCTAGTAAGCAAACGTTTCTCGTATTGTGAAGGTGTTTTTCAAAAGTTTGAGACAGTGCGTTTTTTAAATATGAAGAGGAACGCAAAAATCTATAGTTTTTTCAAACCTACCAATGCGAGCAGGATATGCAGAACTAGTGCTTTAAGCGAAGTTAAACCTGAAGTTGGTGAGTTAAAAACTTAAAGTGAGATGTGCAGTGTTCGTGTCGCGAGTGAAGAACTTCGCAGTTTTAATGCCGGCTTTGATATCGGCATGCTGCTGCAAGAAACAAACTGTGTCAATATTCCTAGAGATATTAGGTATGACATACTCACAAATGATTTGAAGCCTAATAGTTCATTTGTGTTTCCCGTACGTTTCCATGGCTCTAAGAGACTCAGTTTCCAATATAAGTGGCTGGATAGGTGGGGGTGGCTAACATACTCAAAAGTTCAAGACGGTGCGGAGCTTAGCTCTGCTTTGGAATATGCCAGTGACGTAGTAAAGCAGCTGGAAGCTTTAAGAAAGAATGCTGTTGAAGAGTTTAAGAAAATCTTTGAGCAGTGTTCAAACACTATGAAATCCCTATTTGACTCTGAAATCAGAATTCAAAGACTGGCAGGGAAGCAGACAAGAAAGGACAATCACCCAGCAGATACAGCAGAGGAGTACTTCAGAAGATGTCTCTTTATTACATGCACTGACGAACTGATCTCAAGTCTTAAGGAACGATTTGAATAGAACAAGGATGTATTGTCTGCTTTCGATATTTTATTGCCCAGAAATGTAGGAGAAACTAAAGCTGATAGGTTAAACAAGCTTTCTTTATATTTAGGCGGAAATATCAGTGACAGGGAAACACAGGCAGAATATCGGTTGTGGTGTAAAAAATGGAAATTCACAGAGAAACAAAATAGAACAAATGATGCCATAAGTTCTTTGGTAACATGTTCATCAGCATTATATCCCTCAATTCATCGTCTTCTTAAAATTTTAGCCACCCTACCCATCTCAACTGCCAGTGCCGAGAGATCATTTTCAACAATGAAACGGCTCAAAACTTACCTCAGAAATAGAACTAGTGATGAGCGTTTAACTAATCTTGCCTTGTTGTCTGTACACTTTGATCAGAAAATCAATCCTGAGGAAGTGTTAAATATAATGGGCAGGAGAAGCAGGCGTATCAACTTAGTACTATAGCACTACTTAAGCTTCGTGTACATAGTGTAAATAGTGTGAAAATATTTTCCATATAAACTGAAGGACTGTAACCGAGATCATCATGGACAAGGCTTCTCTTCAGCAGTTTCTCAGCTCTTTGTGGTGAGTTTTCAAGTTAGACCCTTATAATGTTACTAATATATTATTTATCTTGCATGTCTAGGAAACTTCTAGAAATTGCTGCAGTATTTCATGTGTATATTTTGGCGGGAGTCATATTTGCTACTTTTATAATTTTGTTAACCTGTCAATAGGTTTATTATCCTCTATATAGTAAGAAAGTATTGTATTGCAGGTACATCGGTTGACTGCACTGAGTTTTGACCCTAGATATACGTATAGAAGAATCATTGCGTTAATGTAACAGAGTATTTCAAAAACGAAAAATCGCAGATATATTTACATTTAGGATGTTTCGAAGATGTGACACGAAGGTTTTGAAAAAATTTCTCCACACCAAACCATCCTTTAGATGGAAAAAGCCCGCCTCGGTAGCGTGGTGGAGGCGGGTCTGCCTCGCGTTCAAGAGGTCCCGAGTTCTAGTCTCGGTCAGGGTGAGTTACCTGGATAAGGTTTTCTCCGGCGTTTCCCTTATCCTGAAAGACGAATGTCGGGTAACTCTAAGCTCTATGGACCCTGGGCTCTTTAGAGCATTATTTCACCCATTCCATTTGTCTTCAAGATGACTTAACGTTGGATGACGTCAAATTACAAAAAAAAAAAAAAAAAAAAAAAAAAAAAAAAAACAGATGGAAGAACTTTCGTAAATTGTTTATGTTCTCAAAAACATGTCTAACGATTCCGATTAAAATGCTTCACGTTTGAGACACAACAATTTGAATATTCTGGGAATGGGTGATAATCACCACTTCAATTTCACTGATTATCCAACTAAGAAACCATGGCATGATAGATAAAATATCAGGTTACAAGCGAACTTGGAGCTCATAAAATGCGCAACTCCAGCAACTTCTAGTTTGCTTGTACTAGTTATTTTCGAAACATCTCATGGTATGTAACAAGTTATATGTACATTTGACAGTCTCAAAATTGCAACTTTTTTTTCAGCTGCATAATTTCATACGGAACCTAGTTTTTATTTTTTTTTTTTTAAATATTTTAACATCCTTTAACCGGATTATCGTATTGAGCAGTAAATGAAACGGATGACACCCTCAAATCAGTTCACGGCCACCAGAACTTAGGTTTTATCCGACATTCGTCTTCTTAAGATAAGGGAAAGCCCTGTGAAAAGTCCAATTCAGGAAACTTATCTTGATCTCAATTGGAACGCGCTTTAGCGGTGCTCAACTTTCGCTCATATGAGGTGGAGGTAAGCCTTCCTTGGGTGGAGAAAGTAATTTTTTTTTTTTTTGGTAATTTTACGTCCTCCAACGTTAAGTCATATCGGACGTTGACTGAAATGGGTGAAATGATGCTCAACTGTGTCCAGGGTCCATGGAGCATAGAATACCCGACATTCGTCTTTAAGGATTAGGAAAAATCTTGGAAAAAACCATATGCAGGCAACTCATCCTGGGCGAGATTCGAACTCGGGACCTCTTGAACGTCAGGCAGACACGCTACCATTTACGCTAGCGGTGCGGGTAGGAAAGAAAGTCATGTGAATGTAAAAATACATTTGTTTTTAATTTTTATTAATATGATAAAAACACATCCCTAATTAACTGTTAACAGTAAATAATTCAACGTAGAATTTTTGGACCACCCCGAAAATTAACTTCTAAATACGTGCCTGTATCTGCCAAATCATTAATGTACACTATAAATAAAAGAGGCCCAAGCACCAAACCTTGAGGGACCCCATATTTCATTATAGCGCTACTTGAAATCTGAGTTTTAACTTCACTCGTTTCGCTATTGTTCAGGTTTATATGGATCACACTATATTTATGCTACACTAGAGTGAACATTTCCTATTAATAAAATATAGGAGGGGAGGATACGAACAACCTACTGATGCCTGGATACAAAAAGTACACATGCATCATGTCATTGGAAAGACTTGGTACAGTAGAAGTAGTCATACAAGACAGAGAAATATGATGTAACATTATGCAAAAATATGAGTTCCGCAAGGTAATATCTAATTTGTGGATTTGTAGATTTTTATTTATAATTTGAAGTTTGATATTGGTTTGCTGGAGGCAAGCCATCATCTGAGGAAACTTCTCTTAAAATAAACAAAATAAATAAATAAAAATAAAATGCTTTTAAGTTAGATGCTTTATCTGAGAGAAAAATTGTATTTCCTATAATTCTATATTTTTCAATTAGCAAAACTTCTGCTTTGTTGTCATTGTAACTGAGGAAAATCCTCCAAAATAATAATTAAGGAAGTAAATTTTTTCTATAAGTAGAATGTACTTTAAAGCTTTCTTAGTGAATTCATGGTCAGTCAACAATAAGCTTGAGAAGGCATACTTAGGGATTGTAAATTCTTGACTGTTCTATTGCAGATTTGCATTACTAGACTGAGAAGCATGACATAATATTGCTAAAATCAGGAACAACCGTCCACCTAACAAATTTTCTCTTGGGGATATGCACTATCATTTTTTTCCTTATTCTCTAACAGATGGACACTGCAACAATACCTTTTTACTACATTTTTCTTACCTAAAAGATTTATATTGGAGTACAAAAGGAAAAAAGGATGGAAATGAAAATGGTTACTTATGAACAAAACCATATTTTTCCGAAACAATATTTTATTCTTTAGTAATACAATTTGTTAATAAAATCAATATAGTAATACATTTTCTAGCTGAACACAATGAAAATTTAATTTAAAAAGCAGATGGTTGAAATTAATATGCATATTACAATCAAAAGCTTCACTTTTGATGTTGTTAATTATTTTAATTAAAATTAATTCTCTTAGCCAATACCTTAAATGTTAATATACAATTGAATTGAATTTGAAATACGTATGCTTTTATATTTCCCAGAATGCTTAAAGAAAACTTCTATTTGCATTTTAAGTTATAAGCCTAGAGATTTAGGATTCACTTTTTGATTTCTATTCATCACAAATATCAGCAATAAATACTAAAAGGTCTAAAATCCTCATAAAGTTGGAATAATCCATATGCTTCTTCAGAGTTCCTGCCCCTTTTGTAGTAAAAGCTTATTTCGTTGTCTTTTCTTCATTATTGCTGATATTTTTACATTACTCACACCCACACATTTTTTAAAGCAGTAGTTAACCATGCAGAGTGGCAGAAAGGATTTCATATTTGTTGTGAATAAAATATGAGTAATTTAAAAAAAAGCAAATAAATCTGTAAACATTGGTTTACAAATGAACATTAGGCATGTTTGGAAATGAAATGGAGCATTTTTTGACTTCCCAAACAAAATATTTAATGCAAATGCCGTAGTAATTTTAATCCTAGGTCATTAGTTGGGATACTGAGAGACTTCCTGCATCATCGGTATTTAAGTGCTATATCAACTATGTTATGTCATCAACAGCTGCTCCGTTCTTAATTTATGCACATTCTCTGTGCTTTTCCTCCTGTAGGTAATTTATTGAATCCAGAGTTGCTATAGAACCTTTTGTTTATCTAAGGTTATCTGTTGTGTGCTCATTTTGTTGCCAGTAGATCAAATGTGGATCACGTTTAAACAGTTGGCCTTTACATTTCATTCACCCTGAATGGTCATAGAATATAATAAAGGAAAAAATAGAAATTATATAATTAATAATTAACATTATTATTTTATTTGACAAATTATATAGGAAGGTGATGTTAAACATGACAGCTATGTAATGATATACCTCATAAAATACATATTAACTTATCTTAATACACTGTATTGACTTAAATACAGCAGAGAACACATGAGTCTGCATATTAAAATCTGAGATTCTATACCAGCATGTAGACTTATTATGGTACAAAGACTTGATATTAAGCATCAAAAAGAAATATCAGCCAAGTATTCACTAAAATGATTATCTTTTGAAACATAGACCTAAGAAAAATGTATAAAACAAATACTTCTCTTATGTCAGCAACTTTTCTAGTTTACCTATGTAGCAAAAGGTGAATGCTGTCATTGGATATTATAAAAATTACAAGTAGAACAGATTACCCTCCTGCTGCACAGTTAAAGTACAGATGCAGTCACTATATCAAGCATTTAGACAACAAATCTGATTCTTCAAAGCACTTATCACTTAGGAAATACAGCACACACCATATTTAGACATTTGGGTTTGCACTTCACATTAATGAACAATATGACATTACCAGAGTTTGCTTATTAACTGAGCCCAAGAACTGAAAGAATTTCCAAAATGCTACTTGGGTCATATAAGAGATAATGAGATTGAAGATATCTCTCCTTTACTCTACAGTATAAAAGTATGCTGTACTGTGTATATTTTACCATTGTAAATTACTATAGTACTTTTTAAGAAAATGTAGAAAATCAAGTAAATAACCTTCATATGCTCCAAAATTACTTACTGCATTTCTTTAGAAACAAAAATGATCCCTTATTCATTACTTTCATCACTTGCTGATTTATTCCATTTCAATTTCTTTTGAAGTATAATAAATATAATTAACTGCATTTGCTATTTTAAAGCCTAGGTATCTTACAAATTAAATATCACTTGTATGTATTGATTTCAGCTAAGAAAGTGCAACAAAATTATTAAATTTATTTTTAAAATATCTATGATGCTCTATTTTTTTAATCAAAATAGAATATATGACCCATCATTCCAACAATATAATTTAATTCCATTGTGGAAGGACCATGATACAATGAAGCACAAAATTAATATAATTTTGAATCGAACTAATACTCAATGCTCCACTTTTTGCTAGTATTTACCTAGGATGCATTTCGTTAGGATTTTCGTAACATCATCAGCTGTTGCCGACTAATAGACATCGGTTCGGTGAATTCCTCGGACGCACCTATAACCTCCGAAGATTTCACCAAACTGATGTCCATTAGACGACAACAGCTGATGATGTTACGAAAATCCTAACGAAATGCATTCTAGGTAAATACTAGCAATAAGTGGAGCATTGAGTATTAGTTTGACTCAACATTATATTAATATAATTTAAATCTAAAAATGTTATCCTGAAATATACTTGCTTAGGGGGGATACAAGATCGGGGAATACATTTTATGTTATCCTTAATACTATTTCTACCTGAAGCTCATTACCAACAGCGATTACTGAGAAAGTGAAGCATGTACCTTTTAATTTTTTAATTTGCTACTTGAATACTTGTCAGCAAACCATCCATGTCATTTACAGGTAATTTGTTTGGGTGTCTACTAGATTTTGAATAGTACATACATTAGGCCATATATGTACCTTAGTGCACTTCCATACTTTTTACTTCTTCTTATAGCAAGCATGTTGATATTGAGGTGTTATCTTTATTTGCATTATTAGAGTTTAATATTCTTTTCTTTTTATGTTGTGGTTAGAATGTGAATTTTAAGGCATATTGATAAGTTGACTCATTATTACTCAGAGGTATGGCTTACTCTTATGAGAAAAGTTATTTTTATTGTCCACTGCCTTGGTTCAGCTTGCTGCCATTGCTCAAAAACCAATTATTACAATACTTCCTTATATCTTAGCAGATGCAGTTTCAACTTATCATTTTGCTAGTGGTTTCTGCTTCTCAGTTGATTCATTTTATGAATAAATTCCTGACTTTCTTCCCTAGTTTTCAGGAATGCAATCAGATTTAGCTGGTATGAAACATTCACATTAAACCATAATCAGAAAGTTAACTAACACTAATATATCAGGGAGAGTTACTCAATACTGTGAGATTCAAGTTTTATTCTCCTAATTTTCTTAATCATTAAATAATTGCCAATGTTCAGAAATATATTGGAGTCTTATTTCTTGTATATCTGTAAGTGCCACTTAAGTGCTCACACATCCTTGCAAATACAGACGTGTGCAAATTATTAGCAATTTTGTTTTGAATGCTTCCAATTCTAGTTCAATAGGCCTTACATGCCTCACATGACTTTATATAATTATTTTAAATGTTCCTGTGGCTAACACATATTACTTCTAAAATCTGACATGCTATTTTGCAGATATTTCTGGCTATCTTGGTTTATTTTTCATCTTTAGAATGTTTATGCTCATTTTTTCCCATTTCCTTCACTGCACAGTGAAAGGTAAATTCCTTTCTTCTGCCCAGTAGCTCATTAACACTGCTTCTGTATTGTTCTTTGGTACCTAATGGCACTACAGGTAAGTCATCCCCTGGCAGGTAGATCCTTTCCTGGGCTGGTGGGGGATGAGGACAGCAAAGCTTACTCTCACATTTGCTACGAAACCTTGCTGTTAGGAAGATGGGTAAGGTCCAAGATATCACACCACGCAAAAGAGCTCAAATTCAAGTGTTATTAAGTGCTGGAGATAAAACAAAGAAGGAAATAAGCAAAATAGTAGGCGTAAGTGCAAGTTATGTGACAGGTTTGCACGTAAGCTGAATGAAAACAAAGCGACTTCACCACAAAGAGTGGGCAAATGTGGCAGAAAACGAGTGTTAACTTCAAGTATGAAACGTGTATTGGTCAGAGAACAGCTTAAAAATCGAAGCATGACTTCTACACAACTTCAGGCCGTTGCACTAGAACATGGGTGTGCAGTTTCATCAAGCACAGTGCGACGAAGACTTTTTGAAGCCGGTTTGAAAGCAAGAAGGCCTCGCAAAAAACGAAAACTAACACCCATGATGATGAAAAAACGTCTTGCTTGGGCAAAAACATTAAAGGACTGGACATCTGAAGACTGGGCAAAGGTATTCAAAGTATTCAAATTTATAAAAGGAGTTCATAGATTGTTTTATTTTCAGAAATTCATTTTGAACATTCAAAATGGTTTTGCTATCTTTTTCTCCGAATGATTTTCATTTATTATTCCAAAGATTGTAGCCAAACATTTTGTTTCCAGATTGTGTTCAGTGATGAAACAATGGTTTCAATAGTTGAAGAAAGCCCACAGTACATCAGAAGGAGGCCAGGAGAAGCATTTAAAAAGGAATGCGTGGTGCAGAATGTGAAGCATCCAACAAAAGTGATGATATGGAGTGGAATTTCTACTTATGGGGTGGGGAAAATTCACATTGTAGAGGGAACCATGAATGCTAAGCAATATTTAGAAGTGGTAAAAAAGTGCATTAGGCCTATGATGAATGAGTGGTTTCCATCAGGAAATGGAATATTCATGCAAGATGGTGCCCCATGCCACAAAGCAAAGTGTGTAATGAATATTTTTGATGAACATGGCATATCTGTTTTGGATTGGCCTGGTAATAGCCCAGATATGAAGCCCATTGAGTCTGTGTGGAGTGTCTTGAAAAAAAAAAAGTTAAAAGCTTTCACCCAACAACAAAGGAATCAATGCCGAATACAACTTTGTCAGTGTGGCAAAATGATGAAATTCACAAAATGTGTAAGACTTCAATAGAGCGCATGCCTGCAAGAATTTCTGCCCTAATAAAAGCTAAGGGGGGACATACTAAATACTAGAATGATAAAATAAATCATTAACATTATAAGAATGAGTATTATTTTGTTAATAGCTCTACCAGATGGAATTTAAATAAAACTACCAGCATAAAACTGAAAATTGCTAATAATTTGCACACGTCTGTAGTTCTGATAAATACAGTTGTTTATCTAGACAATAGAAACTGACAGTAGTAGGTGTTGTTTGTGACCCGTGTTTAGATGAACTATCTCTCAGGTGTTGGAAATGCTTGATACCACTGAAGATTGCCAACAGTTCTCTATTGTATGGGCCGTATTTCAATTCAACTTTATGTCCCAAAGTTGCCATTCTCCTTCATTTTGATCCCTAGGTTGGAGATTTCTGTACTCAATGCTAAAGTTCTTAATTCTAAAGGATGTTAAGGAAACACAACTTCAACCAAACTTAACTGCATTCTTGCGAATAAGCAAGATGTGGGGCTCAGATGGTACTTTCACTTTTAATACACAAACTATATTTTAATCCTTGTTAAGAGTATTCATTCAGAAGAATGCAAAGGTCACAAATTTTTGATTCCAACCTTCCATTTTGCTAAAAGATACGTTTGTGACAAATAATTATATTTAATAGATAGTGTCAACATGAAAAATTCAATGCCATGGCCGGGATTTGAACCACAGATCTCCTGGTTTCCGTCCAGTCGCTCTAACCCATTGAGCTACCTTGGCCAACGTGCCATCCTGAAATTAAATTCTCCAGTTGAATCACATATTTCCCCGGTAGACCACAAGAGGCTCTCGCATTCGACATACACCGTTTGTGACGGCTTACTATCATAAGTACTTGAATCCCAGGCTTCATCATTTAACTCTTATTATTTTAGTTGGTGTAAAGAAATGATTAATTTCCATCTATTAACTAAAATAATAAGAGTTAAATGAAGAAGCCTGGGACTCAAGTACTTATGATAGTAAGTCGCCACAAATGGTGTATCTCAAATGCGAGAGCCCCTTGTGGTCTACCGGGGAAATATGTGAGTCAACTGGAGAATTTAATGTCATTACGGCACATTGGTCATGGTAGCTCAATGGGTTAGAGCGACTGGACGGAAACCAGGAGATCTGTTGCTCAAATCCCGGCCATGGCATTGAATTTTTCATGTTGACTCTATCAAAGATCTTAGCCTATACACGACCTGTGTGAAGAAATGATTAATCTCCATTACTTAACTAAAATAATAAGAGTTAAATGATGAAACCTGGGACTCAAGTACTTACGATAGTAAGTCGATACACAAACGGTGTATCTCGAATGCGAGAGCCCCTGGTGGTCTACCGGGGAAATGTGTGAGTCAACTGGGGAATTTAATGTCAGGCGGCATGTTGGCCATTGTAGCTCAATGGGTTAGAGCGACTGGACGGAAACCAGGAGATCCGTGGTTCAAATCCCAGCCATGGCATTGAATTTTTCATGTTGACTCTATCAAAGATCTTAGCCTATACACGACTTGTGTGAAGAAATGATTAATTTCCATCAATTAACTAAAATAATAAGAGTTAAATGATGAAACCTGGGACTCAAGTACTTACAATAGTAAGTCGATACACAAACGGTGTATCTCGAATGCGAGAGCCCCTTGTGGTCTACCGGGGAAATGTGTGAGCCAACTGGGGAATTTAATGTCAGGCGGCATGTTGGCCATTGTAGCTCAATGGGTTAGAGCGACTGGACGGAAACCAGGAGATCCGTGGTTCAAATCCCAGCCATGGCACTGGATTTTTCATGTTGACTCTATCAAAGATCTTAGCCTATCAACGACTAGTGTGAAGAAATGATTAATTTCATTCAATTAACTAAAATAATTATCTTTAAGTTACTATTTGTTGCTTCACTGTTTTTAGCTTCAGTTTTTTACATATTGAGTTTAGCAAAATACGATTCTCATTTCTCAATCGGTTTTAGATTGTTTATTATACATAGAATACATACTTTATTATGTGTTCAAAATACATGATTTCAGTGTCAGAGATGAGGTAGGTTTGAATCCTCAGTTTAGTATTTCCAAGTCAGTGATAAAGGACAGTAATACAAATGAAATCAGCATGTGCTTTGATGAAAACAGGTGGCCCGCTGGTCTACACTGTAATATGCTCATTGTTATTTTACGTTTTCATATTTATCTAAAGATTCTGTTAAGCTTATGCCCATTGCTATATTTGGTATAAAATGCAAGGGCCTCAGGCATACTCTATCAATTTATTCTGTTTTGGTTGGCGCAAATTACTAGAGGTTAGTCAATGTACTATGATTATGAAGGGAGGGGTGCTTGAGAAAGGAGTTGTAGTGTTAAAATGGACAACTGCTGCAAGATATATGCCAAAAGCCTCTTCTCAAATACAAATGATCATAAAATATATCCTTTGTTATCAAAGAGGTATAGTGACATATCTTGAAAGACAAATCCCGTTGGCGAAAGAATTATTATAAAGGAATTATTATTTTAGAGTATTTGTACATTACTAATGCTGCGATCAATTATAGCTGCAGTATAGAACAAAGCTACATATTTTAGTATCAGCTTAAGTTACCATTTATCTAGGCTCAAAATGTATGTGAATGTTGTATGGCATTTAGTTGCACTTTGGTGAAATGAAGAGTTGTCTAAGGATACTTAAAGAAGAAAAGTATTAAAAGTTTACATTTTATCTTTTATATTAATCAAAGTCTGCATTCTAAGATTAGAGAAAAGAAATTCAAACAAATATTTTCACATATTTTTCACTGGTATTTGTTTTGTTTTTTCTTTTCTGCTAACCTATTTATGACCTATATATTTTTGTAAACAGCATAATTCTTTTCCAGCATTTCTGTACCAAACAAGGTAAACAGAAATATGCAGAGTTTGAACAAAATGTTGCTGGTATTCTCCATTTTCTCCCGTACAACTGGATCCTTAATACCTGATAGTAACAGCCAGTAAATAGCAAAATCTTTGTCCCAGTCCTACATCTAAGCAACACTGGAATATTGCTCTTCAGCTGTAGACATTTGATGACAAACTGGTATCAAGTCCATTTTGAGAAAGCAATTACCTATGTGGAACTGATGAAGATAGTGTTCTGTGTATATGTTTTTCTTTTTGTTGTTGAATAAATATAACTGTGATACGACATTTGTCTTATGGTGTGTATCTGTGTGTGTGGGTGTGAGTTTGGATGTGTGGGTGTGGGTGTATGTGGGTGTGGGTGTGTGTATGTGGGTGTGGGTTTGGGTGTGTGGGTGTGGGTGTATGTGGGTGTGTGCATGGGTGTGTGTATGGGTGTGTGGGTGTAGGTGTGGGTGTGTGGGTGTGTGTGTGGGTGTGGGTGTGTGTGGGTGTGTGTGGGTGTGTGTGTGTGTGTGTGGGTGTGGATTGATGTGGGTCTGTGTGGGTGTGTGTATGTGGGTGTGGGTTTGGGTGTGTGGGTGTGGTTGTATGTAGGTGTGTGTGGGTGTGTATGGGTGTGTGGGTGGATGTAGGTGGGTGTACGTGTGGGTGTGTGGGTGTGTGTGGGTGTGGATGTGAGTGTGGGTGTGTGGGTGTGGATGGGTGTGGGTGTGTGGGTGTGTGGGTGTGTGTGAGGGTGTGGGTGTGTGGGTGTGGGTGTGTGTGGGTGTGGATTGATGTGGGTCTGTGTGGGTGGGTGTATGTGGGTGTGGGTTTGGGTGTGTGGGTGTATGTGATTGGGTGTGTGGGAGTGTTGGTGTTGGTGTGTGGGTGTGGATTGATGTGGGTCTGTGTGGGTGTGTGTATGCGTGTGTGGGTTTGGGTGTGTGGGTGTGGGTGTATGTGGGTGTGTGGGTGGGTGTAGGTGGGTGTGGGTGTAGGTGGGTGTGGGTGGGTGTGGGTGTGGGTGTGTGTGGGTGTGGGTGTGTGGGTGTGAGTGTGGGTGTGGATTGATGTGGGTCTGTGTGGGTGTGTGTATGTGGGTGTGGGTTTGGGTGTGTGGGTGTGGGTGTATGTGGGTGTGGGTGTGTGGGTGTGTGGGTTAGGGTGTGTGTGGGTGTGAGTGTGGATGGGTGTGGGTCTGTGTGTGTGTGGATGTGTGTGTGTGTGTGTGTGTGTGTGTGTGTGTGTGTGTGTGTGTGTGTGTGTGTGTGTGTGTGTGTGTGTGTGTGTGTGTGTGTGTGTGTGTGTGTGTGTGTGTGTGTGTGTGTGTGTGTGTGTGTGTGTGTGTGTGTGTGTGTGTGTTTGGATGTGGGTGAATCTACTTCAGTAGCCCAAAGATTTCTTTGTATTTCCTGTTGTGCAATGGGAATTTGATGAAGTATATCATACCTCGCTGTCCAGTTATAATGTGAATATTATACTCTGGCATATTTAAATCTGGTTAATAAATTAAATTCAGGTTTGAAACATTATCTATGAGATTAATTATTATTATCAGCCGCCAAATATTTTGAAACAGAAATATTCTGCTATTTTGCACTATTTCACACATACACTGCTTATTTGAAATTGTCAAATAATGTTAAATAACACCTTAGATTTGAACTTATGTTTTTGATAATTCAGTCATTGGATAAAACGTTAGCTTGCTTAATGTGATGCTATCAGTAGACTACATCTTCCATCACAGCTGAAGAAATTACAAAATCTGTCTACTCAACATACATTCCAGTTTCCATTAACAAAAACCAGAAAAATTCTTCAACTTTCAGCTTGCAAATTTACTTTTATCATTGCACATTGAAATAGCATAAATTTCAAGTAGGTATATTATTTAAAAAAACTATTTGTAGTCGATTTTTAACACATCATCACTAATATTTTTGTACTATTGAAGGACTAGTTTTGGTAGTCGTTGTGTCCATTATGAACCTCGAAGGTCCAACTGTCATCTATTATTGTCATCTGCTCTCTTCTCTCTGATGGTGGAACTAGGAACTTCTCTGTCAAATTATCTAATGATGGGATTTTGAAGTTCATTACTCTCTCCTTATTTTTCCATGTGAATATGTTCTCCTTCGCAGTCAGTTTTCTATGGTTTATCACCCCTTTTAGTAATTTTGGTTTGGGTAAGTGTAATGATTTCTGTTCCAAAAATATAATACTACTGCTAACTTATCTTTTTGTTTCAACTTTGTTTCTAATGTGCTCTTTGGCTTTGGGTTTTAGGTTTCTTTTAGTTTGGCCCATGTAGCATTTATCACAATCCCTACAACTTATTTGGTATATTTCAGATCTATTAGTTGGTGCGATTTCATCTTTTGTTTTTGAATTTAACAATTTTAAAACTGAGAATACCAAGGTGTCAAGATGAGAGTTTGTTCCTTTAAGATATTTTTGAATTTATTATATGTTTTTGGGTGGCACTGAATCCACTGAATATCTGTTAACTTCTTTTTCTATAGTGAATGTGGTTGCTTCCTTGTTGATTTTCTTTAGTTTAGCCTTTCTAATTTTCTTAAACACCAGACTTTTGTTGTATGCAGTTGCTATGTGCAGTATGGATTTTTGTTCTTTGAAGTATTCTGCTTTATCCATGGGTACGTTGACTAGTCTGTGTGTAAGACTGTTTACTATTGCACATTTATGTGTAATTTGATTACAGCTGTGATATTTTATGTAATTTTCTGACTGTGTTGGCTTCCTGTAAATTTATATATTTTATTTTTGTGTCATTCCTGATGATATTTAGGTCCAAGAAAGAGAATTGTTCATTGTCTTCCTTTTCCCTTGTGAATTTGATATATCTTCTTGCAGATTGATTGGTTTCAATGCAACATCTGATCATCTATTTGAAACTATTGCAAAGACGTCATCAACATGTCTATTCAGTGCTGTAGTTGAAATAGATGTTTCAGCAGTACTCACCAAACTGAAAAAAGGTTTTGGTGGTACTCCCCAAACTGGAAAAAAAGTTAAGATGGTACTCACCAAAGCATCACTTCACAAATTTAGATGGTACACTTATGTGTTCAAATTTTAGGTGGTACGGCGTACCGGCCCATACCAGGCCAACTACAGCACTATATCTATTTCAAAACTGGAAGGTATGGATATGTTGATGACATCTTTGCAATAGTTCCAAATAGATAAATAGAAGCTGCATTAAAACTACTCAATCTACAAGAAAAAGCTATCAAATTCACAATGGAGAAGGAAGACAATGGGCAGCTCTTTCTTGGACCTAAATATCATCAGGAATGACACAAAAATAAAATAATAAATTTACAGGAAGCTAACACAGTCAGAAAATTACATAAAAAAGACATCTGTATACCAATTTCACATAAACGTGCAATAATAAACAGTCTTACAGACAAACTAGTCAATATACCCATAGATAAAGTAGAATATTACAAGGAACAAAAAGCCATATCCACATAGCTGAAGAAAATGGATACCACGAAAGTCTGATGTTTAAGAAAATTAAAAAGGCTAAACTAAAGAAAGTCCTGCGCCATGGCATAGTGGGCTAGAATATGTGCTTTGGTTTTCTGCATCCAGAATGTATCCAGATGAATCTCACCAGGGACCGGTGTCCACTCAAAATCTTGGGGAAACTGAGGAGCTACACTAGATAGTGAACCCTGGTCTAGAAAGCCGACTTTCTAACTGGCGTTGCTGAGATGTTGACCACAGCTGGCTTAGGCCTGCTTTGGGCTATTATGGCATGGGCTACATTTAAACTATGGATAACCAAGCAACAAAATTCACTAAAGAAAAGAAAGCAACATCATGTTCATTGGATTCAGTACCATCCACAACCATTTCATAAATTTAAAAGGAACTTTAAGGAACAACATATTACTACAAATAGATACTCAGTATTACAATGGTTAAATTCAAAATCAAAAGATGAAATCCCCCCAATTAATAGACCCAGAATATACCAAATAAATTGTAACGTTTATAAAAAATGCTACATGGATCAAACTAAAGGAAATCTAAAAACCAGAGTCAGAGAGCACATTAGGAACATCAAATTGAAACAAGAATATGTCAGAAGTAGCATTTTATTTTCAGAACAGAAACCAGTACATTGACCCAAACCAAAGTTACTAAAAGGGGTGATAAACCCAAACAAACTGACAGAGCATGGGAGAACATATTCACAAGGAAAAATAAGGACAGAGTAATGAATTTCGAAATCCCACCAGTAGATAATTTGACAAAGAAGTTCATAGTTACACCACCAGAGAAAAGGGAGCAGATGACAACAACAGATGATAGTTGGTCCATCTAGGTTGATAATGGACACAACGGCTTCCAAAACTAGTCCCTCAATAATATAAAAGTATAACTGAGGAAGTGTTAAAAACTGACTACAAATAGTTTTCTTCAATTAACTTTGATGTCACTTTCAAAAAAGTCACATTCAAAAAAGTCTTCAAAAAACAAAACATTCAACTAGCACCAGTCAACCATTTCTCCTTAAAAAACCCAATTTGCGCAAACATCAAAGATGCCATTCCATCTAACAAAAAATCTGGTGTGTATAAAATTGAATGCAGTGACTGTAGTCAAATGTATATTGGAAAAACCAAAAGAAATTTAGAAACCAGAGCAAAGGAACACTTTAGAAACATAAAATATAAACAATTAGAAAAATCAGCAGTTGCCAAACATTCTTGGGGAAAAAAAACACAACATAAATCCAGAACCAAAACTACTAAAACATACATCAGGAAAACAGAACTATCCAAATGGGAACAAATCTTCATTTCAAAAAATAGGAACAAGGTATTCACTTTCGACATCCCCCAGAAGGATTTGTTCAGCAAGTTCCTTGAAGCGCCACCAGAGGAGACCTGCGACAAAATATTGTCAACTACAGCAATGAGAATCAGTCGATGGCCAGCTGAGGATAGAGGCAAAGTCTCTGAAACATGTTCCGGAAAAATTTAAAGGTAAGTGTTGTTTAGTGTCATTAATTGACTCCCTTTAAATTTAATTAGCATAACAACACTGTTTTCAACACTTCCAAGAAGGGAATGGCAATGATTATTTATGTTACATGTTAAATTTTGTTCATGGAATACTGTTCATAAATACTTTTTGAGGTAAATTTTATCAGGTAGTCATAATCGCTTGTTGGAATTACTAATTATAACCTGGTACCAAGCACATGTTGGAGTATAATGTCACTCCCCTTAACTTCCAGTGACAGTTAACATGTGCTATCTCTGGAAAAGGATAAAAGACATTTACACTTGATAATTTCCAACTTCACCTTATCAAGTCCAGCTGGTTAAATTATTCAATTTTTTCCTTTAGTATTCTGAGTAGCTCCTCTAGCAGTCTTGAAATTGAACTTCTTCTAGTTATAATACAATTTGGAGAATTTCTTATCCGGTGATACAGAGATGAAATAAATCCACAATAGAAAAACAAGAATAGGTTGGTCGATATTTGTAATTACGTACTAATCTGTCATAGTATGAATGTGTTCAATGAGAAGAGATACTAAACTGTAACTAAACTGTTGCAAATATGTGGTAAGATAAAGAAAACATTTGTAATTCTGAGATGCATTTACTAGTGAGTTTGGGCCTACAATGTGGTACTGTATTTATTGTCTAATATACATTCGTACCATTGCCTTGCCCTCATTTCACTCTGATCCCTAGTCTTGATGGTATTATAGATTGACAGCAAACTAAATTCATATTTTAGTTGACAACCTCAGTCATATTTCATTAGTTGAAATACTGCATAAGGGAAATTAATCATTTCCCCACACTAGCCATTTATAGGCTAAGGTTTCTGATGGAAAGAGTCAACATGAAAAATTCAATGCCATGGTCAGGATATGAAACACCGATCTCCTGGTTTCCATCCAGTCGCTCTAACCCATTGAGCTACTATGGCCAACAAGCTGTCCTGACATTAAATTCTCCATTTGACTCGTATATTTCCCCAGTAAACTACTAGGGGCTCTTGCATCCGAGATACACCATTTGTGGTGACTTACTATCATAAGTACTTGAGTCCTAGGCTTCATCATTTAACACTTATTATTTTAGTTAATTATTAATTTAGTTAATTGATTTAGTTAGTTGATTTAGTTGATATTTTGGCTATTCATCAAAAACTTTAGCCAATAAACGGCTGCTGTGTATAAATGATTAATTCTTATCAATTAACTAAAATCAGAGTAAGTGATGAAGCCTGGGACTCAAGTACTTACGATAGTAAGTCGTCACAAACGGTGCATCTCAGATGTGAGAACCCCTAGTGGATTACGGGGGAAATATATGAGTCAAATGGAGAATTTAATGTCAGGACGGCACGTTGGCTAAGTAGCTCAATGGGTTAGAGTGACTGGATGGAAACCAGGAGATCCGTGGTTCAAATCCCAGCCATAGCATTGAATTTTTCATTTTGACTCTATCTATCAAAAACTTAGCCTATAAACGGCTAGTACGGAGAAATGATTAATTTCCATCAATTAACTAAAATAATAAGAGTTAAATGATGAAGCCTGGGACTCAAGTACTTACGATAGTAAGTTGCTACAAACAGTGTATTTCGGATGAGAGAGCCCCTAGTGGTTTACCGGGGAAATATACGAGTCAAATGGAGAATTTAATGTCAAGATGGCACATTGGTCATGGTAGCTTAATGGGTTAGAGCTACTGGACGGAAACCAGGAGATCCGTGGTTCCAATCCCGGCCATGGCATTGAATTTTTCATGTTGACTCTATCCATTGCATAAGGTATTTAAAAGGAACTTGTGAAATTAAATTTTGAGTGATTTCCTGAGAAGATAGTAGTGGTATATTCTCATTACTAGCTTGACATATGACTGCTTACAAACTTATGGTTTTGCCATGTTTCTCATATTATTAAACAAACAAAATCCTAAATCAGCACTAGAAACTTGTTGCCAACTTAAAACAAAAGAAGGGCTTCATGTGACTTGCCATTTTGGATGTAATTCTCTCCCAGTTATGGGTACAACAAAATGGAGGAAAGTTGCAGCAAAGTGGAGGTTTCTCTTGAAAGCTTCACAATGCTGAATTGAAACACAGCACACGCAATAGAGAAATATTGGCAACATTCAGTGGTATCAAGCATTTGTTTACTTTAAGAAGACATGAATCAGAAAACAAAACAATGACTTTCTTCTAGCATACTCAGCTACCGTTATTTAGATAAAAACAATTGTATTTTCTGATATATTTTACAAGAACCATCAGCATATACATGGCAATAATCATTTAGAAATACAAGAATTACACCTTTATTCTATCACTGATGCCTGCAGTGACTATTGCAGAAAGAAACTAAGAAAACAAAAACATCATCTCCTCAGAGTGATACAATTCTACTTGATATAAAAACATTAGACTTCATAATTTGCTGAGTATAGGTTATTGCGATTGTTTCAGATCTATAAAACCTACTTGCATTCCTGAAATACAAGGTAGAAATTATTGCATTTATTTACAAACCGAATAAACTGAAGAGCAGAATCTACAAGCAAAATGATAAGAGGGAACTTGTTCTGACCATATATGATGAGGTTTGTTATTGATTTTCAAATAATAACAATAACTAAATCCGATAATATATCAAAAAATAAGAAAAAAAGAAAGAGAGAAGGAGCAGAAATTCCTTTATCATTATGAAGACAAAACCCACCTGCTGTCCCTTCTGAAACATGCATATATCTCGCCACAGTGACAGAAAATCACATACATGTCAAGAGGCTCTCCTTACGTTGCCTAATCACATTTTAGCAATAGCATCATTTAAAGTCTGGAATTCCGATTTACTTCATTGAAGAAGTTATAAAATTTAATACTTGCATTTGAAGGCAAAATTTTTAAAATTCTCATAATCCTTTTAATGCAAATAGTTGTAATTATTAAGGAATGTCAACAAGCTATGAAAACTGCTCTCAAATGCCAAAGAAAGTGTACTGTTATCCTCAGTGCAATTAAACAGTCAAAGACATGTACCTAAACTTCCTCAGCACAGTAGAATATAGAAGGAACTGAGTACATTTCTGAGGATTTAGTATTTAGGCACTCTCTCTTCCTCTATCTGATCCAGCTTTCCTTGTACAGTTTAGTGGTCCTAAAAGACCTCATAATGAGGTACATTCTTTCCCAATAATTTAAAAACATGTAAGCACTTTGGACTGATAGAGCCAACATGAAAAATTCAATGCCACGGCTGGGATTTGAACCACGGATCTCCTGAATGTCGTGGCATTGAATTGTTCTTGTTAACTCTATCAATCCAAAACCTTTGGATTAATTGATTAATTAATGATTAATTTCCATCAATTAATTTAAAGAATGTAAGCATTTAATAGATAGAGTCAACATGAAAAATTCAATGCCAAGGCCGGGATTTGAACCACGGATCTCCTGGTTTCCATCCAGTCGCTCTAACCTATTGAACTACCATGGCCAACATGCTGTCCTGACATTAAATTCCCCATTTGACTCATATATTTCCCCGGTAAACCATTTGGGGCTCTCACATCCAAGATACACCATTTGTGGCACTTACCATCGTAAGTACTTGAGTCCCAGGCTTCATCATTTAACTCTTTTAATTGATGGAAATTAATCATTTCTTCACAGTAGTCGTATGTAGGCTAAGGATTTTAACAGATAGAGTCAACATGAAAGATTCAATTTCAATTTCAAATTGAATTTTTCATGTTGACTCTATCTATTAAAAACCTTAGCCTATATACGGCTAATGTGAAGAAATGATTAATTTCCATCAATGAAATAACATGTAAGCATTTTTTTACTAAAATGCCAATGATAAAAATAATTAGCAGCAAAGTCTTCTTAAAAAATAAAATGTTAGAACATATACTACAAATTCAGGAAGGTTAAAAAAAGTGTCGCTTGAAAAAGGGAAATAAGTACTGTAGAATTATAATTAGCACCTGGTTTTGTTTCACTTTTAGTTACAAAATTACTATAGTTAAATTTTATAAAGACAAGTTTAATTCGTGCATTAGGGTAAATGCAGGATCGCAACAAGAATGTTGATGCTCATCTCTTATGTTTGACATTTATATAATTACAGTTTTGGAGAATGGGGATCCAAATAAAACAAAAAATGCTTAATATTACTAGAAATCATTTAAAAATCAAAAATAAAGAAAGCTTAAATATACACCATGGTGAAGTTCGAGGTTAGGTTCAGTCGTAAGAATAGATTATTACATGAGAAGTGCTTAGATGATAAGAAGGTAAATTAATGATTTGAAGAGAATTAGTGATTTGGGATAGAATAAATTATTACAGGAAGAAAGACAGTATAATTAATAAATTGTGATGAGGCTTATAAAATAATCTTTAAATACAACTAAAATGCAATAAATACAACAAAAAAATCTTCGTAAGCAGATGTGCTCAAACTGTTTAATTCTACCTTCTATGGAGATATCTTTGATAAAACAAAATAATTAACAATAGAGCAGAAACAAATTAGGATAATGGAAATAGTGATAGATGGACAGAATATAACACAGGTAAACTGGTAACATTTTCAAATATCTAGCATCTAGAATAATTATAAAGGAATTCAGATTCAAAAGAAAATTCACAGAAGTATGTACAGCAGGATGAATGGAATTACAAGGGAACAGTGTAGAAGAAATGTGACTAAGATGTACTATCAAAGTGCATATCATAATGAAATATAAACTATAAGAGCCCAGGACTGTAAGAGATTTGAAGCTCCACAAATTACTTTCTTCAGATCAGTCTGTAATTTCTTCTTTCTGTAACACATGGAGTTAAGCATGGAGTACTAGTCTCAATTCATTTCTTCTACTCCTCTTTCCTTTGGCATTTTCTCATTTCATTCGTAGTTTCATCCCTTACTTTGCACTACAAGTTTTCAATGTAAATGTCAGTGGACCTTTTCTCTTGGTCTTCTACCTTCCAATCTTGCTTACAGGAATTGTTTAGGTTTCTTATCTTCCAATATTTGGGATACATATCCAAACAATTTTAATTGTTTTTGAGTTTGATTAATGAGTTACTAAGTTTACACTCAACTTCACTTACTATGTTGTATAATCGAAATGTTTTCAAGATCATTCAGTCTCATCCTCAGCTCTTTGGTGACTAAATGAACATTCTTCATCCTCCACTGCTACGGTGCTCTGATCCCTCTGCCATCTGGTGTTAGGGGCACTAAGTTTTCATACTTCATTTAATGCCGAGATTTCAAAATTTATAACTTTATCCCGGTTTTTGGTTATGAATATTTTTTTCCAAATATCCAATTCTATGGGTGTTCTTAAAGATTTTAACAGTTTTATGCTATGGCCAATGATGTGGTTTTCTGTCCAAAAATGGTATGACACTGCTGATTTTTCGGTTTGTTGCAACTTTATGTTCCTCTGGTGTTCTTTTGTCCTGGTTAACAAGTTTCTCTTAGTTTTTCCTATGTAGCTTTTATCACAGGTTTCACAGTTTATCTGATAAATTCCATTTTGAAGTGTTGGGGATTGTATTTTTAAATGGTTTATTTAGCAGTTTTTTCGGACTGAATTTGTTTTGGGGTGCTAGTTTTAAATTTAGTCCTTTGAAGATACATTCAAATTTTCTAAAAGCCCATGGATGGTAGGTGAATTTTAATTATTACCAGTTTGTGTTTTAAGTGGTGTGAGAGTGGTCTTTTTTGATATTATCTAGAACATTTACCTACCATCCATGGGCTTTTAGAAAATTTGAACGAATCTTCAAAAGACTAAACTTAAAACTAGCACCCCAAAACAAATTCAGTCTGAAGAAACTGCTAAATAAACCACTAAAAAATACAATCACCAACACTTTGAAATCGGGAATTTATCAGATAAACTGTGAAACCTGTGATAAAAGCTACATAGGAAAAACTAAGAGAAACTTGTTAACCAGGCAAAAAGAACACCAGAGGAACATAAAGTTGAAACAAACCGAAAAATCAGCAGTGTCACACCATTTTTGGACAGAAAACCACATCATTCGCCATAAAATAAAACTGTTAAAATCTTTAAGAACACCCATAGAATTGGATATTTGGGAAAAAATATTCATAACCAAAAACCGGGATAAAGTTATAAATTTTGAAATCTCGGCATTAAATGAAGTATTAAAACTTAGTGCCCCTAACACCAGATGGCAGAGGGATCGGAGCACCGTAGCAGTGGAGGAAGAAGAATGTTCATTTAGTCACCAAACAGCTGAGGATGAGATCTAATGATCTTGAAAACGTTTGGATTAATCAACAACATAGTAAGTGAAGTTGAGTGTAAACATAGTGACTCATTAATCAAACTCAAAAATGAAGAATACTTCACTGTTAATAATGCTTCTGCTTTTAATACTTATAATTAATTTTAATTGTGTTTGTTCTGGTATTAGAGCTGCAGAAAGTATACTCTTATTGTATTTCTGACTATGTCTCATCTAGTTTTTCCTACAGTCTTTATCTATGTCTTAAATATTGCATCTCCATGGCTGTTATTTTACTTTCACAGTTCTGTAGAAGAATCCAAATCTGCTCCACAAAGTGAATTATTAGTACAATTGTTTTTAAAATCACAACTTTGTGTTATTTGATATTTCCTTTCTACTTGCCACTGCAGAAAACAGGCCAAACAGATAGAAATTGCAGAGAATAAAATTCTTAAGAATGGTGGCAGGCTATAAAAGAAATGGTGCATCATAATTTATTACCTTAAATAACATCATTAGAACGGAGAAAAATAATACATAATAATAATGTAAAATAATACATCTGAAGCTAACTCTAACAATGTTATAAACTGCCTCTCCAAATCAATATTTAAAAAAGTGCAAAGAGTGCTAAAGTGCTAAACCAAATTCTGTAGAAAACTATTTTCTCGAATTAGCAACATTTTAAAAATAATTTACCTTCCAATTTTTAAGTTTTTGAAAATGCCTCAGACAAAGAACAAAAACTATTGCAACAAATAATAGGCATTTTGTAAAATAAAAATAAAAAAAAACTGAAGCTACTGACAGTGAAGCAATCCAATGTTGGGAACCTTATTAACAAATTATATCTTTAGTGTGCATCTTTAGAGCAATTCTCTGCACTCTAAGGTTGTGTATATTTCTGTAAAACTAATCAGTCACATGCTATTCAAGAAGTATGGAAAAAGCTTTAGAGAAACAAATGCTTAATGCTGCTCATGGTAATGCTTCTACACTAATTAGATTATTCTGTGCTTATATATATAATGTTAGGCTGTACAAAGAAATTATAATAAAAATTTGAATTCACAACATCTATTTGCTTGCAGCAATAACATACAAAATGTGGAGCAGATCAAGTAGGTATTAAATGCATCTACATTTTACATAGTATAATTCTTTTAGTTCTAACAGTGATATAGCTGAAATTTAAAAATTCTGGTTAAGTTAAATTATCCAAGTCATGTAATGGAAATTCTTTACTGCTCAGATGGTTTACAGGCATTTACTTTATAAAATATTAAGCCATAATATGAAAAAAGAAAGTAATTACATCTACTATAATTAATATTTTATTTAGCTCTAAACTGTACTCTCAAATAGATTAAGTTTCACCATTTTCTTTACCTTCTAATGATAAAATTTCTCATTTTAAATTCAACAATAATTATCTTTTATATAAACAAGTGGTAGGAAATTTATCCTTGCATTGACTTTCATCACCTAAATCTAGTGGTTAAAAGTGTGTCTTGCCTGTTTGTAATATACTTCTTAGAACCCCTGTTTACTTTATTACTAATAATCCTGCTAATTACAAAATTAACATAATATACAACTTAAAGTTTTTGGGTAGGTAGAGGCAGACTAAAAGTTCCTGGCAGAGATTTGAACCAAGTATCTCCCAGTCTCCATTTGGTTGCTATTAATCTTTGAGCTACCATGGCCAATATGCCAGCATGACATTAAATTCTCCAACTGACTCGTATTTCTCGGTAAACCACTAGGAGTTCTCATTGCAATGAGATATAAATTTAATGTCTTGATGGCATGTTGGCCAAGGTAGCTCAAGGGTTAAGAGCAACTGGACAGACACCAGGAGATTTATGGTTCAAACCCTGGCCAGGGCATTGAAGTTTTCAGTCTGACTCTACCTAACCAAATCTTAGCCTTAAGATGGCTAATGTGAAAGAATGATTAATTTCCATCAACTTAAAATTTTATGACTTACAAGGTTAAGTCATGTCTGCACTGATTAACATTTAACAAAACCATAAAATGCAAATGTTAATACTTGCAACATGTCCTTTCACTCCTGTGCCTATTAACAAATCTGGTCTTGTCCACATTTTTTTTCTTTTCTTTTTCATCACATATGAAGCACAGATACAAATAGCAATAGCCAAACTCTCTTCAATGAGGTCAAATAGATTGATATTTTGGATGAAATGTGTGTGAGTGTTAACTGTTGATTTGTTGAACAGTGTAGACTTGCTTTTAAGGCAACTTCTGTTCTGCGTGTAATCCTTTATCTATACTGTTATAAAAACACAATCTTCATTTCAAATATTACTCTAAGTGAATTAATTCTGCAATACTTTAAAACCTTATATTAAAATTAACTTACATAAGGCTACCAGCATGGATTTCCTCTGCCTTCTCATTCTTTTAACAGTTAATAATCTTATTTATACTCTATCAAATATGACTTTTTATGTGCTGATGACACTACTTTCAGAATCAGACACAAATAATTTAACAAATTTTAATGCGGACAAACACCATTCCTAACATAATTTTGAATCAAACTAGTACACAGTGCTCCATATATTGTTAGTGTTTACCTAGAACACATTTCGTTAGGACCTTCCTAACATCCTCAGCTACTGTTGATTCATTCATAATTTAAATAATGGACATAGGTTTAAAAGATGTAAGGAATCACAGTCAAACTGAAAATTGAATAGACTTTTAACTTAAGTCATAGCTGTTTTAGAAAAATTACATTTTTAAAATATGCATCTGTTATCATCTGTTATCTATACAGAAAATTAAAATTCTTAATATGATTGGAAGATCTGAGAGTTGTGTATTTCTTACTATCTCATAATCAGAAATTGGTTGGTCCTCATTTATGGTACAGCATTTTACAAGTTTAAAAAAATATTGTTACATCAAAAGGGTAGTAAGAATTGTGCCAACGATGAAGAAACTTGAGCTCTGTCAGCTTCTATTCCTCAGATTGCAATATAGGTTATTTTTATTCTCATGTTTTTTCTTTTTCATCAAAATGATTTGATTGCATCTCATGTTACCAATACAAGGAAGTAATATAAGGATGGCACTGTTACATAATTATCTTCAAGTTCTCATTTTGTAAATATATATATATATATAACATTTTTTAACACTTTAGAACAGATGCAAGGGGACTAAATTTGATTAATTTTTAAAAGAAAACCTTTAACTTGGTTAATAGAAATCATATTTTACTCAATCAAATTTGTTATCATATTATTAATATCATCCAATATTAATATATATATATATGTATTTTTGGCAAATAAACTTTATTTGTTTAATAATATGAATTATTTGTTGTTGTTGTTGACGACTAATGGCACTGGGGATTAGTTGATTTGCTTTATTTTCCCCCTGGCTTCCCAATATAAAGCCTGTAGGTTCTCACATTTTGAGACCATTAGATTTTTCCAAGTGATGTTTGTTCCAGATGACATCCTCTTTACAGATAGTGCACTTAGGTGTATTTGTGCAGTGTATTTTATAAAGGTGATCTGCAGGACAATCATGGCCAGTTTCCATTCAAAATAGGGCCACTGCAGTTTTTCTTGGCAATTTTTGTGTGTCAGTTTTGTCCCCAATGTTCTTATAATCGTTGTCTTTTAGTTCATCTTCTTCATCAAGTCTCTGCTGTCTTTTAAAATGTGGCCTAATGCTGTTTAATTTTTTATTAATTTCAATTTGTCTTACAGGTTTTATTTCTTGAATTGCACCTTTTTTTGCTAGTTGGTCAGCATGTTCATTACCTAAAAGTCCAACATCGGCTGGGATCCATTGCAGGGTGACATGATTTCTTGATTCAACAGCTTTAATTAAACTATCTATATCTATGGCCGATTTTGAATCTGTTAAGATAACTATATTTTGCTCTATGTATAGTCTGTATAGGACGTTCTGCAGTGCTGCTTTTATGACTGCTAGTTCTCCATCATAATGGCTTGAAGTTTCGTCTAGTGTTAGATATTATGTGAAATGTTTGCAGTATACTCCTGCACCAGCATCTTATTTGTTAATAAAGGATCCATCTGTATATATTCGGAGCCATTCTTTTTCTGGATATCTTTCATTTTGCTGTGGCTATTGCTATTGCTCTCATTTCATCTGTTTGCTTATGTATTGTATATAACAGATCATTCTTATAATGTATATCAATATATTCCATTGGGCTCATTTCCTCTATTGTTGTTATATTTGTTGCTATTATGTTCTTGTGTTTTGAGTTACTGATGTTTATTCTGAAGCTTGTTTGGGTTTTTAGATTGCTTATATTATCTGCTGTGTGTTACCACTTGTGTCTATTTTTGTGAACTTGCAGTTTTTGTGCTAGGGTAATTGCCTTTAGTTCATGTTCCAGTTCTATGGCCATATTTTTTGTGAAGCTTTGTAGTATGGCAATTGGTGTTGCTTTTACAGCTCCTGTTATTATTCTTAGTGAATTGTGTTGTGAAGTTTCTATTTTCCTTTTGAGTTTCTTGTTTACTGTTGCCAACAGTTCTCCTCCAAACACCTGCTAGGCGTTTTAAGATGTTTCTTTTTTTTTATCTTATTTGTTACATTGTTTACATGTTCTTTCATTGATAGTTTCAGTCTAGTTCTATTCCTAGATATGTTGTTGTAGATGCTTCTTGTAAGTTTTTGTTATTGATTTGCAGACATATATTTTCTCTTTTGTGTTGCATTGTGAACAGATGATACTTGGTGTTTTCTGTGTTTATCTCCATATTGTTATGGTAGTCCATTGTTCTAATATTATAATTGCATTCTCCATTGTTGTTTGTAACTTTTTATAATGTTTCCCAGAACTTATATCAAAAGAAGACTACTTCTCAGTGCTGTTTTGGAATGCCAGAGGAATGAACCAAAACAAAAAGACCATTATAGATAATCTTTTAATATGAATATGTTCAGAAATATTTGTAAGAGTATAACAAATTATATACTTCCTCTTTATTGAGATGTGATATTATCACATTAGTGCACATGCTAGTGACTGTTTTACTGTGGTGATGTTTGTGAAGTCACGCATCACTGACCTCTCCTCTCTCTCGATTGATGCAGGAAGCTTTCTTGTGCACTCTTGGTGCCAGCTTTGGACAATGACAGACCTATGTCCGCTTACTGTAAGGTAACGGCCATGTGGCCATCTGTGTATTTCCTATTATTATAGTAAAGCTTTCATGTCTAAAATTGTAATTTCAGTATTTTTAATGTAAATCTAGCTTTTATATAGAAACCCCAACCTCTCCTGAGTATGCTTACCTCTGAATTATTAGCCCCTGAAGTCTGACCTGACCATGTGGCATCATAATCCTTTACCATTCTTTTCCGTGCAAAGCGAGCATGCAACCTTTTCACAATCTGTCATCAGTTCCAATGCTGAGAAATTTTCTAGGCAGCATGTAAGCGTAAAACTTGACATATACTCTGAACTGTTCTCCTTTACAAGCTTGATATCACTTTGATTCTTTCTTCTCTTTTGTTTTATTTCAGGAGACACCTTACCCTTAGCATTTCTGTAATTCAATGGAGCATAGACGTTCAAGCTGTCATCATAACTTAAACTTAGCTTTTTGACACTTTCAAGAATTTCTGTCTGGTTCAGATTAACTCCTGAGTATACACTAATTTTAATTGCATTAATTTTATCAGTGCATTCAAGAAGTTCAATATCATTATATATGGTTTCATTAGATGTGTTCAGCTTTACTGGTGAGAATGTGTGATTTGAGGAGTTTGAATTCAATTCATTTACTGGCGCTTGCGACATTCTACTTATTTCATTGACTGTAGTGCAACTTCTTATACTATCCACAACATCACAAAATGCAATGCGAGGATATAGACACTGGTCTATATTCATTGCAGTCGGATGACAAGAATGTTAATCACATCACTTGTGTTAAAGTTCAGTATTACATTTATATTCAAAAATAATGTTCAATTAAATGTGAAAGTGTGTTCAATACACTTCATGAGTGCAAGTCACCTTCTGTTATGATATTTAACGTATGGTGCAATACGTATGTTATGTAAAGATGCAATGTATTAAATGAACAGCTGAATTTTTCATATTGTATGTTCTAGTATGCAAGGATTTCTTATCTAAATTTAGGTAGTGTACACTATAAATTTTCAAGGGTACCGTTAATTAGGTTTATTTGTGGCCACACCCATGTTAGCTATATTGTTAGTATGTGCACATACATATTTTCTCTATTTTAATTTTACGTTCATTTATTTAGAAACTTTGACTATGTAATACTTTGAAGAAATGTTTGACTGTTTTCAGAAATCCTCATGTATTGCTCTAGCTATCCCATATGTTATTGCAAACTAGCTTTATTGTAGATTTGATACTGTGGTACAACCTGTTGCAGTTTGGTTATATAAGTTAGACATGGAGCCCCAATTTGTGATAGTCCAAGCCAACATCGACTGCAAGTCACAAACCCCTGGCTCTCTAGCATGGTTGCCAGCTTCAAGGTGTGTTCCAAGTTCGGCCATATTCTGTAGGTCATTACTCACTTCAATCATTGTGTGGGGACATGTTTTCCCCTTACCACAGGTTTCAGAGGACACCAGCGAGACCAGCTGGTTCTCTTAATTAGAACTGTGAGGAACTTCAAACAGATGATTGTTGAGTGATATACTGAAGTGTTTCACCAGATTGTCTGCCTATGTGGGGGCTGTGTGAGGTAACAACGCTTTTTTTTTTTTCTGCTGTGGCTAAACTTTACAACCAACACTTTGAGCTGGAGACGCCATCATCATATATGTTTATTTACAAAAGCAAGTTTCCATGTTTTGTTTAAGGAACACATTCACATCAGACCTATCATCAAACACATTTACCATTTCTACAAAAAAAAAAAAAAACAAACAAACAAAAAAAAGCAAAATGAAATATCAAACATATTGTTTGTTTATTGATCAATGTATGTATTGATATTGGCAGATGAGGGGGAGATGTGACATTAGTGACTGATTTTATTAGTGCAGATGCTAGTGACTGGTTTGACTGTGGTGATGTTTGTGACATCACACAACCTCTCCTCTCTCATGACTAATGCAGGAAGCTGTCTTGCTTTCCCTTGGTCGCCAGCTTTGGACAATGATGGTCTGATCAAAGTGATATCAAGGGTAAGGTGTCTCTTGAAATAAAACAAAAGAGCAGAAAGAATCAAAGTGATATTAAGCTTGTAAAGGAGAGCAGTCCAGAGTATATGTCAAGTTTTATGCTTACATGCTGCCTAGAAAATTTCTCAGCATTGGAACTGATGACAGATTGTGAAAAGGTTGCATGCTCGCTTTGCACAGAAAAGAATGGTAAAGGATTATGATGCCACATGGTCAGGTCGGACCTCAGGGGCTAATAATTCAGAGGTAGGCATACTCAGGAGAGCTTGGGGTTTCTATATGAAAGTTATCTGTATTTCAATGGTTAACTCTGGATAAAAAACTGCAGTGGCAATCGCTGGAAGAAACTGTGTTATTTCTAAGAAGTGTTAACATAGTTATTGATGACTCTATACTCTTTGATGAAATAAGTGATTTAAGAACTTACCACAAAAGGAACTCTGCAACATTGGTAGGGAAAAGTGTTGCCAAGAAATGGTATGACTACATGAGTAATAATGTTGAGTGTATAGAACTGTTGAAAGTAGTACAGTACTATTTTGCCATACCTGCACATAATGCAAGTGAGAGAGAATATTTTCTCTGCTAAATGTTCAGTGGACAGATGAGCGAAATAAGCTCACTGCCAAAAATGTAAAGATAATGTTGATCATAATGTGTAACATGAAAATTGTAATTTATGCTCAATATTATGTCAGGATTTTCTGTAAAAAGGATTTCCTGAAAAAAGAAAAAGGAAATGTAAAGTATGCGAAATAAATATAATTAACGGAATTCCGCAGGTTTCTGACATCATGGTATGGTAACCCTACACTAGCATCTGCACTAATCAAATCAGTCACTAATGTGACAATATTACAACTCAAAAGAAATCATAGAGAAACAAAGGTAGGAATATCCACCCAATAAAATATGAATGAATAGATGGGGAAAGAACAATAACTGTCAGAGAATTGGAAAGGATGTGCAGTAAATTGAAACAAACATATTACTGATTAAAGAGAAATAAAATGATATTTGAAGCAAATATTAAATGCCTTAAGGGAATACAAAAATGTCAAGAAAGGTGAAGATTCAGACAGGAGTTGCTGTGATTCAGTCGCTAATGGATTTCCTGGTACAGACGAAGTGTGGAAGATGAGTCTCATACATAGAGAGTTTTTAGAGTTATTTAATACCAGGAAAATCCTTGTACTAGAAATCAGTCTCTATACAGTTAAGTGCAAAGGTTCTACCCAATTAGTCCAAGACCCTTAGGCTTAGGACCCTGGCTTCCTTCAACCCAGGAGTTATGGATAACTCCAGGGGTTTTTTCATAGGGCAATACCTAATTTCTTAGAAAGCCCCCCCCCCCCGTTGACAACAACGTCAAGACGGGATGGAAGTGGATACGCCACTTATGAGCGTCAACCATGCAGGGAAGACTACCGGAAAACCTCGGTGGGGCTCCCTGGTGATCTAGCACAACTTCTACTAGCTCTGCAGGCTGGTACCCGGGAACTATGAGGCAACCCTCTACCCCCTCCGGGCGGCCGTAGCCTGGCCGGAGGTACCCAATTCCCCGTGGGTGTCGGGAACACACTGCACCCTCGAGTCCAATCCATTCCAAACAACTCCCCATCGGGAGGGGCTCGGCATTTCAGCGCGAAGTTCCTCTAGTTAATGCCGGAGGTTCTACTCCCATTAGTCCTGGACCCATAGGACCAAGGACTCGGGCCTCCTTCGACCAGGGAGTTATCGAGCTGCCCCAAAAGGGCGCCCGGCACCTCCGTGGGGCTTTCCATAGGGCAAGACCTAGAGACTAACAAGCCCCCATCTGGTCCTGTGGACTCAAGACGGGATGAAAGTGGATACGCCACTTACGCGCGCCAACTCCAAAATGGGAAGGCTACCGATATGACCTCGGTGCGGCCACCTTGTGATCTAGCACACCTTCTATTAGCTATGCTGGCTAGTACGCGGGAATATTAATAGCTTCCGTCAACCCCATCCGGAGACGTACCCGATCTCCCACGGGTATCGGGAACCACTGTCCCCTCGAGTCCAATCCAATCCGAACAATCCCCTATCAGGGAAGGGCTCGAATGTTCGGCCCGAGGTTCCTCTAGTAACGTCAGAGGTACCACGAGTGCTAGGGGTCCGCAGCGCTCGCACCACGGCAGCTGAAGGGGACGAGTCCCCTCCCCTACGGGACTGAGGTTCCTCTAGTAACGTTAGAGGTACCACGAGTGCTAAGGGTCCGCAGCGCTCGCACTACAGCAGCTGAAGGGGACGAGTCCCCTCCCCTACGGGACTGAGGTTCCTCTAGTAACGTTAGAGGTACCACGAGTGCTAAGGGTCCGCAGCGCTCGCACTACAGCAGCTGAAGGGGACGAGTCCCCTCCCCTACGGGACTGAGGTTCCTCTAGTAACGTTAGAGGTACCACGAGTGCTAAGGGTCCGCAGCGCTCGCACCACGGCAGCTGAAGGGGACGAGTCCCCTCCCCTACGGGACTGAGGTTCCTCTAGTAACGTTAGAGATACCACGAGTGCTAGGGGTCCGCAGCGCTCGCACCACGGCAGCTGAAGGGGACGAGTCCCCTCCCCTACGGGACTGAGGTTCCTCTAGTAACGTTAGAGGTACCACGAGTGCTAAGGGTCCGCAGCGCTCGCACTACAGCAGCTGAAGGGGACGAATCCCCTCCCTTACGGGACTGAGGTTCCTCTAGTAACGCCAGAGGTACCACGAGTGCTAGGGGTCCGCAGCGCTCACACCACGGCAGCTGAAGGGGACGGATCCTCTCCCTTACGGGACTGAGGTTCCTCTAGTAACGCCAGAGGTACCACGAGTGCTAAGGGTCCGCAGCGCTCACACCACAGCAGCTGAAGGGGACGAGTCCCCTCCCCTACGGGACTGAGGTTCCTCTAGTAACGCCAGAGGTACCACGAGTGCTAGGGGTCCGCAGCGCTCACACCACGGCAGCTGAAGGGGACGGATCCTCTCCCTTACGGGACTGAGGTTCCTCTAGTAACGCCAGAGGTACCACGAGTGCTAAGGGTCCGCAGCGCTCACACCACAGCAGCTGAAGGGGACGGATCCCCTCCCTTACGGGACAGTCTGTATACAGAAAAGATAGCTAATATGAGCCTACATTTTGGACACAGCAACTTAATATATTTTAGAGCCAATTTGAGTAAAGAAAATGCAATTGCCATTGAGATTAATAAAAAATTACATACTTAGAACATAAATAGGGGGGGAAATAGAAAAAGATTGTTTTTATGAAATTTATCTTCCCAAGTGCTGAATTAGGGACGAGTTTTGCTCATCTGGGTGTCAACCTAAAATGATGGGAGTTTGTGAGTAAAGTCTTATAAGCATCTATAAGAGAGAGGTTTAATCGCATTTGAGGAAACCAGAGATGGGAGGTTGTTTGTACTGTAGTTGAATCTGATGAAAATAGATAAATAATTAAACAATTTTAAGTTGAGTTTGGAAGATTTTAGCATAGGATCTCTGGCATATGAAGAATAGAGGATACAAATTGTGTGGATTAGATTAAGGGACTACTTTGGAGAAGAAATAGCTGTTTTCATTAAATCTTTTCTTCATCACATCTTAAGCAGGGAGTGCTCATTTCTCCCGAAATACTTCATTATCTGAGATAACTATAGCAGAACTTCCTTCCGTTAACAACTTCTCTCATGCTATCGACTGTTGTGTTGTGTTGAAAAGTAAGTATATGTAACTCTAATGTATCTTCCAAATTCAAAGTTATTTGCCATACAAAGCATGGTGAAAGGATAGCTCACAGTTACATTTGGATTCCATTCTGACATGAACTCAGCTTAATTTTCGTATGTACTTTGACGTACCTACTGCTTTGATCAGGAGCAGTTAGGTATTTTCTCTACACCTGTGCTGATATCTTTAAAAAATATGTTGCCACTTTTGTTACATTTACTGTAGGCATTAAACTTTATAACCAAAGAGCTGATATGTTAAATAATGGTTCTAGTATCATCAGCATGATTCCATAAACTGTTTCTAACAATAGATTGGTAATACTTCTAAAATGATGATCTTCTGAGAAAAATATAGTAAACAAATATGTATTCACACATTAGATGTTTTCAAACATTTTTTAAATTCCATTTCAATTTGAGATTCCTACTAGTTTATACTGAAAGTCTTGTAATAGTTTTTATAAAAATACTAATTAAGATTTTTTCTGCCTAAATGCAGAACAAAGTTAAGATAATAAATGATCCTTGGAACACCTGCTTGATTACATTGCATTTGTTGGAAACTCTGTTTTGAAAATGGAAAAATATGTATCTGAAAGACCCAAATTCTTGCAAAATTTAGAACCATATGGTGTTTTGAAGTAACCCTGATAAGATCAATTATAAACGTCTACAGGCTATATGTAATCTTGAAATTCATGGAACTCTTTTTCAGCATTTAACTATATTTTTATTACATTCTAGTGCTATAATATCGTATTTGCACTAAGATATTGAAATTTTACTGCG
This sequence comes from Mantis religiosa, assembly GCA_030765055.1. Taxonomy (NCBI): domain Eukaryota; kingdom Metazoa; phylum Arthropoda; class Insecta; order Mantodea; family Mantidae; genus Mantis; species Mantis religiosa. Next base: position 211,641,555 of record CM060947.1, on the reverse strand, counting down.
TGTGAAAGCAATGGTTAAACAAAGCTACAGACCTCACTGTGGATAAGGAAATATTTACAGAATTAAGGGCATTATAATGTGCATACTGGCACGGCGTATTATTAGACTAAAACCGGTAAATTACATCTTCAATTATATTTTAGAAGGAAACATAACCATTGTGCATTTTATCTTTGATTACTGAATTAATATGAATGAAACAATAAAATAGCTTTGTACCTATTGATGGCCATATAATATAGGATGAAATTTCCGAACTTTTGAGGGATTCATAATAGGTGAGCAACAATACACTAATGTAACTAGGCTGCCATATCCTTGGAATTCCTAAAAGATTGTCTCTTCCGCAAACACTGTTATTGTACAAATATTAGTAAATGTTTTAGCTGTAACGATTTCTGCAAACATTGTCATTATAAAAATATTAATAAACTTTTACCAAAGATGCAATGCATTTTAATAATTTTGCAAAGCATGTAACCAAAATAGATGTACCAAAGTATTATCAGAGCAATGCATGTTAAGCACTAAAAGTTAGTACTATTTCCTCTTATTATTGGCATTTATGGTTAGTAATTCCATGGCATCCAATATAATCACTAGAAATCTTTTAACATCCCTTTTAGGAAATACTGAAAGAGAAATAATATATCTTTACCTTTATTAAGGTCACTGTAAATAAATAATTTAAGTTTATAGTCTAAATAAGTTTGGAGTAAGAATTTGATACACTACCTTTTCTTGAAGCTACTAAAAGTAAATAGGCTTCATGTCATATTACTTACTGGTAAATTCTCTCTGAAAAAATCCAATAAGAACATTGCTCCCATTTTTGTCAATTTGTTATACCAATCCTTATTTTCAATAAATTGGAAAAATAAATAAATTAATGAGAGGTTTCTTCCATGAACAGGTACATTTTTAAACCTTGTGTTGAATATTATTTTGAAAAATTAAAAATTTATGGTTTAGACATAATTTAGCAGCCTAGGAAACTTCCAACAATAAGTATAGATATTAATTTATAGATGAGTCATATTTATTACACATCTGCTTCACTTACATACCTATTTTGAGGACATGTTTCACAAATCATCGTTTGGTGAGTCGCATAAGAGCCGAAGATGCAAACGATGGTTTGCGAAACATGTCCTCAAAATAGGTACATAAGTAAAGCAGATGTGTAATAAATACGACTCATCTATAAATTAATAATTATTTCGCTTCACTGTGGTGTTCCAATACAGTTAAATCTTGATATAATAAGTATAGAGTTTATATCAAGTTTGCAACAATGATACATTATTGTCAAAACAGAAACAAAGTTCAAGTTGCTACCAAATCGATGCCTTTATGAAATAGATGGCAAAAATAGCAAACCATTTTACTGATTTCTTCCATAGCTTCACAAAGAGTGTAGGCTACAGTTACTCCTAGCCACTCTTAACTACCAAGAGTCTTTTAAGCCTCTCATCAAGTAAGACTGCATCATAAGCTCTTAAGGACAGTAAGTGATACTTTTGGTATATGTACGGTATGTTTATGTTGTTATTGCATAAATTGTTGATGCTTTTTGGTCACCGGAACTGCTTTTTGTTGGTATCTAACCCTTCTCTTAAGGAAGGGATTGCTTAGACAGTAAACCTCCCCACTAAGATAAAGTGACAGACGATGGGTGCCTAAATTATCACATAAGATGACATTCCAACTTTCATAACTGGAGTGGCAGAAAACAATGCACACAGCATTTGTTTCCCTGCTGCCAATGTGACCATAAACTGAAAGTGACATGTATGTAAGAGAAACAAAAAGAAATTAACACAATTCTCAGAATCTTCCAGTCTATTAGATATAATTACACTGCAGTATCAGTTCCATGAACTTGACTTCCTAACTAAAGCTTTTTAATCATTTTAAAGGTTATGTTATTTGTGAGTAAAACTATGAGCATGTAACAAATTGTGAAACATCTTTTTTTTAAACTCTGTTTCGAGCTGGACACAGCCCTTTTTTCAGTTTCTACATTATAACGATGCAGAGTTTCTCCTAGAAATAAGGAACAATCTGAAACCCGGATCATCATTTCTAACCTGTTTGTTTCAGAGTGCTTCCTAGTTTCTGGAGAGAATGTTGTTTTAGCTTGAATAGCTAATGGGATGTAGATTTTTAGTTCCTTGAAGTAAGTAACATCAATCATTGTTTGTTATTTTTTGCTGCAAAAAGGTTTCTGTCATTTTGATAAAACCAATGAGAATTCCAATATATATATATATATAAAGTGTTTATGAATGTATCTGTTTCCAACTATAGCTTTTTTACCTTCTCCAGGAGATCTTGAGTTTCAAAAGCAGGTTGATGGTCTGTTCTACCAAAATAAGGAAGCACTAGAAGCATGATGTCCACGAGTCCTAAATCATCGTTAACAAGCCTGGACTAAGGATCGTCCTCCAGTGTAGTAGAAGCATTTCTTTGTCCAGTGAGCAATGTTTCCTGCATTATTAATTCTTACATAGAAACACTCAGAAGATAATGTAGTTCTGAAGAAGTAGTAGATAAAGTGCTTGTCTCTACCTTGTGATGATGAGTTGATGACAGCATTGTAGTTGCAGTAGTAGATGTAGATGGACCCCTGCACACTGTAAGAAAATCGAATGCATTAGTATTGTATAAGTGATCAAGGCAGGTATGATGGAAATACCTTGTACCTGTGAGTCACCATGGGTGTAACAGTTGAAATATGTAATAAATAAATTGAGTCAGCAAGAGAGGGACAGGTAGGTGTACCTATGAATCAAAAAGACTTCTGAGTCCTGTTTTCTTCATCTTTGTTTTAAACCACAATGTGAAAATATTTTGAAACCTAAGAATGGCTAAATAGGAACTTAAGACCTAAAAGAATTAAAATTATTTAGTTTTAAAACATTTAGTTTTCTTCCAGATCTAATGAGATATGATTTGCTTCATTTCTTGGAATTCAGCTGTGGTAGGTGAAGGTGAAATATGCGCTGCTATATTAAAGTAACATGTAAACATAGGTAGCAATAACTGGAATAAAGTTACAGAGAAGAAGAGGGAAACTAATAAATGATAACAGGGAATGAGAATACACACGAAGTAAAACAAACATAATATTATATTAAAACATATTATTATATTAAAACTTGTAATTTTTGGTAATTTTTCACACAAGCTCTGAGTACCTGTATTGATTGTTTCCCTTTTACTAATTCATTTGTTTTCTATTCACCCCAATCACCTTTACTATTGCGTCTTGCTCCTATGCAGTCGATTTTTCTTACTACTTCCAACTCTATTCCTTCCCACTGTCATATTTCGGCTTTTGCTACTGCAAACTATTTGCGACGTACGAGAGAGGAAGTCACAAAGTTGGACACGTTCGGGGAAACTATTAGTGATACGAGAGGTTGGCATAGGCGAATGCAACCAAACCAGATTACCAAAGTAAATTATCCTGAAGTTGATTGTCGGAATGTTTGCATACAAACTTGAAGTCAGCTCTGGTATAAGGACAATCAATAGAGTTTAATTTCCTGTGGAGCAGACAAAGAGGTATTTAGTAAAAAGGATTACGGCGTTATTCCTTTTTCCTCCAATATATCCTGAGAGGCAGGAGTCACTCCGAAAACAAATATCATCTGAGCTAACAGTTACAGTTTTCCCCTTTCATAATTCCTTAAACCGTACCAGTTAAATACTATATCAAAATAATGGAACGTTTTAAAATTCGTAAATATTTATATTTATATTTCAACGGAAAAACTTTTTTGTGAGTCCACTGATACCTCAAAAGAGGTGGTTACAGCAGTAAAGTGGAACTAGTTCCTATCATGCTATGTAGTTCACGTGGGCGAAGATATTCTGATGCATCTGATTGGCCGAAGTCGGCTACAAATCGATTCCTACTGAATGGAAGAGCGGTGGCAAGAACTCGATTCTAGCTAATAAAGGACGCGACTACCCAAGGAATCAATTCATATGTAACTTTAGCCAATCGCAGACATAATATCCTTCTCTCTCGGAGTAGGTATATCACTGATAAGAACTTTATTATTGTGAACACTAGAATACTTTTCTATGTTCCAGGCCGAACTTTTGCAATGACTCAAGCAGAAATAACTATAGCGCTTGCATACACAGTGATTCCCAGGCATCTGTCAGTGTTATCGGAGATAAATACACTACATATTCACTTGCTACCAAAATAAGGAACGATATTATAACAAACACCAGTCACGTGTGTATCACATGTGTTAGAGGCCATACGGGTATACATGGAAATGAGAGGGCAGATGAAATTGCTAAGCGTTACGCGTTATCCCAAAAGTAATTCAGTTTTAAAGAGTCTACAATCACATATGTTAGAAAAATAAAAATAAAAATAAAAAAACATTGAAAAAAGAAATTTTTGAAATGTAGAATAACGCTTGGATAAATAGAGATAAAGACCAAAGCACTCGAAATTTATTTTTCCTACTGTTAATGATCGCGTAAACTGCAAGTATTTTTCACCTAATTTTATTTTGACTCAGTTTGCTACCGGACATGGGAAATTTAAGCCCCCGTCGGTAGCGTGGTAGTAGAGTGTCTGCCTCACGTTTAAGAGGTCCCGAGTTTGAATCTCAGTCAGGGTGAGTTACCTGGATATGTTCTTGCCGGGGTTTTCCCTTACCCTGAAATACGAATGTCGGATAACTCTAAGCTCTATGGACCCTGGGCTCATTTGAGCATCATTTCGCCCATTCCATTCATCGTCCGATATGACTTAACGTCGGTGAACGTTAAATTACAGGGGGGGGGGGAATTTAAAACTTATTTCGAAGATTCCATATAGACTCTCCCGGTGGATACCTCTGTAAATATGAAAGTGTTGATGAAAGTGAAGAACACTTAATATTTTCCTAGATGTGATCTTCATTTCAAAAAGATATGTAATTTTATTCAACATCTTTCATATTGTAACACAGATCTTCAAACAGCGTTTTTAGTGTATTTCTTACAAAAATTTTGTACTTCAGCCTTTGAGCACTTTATTGGCCAAATTTTTGAAACGTTATAATATTATCATGTTCTCTTATTTTGATCTTTGTATTTATGTGCTTTTGTAACTTGAACCCTAACATGCCTTACTGTTAAAATAGGGTTACTTCTTTTGGATAAATTAAATAATAATAATAATAATAATAATAATAATAATAATAATAATAATAATAATAATAATAATAATAATAATAATAATAATAATAATAATAATAATAATAATAATAATAATAATAATAATAATAATAATAATAATAATAATAATAATAATAATAATAACAATAACAATAACAATAACAACAACAACAACAACAACAACAACAACAACAATAATAATAATAATAATAATAATAATAATAATAATAATAATAATAATAATAATAATAATAATAATAATAATAATAATAATAATAATAATAATAATAATAATAATAATAATAATAATAATAATAATAATAATAATAATAATAATAATAATAATAATAATAATAATAATAATAATAATAATAATAATAATAATAATAATAATAATAATAATAATAATAATAATAAAGATGTTATAAAGAATTAAATATGCTATTGAATGTTCTCTTAAGTATCTGTGAGCTATTCCTTAATTTGAATGAATTTGATATAACGACTAAGTAGGTAAACAATAAAAAAGACAATTTATTAATCTAAGAAAGCTGTGGAGAACATTGGAATATGCAATTAATATAAAATGACTTCCTATTTTGAACAATTATGTGTCTGCTCATACTCGTTATTAGATGTTTAAGATTGTACTGATTAAACTGTCATACTGCATCCTTTTCTTTATCTTTCTTCTTTCGTTTAATAAAAAAACTGACTTACGGAACATGGCTAGTGTGGAAGAGCGATTAATTTCCATAATTTACCTAATAACTAATAAGACTGGAACTTAGCACTTAAAACATAGCACGTCGCCACAAAAGGTGTGCATCTCATTGTATATGAGAACCCCTAGTGTCTACCGGGAATATATGAGTCACTTGGAGAATTTGTTGTCATGCTGGCATATTGGCCATGGTAGCTCGATGGTTAAGAGCAACCGGACAGAGATAGGCAGATCTGTGGTTCAAATCCTGGCTACGGCTTTAAAATTTTCAGTCTGACTCTATCCAAATCTTAGCCTACACATGGCTAGTGTGGAAAAGCGATTGAAGGAAGTAATTTATTCATAGAAATTGGTACAATTTTTGGCTTCGTTAAGAAAGAAAAAAATAAAGCAATTATATAAGTATACTATTTACAAAAACACTACATACAAACAGTATAGAGTAAGTTTTTCAATGTAGCCATGTGGTTGAGTATCGTTTGATATAATTTTTGGCTTCGTCAAGAAAGAAAAAAGATAAAGACAGTTATATATGTATACTATTTACAAAAACACTGCATAAAAACAGTATTTAGAGTAAGTTTTGCAATTTAACCATGTGGTTGAGTACCATTTAAACACATCTGTTTATTCCTACATTATTTACAATCAATTTAATCCATTTGAATCAGTCTAAATTTATCACATTAGGAGGAAATGCCCACTAATACCTCATTTACTGAGTAGTATTTGTGCTTCATTAGGGTAGTTTTTATTTTCTTCCTATATTGATGTGTATTGCATTCATTTAATCCCCTACTTAGTTTTTATATAATTTTATGCCTTTATGGTCAATAGATTTTAAAATTTTTGAAGTTCTTTGACTAGACAAATTTTTTGTGTTGTTCTTGCAAAGTGACTGTGGTATTCCCTGTTCATTTTAAAATCACCTATGTTCCTATGTATAAAACAAACTGTTTATAAGATGTACAAACATGGTAGAGGTAGTATATTCAATTTTTGAAAAGGTGATCAATGTGCAGTGTTGTATGCCAAATATAATTCGAATTTCGCTACTTGGGATTTAGAACCTGGAAAAAATGCTAAGCAAACTTAAAACTTTTAAGTATCTCAATCCCTTTCATTACTTACTTCCATTCTGATCCTCTAACGCGCAAATCTCAGAAAAATTGCGTTAGAGGATCCAACAAAAGGCACAGTCTATCTTACAACTAAAAAACTACTCTTACCATATTTAACCCCTTAATTTCGAATATATATTTTCAATCGTATAGCCATGTGTGAAATACAGGTAAAATAATTCGTTTTCAAACAAAGCATAATGTTTTGGACCACTTAACTTTTCCATAAGAAAATGAAATCGGTTTAACTGCACAATCTGAATGGAAACTCGGACTCAGATCAAACCGATTCTTAAATTTCATCCCCTTCGAAATAATGACAAAATCTAACTTTCGTGGCATGGAAACAGCTATCGTAATAGTATTTTTCCCACTCATGTTGTAATTAGAAATTAACTCTCAAAGGAAGTAAATCAACTTACTTCCCTACTTACCTCTTTGCTATGAAGGTGTGAATTTGTTGTAGAAGCTGAAATCATTTGCAGTATTTCTATGCAATTCATAAAATACTCATATTTATTTTGTGCTACCCAGAGAAAAATATCCAATAATACCAATAATAGAAACGAAATTAAATACGAAACAAATGTAACTTGGAAAACAATAACAAATGTGAGAGATTACTTCCTGAATTACATAAATAGCTAACTGAAATAGAATATTAATACAAACACACTATAATTATTAAATTCAATATTCATTTACACATTGTATCATATATAAATTATTTAAAATGTATTGTAATATTGCAATTATTGCAGGAGGTTAAATTTGACCAACTTCAGGAATTAACTGTAGGTATTACATAGAAAATCAGTAAGTCACCACACCTTCATATAAAACTCAACAACTACTCTCTCATAGTAACAAACAATATAGTGATAAACAAGATAATGTTTTTTTAAAGTAATTTACGTCCTCCCACGTTTAGTCATATCGGACGTTGTATGAATGAAATGGATGAAATGGTGCTCAAATGAGTCCGGGGTACATGGAACTTAGAGTTACCCAACATTCGTCTTTCAGGATAAGGGGAAACCCTGGAAGAAACCTTATCCAGCTAACTCACCCTGACCGAGATTGAACTCGGGACCTCTTGAACGTGAGGCAGACACGCTACTATCTGCGCTACCGAGGCGGGCAAATATAAATGAATAGATAGGTATAATATAAAATCGAAATTATGTACCACAAATAACTAATAATAGGTACATGATAAGCATGAGTGGAAAAAATCGTATATGCAAATCGGGAGGTGGTAGAATGAACCATCTTCGGACTCATTTTTGCTAGCCCTTACTTCGTTCGGGCGCAAACGAGTCCTCTGATGGTAAATTATACTACCTCTCTTACAGTATAAATAACTATTTTGGACTATGTAACTAATATTCCATACTTACTGCTATTATAGCTATGCATCGTACGTTGATATTCCCGCACTAGTGCACTAAGTAATTTCTCCATGGCAACACTTAGCCCGCCTCGGTAGCGTGTCTGCCTCCCGTTCAAGAGGTCCCGAGTTCGAATCTCGGTCAGGGTGAGTTACCTGGATAAGGTTTTTTCCGGGGTTTTCCCTTATCCTGAAAGACGAATGTCGGGTAACTCTAAGCTCTATGGACCCTGGGCTCATTTGAGCACAATTTCACCCATTCCATTCATCGTCCGATATGGCTTAACGTTGGAGGACGTAAATTAAAAGAAAAAAAACGCATAGGTATAGGCGATGCAAAAAGCACTAGTGCAGTAAGTAAAACATGTATTTTGAAATACTGATTGTGATATTACAGTTTGTATAATTATATAAATACACATAGTGCTAAAAATTGGCATGCAATACACATGTGATAAGCACATAACTTAGCCTATATACGGCTAGTGTGGAGTAATCATTCATTTCCATCGTTTAACTAAAAAAACACAATGGAATCTCGGAAACTGAAAAAACTTACCTTGTTCCGTATAAGGTCCTTACCACATTAGTATCGCAGTATACTATAAATACACCAAATCTACTTTTCACTGTTCCAAGGAATAGAACTGAAAGAAGGTCTCATTTTGTCACGCCCCCCTCCCCCCAAGTTTATTGCACAGTTATGCATATTTATTAGAAGTGTAAACTGTCACTTGAAAAGGAAGGGGGACAAATGAAAAACAAACAGCTTAGCACACAACTTTATGATTCGGTTGAAGCGTTCATTTAGGCATTACGCTAATTCAAACCTGCAGTGATTTAAAATTCAACATCTGGGAAAAATCCTAGTTTAAAACTAATACTTACTAAACTATAATATTTATGGAAATTAATTGTTCTTTCATATTAGCTGAGTGTAGGCCAAAGTATGGAAAGGTAGAGTCAGACTGAAAAATTCAATGTCATAGCCGGGATTGGAACCACGGATCTTCCGGTCTCCGTCCGGCTGTTCTTAACCTCGTGCTGGAGAACCTGCTTGGTTGACACGAGTCATTTGGACAATTTAATGTCATACTGGTATTTTGGCCATGGTAGCTCAATGGTTAAAAGCAACCGGACGCAGACCGGAAGATCGTGGTTCAAATCCCACTATGGCATTGAATTTTTCATTATAACTCTACCTTCTCAATAATACTTATAATGATAACATAAAAAATTCCCCTTTTTTGTAATTTTGACAAAGTAGATAAATAATTGCTTCACCAAAGTTATTCTGAATAAAGCTAGTACGAGATATTTGTGCTAATTCACATATCACACATGAAATGATTTAAAATTAAAATGAGGCATAAGTGATAGAGCTCCTCTGTTATTTATACTTTTATTTATGATTATTTATCTTTCTGCAGACATTGATGTGCTTTAAATATATTTAATTCGCTAGAGTATGAATTGAATGTGATACGATTCATTAAGAAATGTTCGAGCCAATTCTCGTCCTGAAAATGAATGCAGGATATGCGCTTTAATCAATCTTTGCTTCTTTCTTTACCCAACATACAAGACAGAGTGGCTTAGTTGCTCAGGTAATTAAGTATGTAACTACAACTAAATTTCTTGGTCTTTGGATACAGAGTAACCTAAAGTGGGAGACACATGTTGATCATCCAATTAAAAAACTGAGTACAAGTTCTTATAATTTCAGACACCTGGTACACATAGGTAACATAAAAGCTCTCAGAAGCGTGTATTTTGCGTGTGCTCACTCCATTTTAAAATATGGCATAACATTATGGGGTAACTCTCCACATTGTAAATCATTATTCATAATGCAAAAACGGATTCTAAGAATACTTGGAGGAGTTAAATCAACATCTACATGCAGACCATTATTTAAACAATTTAAAATCTTACCTCTCCCATGTATTTTCATTTTTGAAATTTTAAAATCTACAAAGACAAATTTAATGAAAGGAAATGGCCACTGTACTTTTAATGACACGGTTCATAATCATAATACTAGACAGAGAATGGATATTCATGTGAACAGAAGTAGCACAAGAGCTCTCAAAACAGTGTAATATTCCTAGGAATCGCTTTTTTTTAATGAACTTCCTATAGCCAATAAAACCACTTGCAATTTTTCAGCATTTAAAAAGTCAGTTTTGGCATACTTGCTAGACCACTGTTTTTATTTTGTTAGTGAATTTCTGCAAAGTTTGTAATATTGTTACATTTCTGAATTAATTGTGTATATTATAAAATTCTTGAGATATCTTTGTAAAACATTATTTTGTACAGACACTGACTTCTCCCTATTGGATGTGACCTGTTAATTTACAAGTATAGTTAATTGCACTGTAAATTCAGAATTTGACGTGTCTTATAGCATAGTACTCATGTACAATATATTATTTATAAGATGAATAAATTATCTAGCTATCTATCTACTGACAGTCCAGTCCCAATGTGTGGATTTAAACCCGTGCCAGCCCCATAGTTTTTAAGTCTGCTTAAAAGCGACTGGCCCTTGTCAGTGAAATACGTTTAGGGTCTGAAATTTGGCAAGAAAATGTACATTTCACTTTTTTCTACCCGTTGTTCATGCTACACCTTTCCTTGAAGGAAAAATAAACCTGACGTGAACTTGCAAAAATAGACACTATTTTGGTTTTACTATTAGCGTCGCACATTTTTTTTTTTTTATAAAATCCATGTACTAACCTCAAAACCTCCAGCAGATACATTCGGCCGTGTTGTGGCTGAATGGTTCGACAGCTTGGCTCTTACCAAGGCGCCCCGGGTACGATCCCAGACCACCACAAAGTGAGATTTGTGGTGTACAGCACGGCGCTGGGGCGTTTTTCACCGGGATCTTCGGTTTCCCTCACCATCCCATTCCACCGGTGCTCGCTCTTCATCATGTAGGTACAACAAACGAACATACGTTTAACAGGTTCGTTCTTGGCCATACTAAGTCCAGTCAATCAACATAAAGACATAAATTACTTAATCCCCAATATTTGCCTACTCAAATCGATCTCAATACGTACCTAGTACTGAATTTAACATGTAAAAGTGAATATTTAGCATGGCACATAAAACTAATTAATTCAATGTTAAATCCTTGGAAATGAACTATAGCTATATATCGTTCAAGATGCGACTGTTACAAAATCGATATCATCGAAATACGTTTCGAGATCCACTGAACTATACTTTTAAAAGAAACGCTTTTTTTTTTTTTTTAGAATTAATCCACTTCATTGTTTCGTACATAAAAATAAATTGTGCAAAATAAAGACGAAACCTGAACAGAATATACATAAGATTTCTGTAGTACCTACCTTATATCAGTATGCCTCAAAAATGTAAAAACATTCATATTCACATTTACATTTGCTACAATTGGGGATGATATTTTCAAGGTTTTTAGTGAAACGCATTATTTTGTAAAAGGTTAACTTCTATACAATAATATTTACTGTCTTTAACTGAAGAAACGTTATGAAGAAACATTTAAAGCAGAAATGAAGGGAAGCGTTACTAAGTAAATTTACTTTAAATTTTGTGACTGACAATAGGACCATTTCCGTCTTTGGACACATTGTTCAAGGTGCAAGTATGTTGTTGACAGGGGAAAATGTAACTCAGAAACAATACAATGTCCCTTTTTTAAAATCCATTTAAAAAAATTAAATGTGATTATTCCAAATTAATAATGAAATATCAATGTCATAAACAAAATGTGGTAACGATGGCAACGAAATAACACGTTTAAACATAACAGCAAACGATTAAAATCACAAACAAAAAACTGTGAATTGCTTATTATATTATCGAAATGAAATCACTTAAACCAGAGCGTAAAGTATTACAAAAACGTCTTGTCACTAATACTTGATGTTTACAGCTGGCAGAATTTATTTCCAGATGTTGAATACATTACTTAAAGGTACCTGTGACTGAAAATTTGAAACCCTGAACTAATAACGCTAGCTTTTTAAGATTTATACCACAGATGTAACATAGTGCAAATATGATACAGCCCAAATCTTATCAATTTCTCGTTCATAGTTTGAAAAATATGATCAAATTTAAACAAAATAACTTAAATTTTGGTCTAATATTTTAACAACAAGTTGCCAATACATCCATTTTGTTTAATTTGCCCTAGGTTTCTCTGTATCTCTATAACTTTAGGCTCCAGAAATGTTTAAATCTATGAATATGGCCTTTTTTCTCCAAAATTTGAAAATTCTGTGCTTTGAAGAAAAGAAAGTGTGCTAAAATGCATCTCACAATATACCCCAGGGCAATTTCTATTCACTGTGTCTCTATGACCCTGAGTAGCAAGTTTCATTAGTCTAACACCAAAACTGCGACACAAGGAGCATCTTAAACGATGAAAAATGCTGAAATTTTCAATAACCAGAAAACAAGAATAAAGAACTAGAATTCATATCTAACACTAGCATTCACGTAACTTTCAAACTAGATTAGAGCATTTAAAAACGCCTTGTGGATGTTATCTAAGCATTCTTTGGATTCGGAAGTCTTACACTATTTTATAGATTAAAAAGAGAAAAAGTTGAACTTTTGAAAATGTTCATGAAATTTCAGCCATACATATCCTTAGGTGAACAAAAGAATTCGTTTCTCAAGAATATATTCATTTGCAAACCAGTTCTGATTATAATCGTACATATTGCAATTTCTGGATTTTTCTGTGAAGTTCAGCATTTGAATCACATTAGTGTATTTGTATATACCTACATCACCTGACTGGAAGTTTGTTTTTCATAAGAATAAACAAATTTGTATTTTATAAATAGTTTTACCTTTAAGAATTGAAGACCATGATTCTATTATGAGAATACTACACATTATGAAAATGTTTTGTTAGACTTCAATCAAAAGTAGGTTTCCACATATGTCTCACAAATCTTACATAAGTTATAAGGTTGTCTGATTAAATCAATGAGAGCTCCATACAGTTTCTATGATATATTTTCTTTTTAAAAAATATTTTGACTAGACGTTCTAGATCTTATCACTAAGGTGCAGGATACGAAATCTAAAACTTTTAAACTCACCTCATCAATGCAGTGCCCCTTACATCAAAGCTCCCAACTGGATGCTCTACAGGACCGGCATCCTGGTACTCCTTGGTATGACTTGTTTATCTTGGAATCGAGTGCCCCTTTCATCAAAGCTCCCAGCTGGAATTCCTGCAGGACAGGCATCCTGGTATTTCTTGGATCGCCTCTGGTGTAGTACATTTTATGATCATCCTCCCACCATTTGGCGGAAGTTTTATATGACGTCAGAGAAGCTACTAGCCACTCATATGCAACGTTACTTCTCCCCATACAGTTTGAAGAAGCAAGGTAGTGGGGACACCTGCCCATGATGAAAACCGAGAACAGAAATTGGAAGGGGAACAAACCCCCCCCCCACCCCCACAAACAAGACTTTCACATGACAATTTACATCAAAGCTATTTTTTCTATTCATAATATTTTCCATTATTATTATTATTATTATTATTATTATTATTATTATTATTATTATTATTATTATTATTATTATTATTATTATTATTATTATTATTATTATTATTATTATTATTATTATTATTATTATTATTATTATTATTATTATTATTATTATTATTATTATTATTATTATTATTATTATTATTATTATTATTATTATTATTATTATTATTATTATTATTATTATTATTATTATTATTATTGTTGTTGTTGTTGTTGTTGTTGTTGTTGTTGTTGTTATTGTTATTATTATTATTATTATTATTATTATTATTATTATTATTATTATTATTATTATTATTATTATTATTATTATTATTATTATTATTATTATTATTATTATTATTATTATTATTATTATTATTGTTGTTGTTGTTGTTGTTGTTGTTGTTGTTATTGTTATTGTTATTGTTATTATTATTATTATTATTATTATTATTATTATTATTATTATTATTATTATTATTATTATTATTATTATTATTATTATTATTATTATTATTATTATTATTATTATTATTATCATTATTATCATTATTATCATTATTATCATTATTATCATTATTATCATTATTATCATTATTATCATTATTATCATTATTATCATTATTATCATTATTATCATTATTATCATTATTATCATTATTATCATTATTATCATTATTATCATTATTATCATTATTATCATTATTATCATTATTATCATTATTATCATTATTATCATTATTATCATTATTATCATTATTATCATTATTATCATTATTATCATTATTATCATTATTATCATTATTATCATTATTATCATTATTATCATTATTATCATTATTATCATTATTATCATTATTATCATTATTATTATTATTATTATTATTATGATTATTATTATTATTATTATTAGTATTATTAGTATTATTAGTATTATTATTATTATTATTATTATTATTATTATTATTATTATTATTATTATTATTATTATTATTATTATTATTATTATTATTATTATTATTATTATTATTATTATTATTATTATTATTATTATTATTATTATTATTATTATTATTATTATTATTATTATTTATTATTTATTATTATTATTATTATTATTATTATTATTATTATTATTATTATTATTATTATTATTATTACTACTACTATTACTATTATTATCATCATTAGCCCGCCTTGGTAGCGTGGTGGTAACGTGTCTGCCTCACGTCCAAGAGGTCCAGAGTTCGAATCTCGGTCAGGGTGAGTTACCTGGATAAGGTTTTTCCGGAGTTTTCCCTTATCCTGTAAGACGAACTTCGGGTAACTCTATGCTCTATGGACCCTGGGCTCATTTGAGCACCACTTCACCCATTTCATTTATCGTCCGATATGACTTAACTTTAGAGGACGTAAATTACAAAAAAAAAAAAAAAAAAAAAAAAAAAAAAAAAAAAAAAATCCATCATCATTGTCATACATGATCACTGTATTATATGTATATACACCACTGGGCAAAAATTCGACAGTGACAGCTCTCTTATTTCATGAAATTAAAATTTATACTGCATGATATAAGTGGAAATAATGCAAAAGTTCTGCTTTTACATTTCTCGTGTTTTTAGTTTTCAGCACTTTTCATCATTTAAATTGTTCCACACAATACAGTTCTCAGCAAACAAGTCAAACTTTTGTGATAGAGAAAAATAGCAACAAACGAAGTTAATGAGATGAAATTTTAAAAAAATCAATAGTGTTTATATCGGCCTTTAAATAATACATTTCATATTTCTCACGTAAAAATTAGAATTTAATAAAATTAAAATGTAATATTTATTTGCTCCTAAACTAACAGAGATATTAAAATTTCATCTCATCAGTTTACTAATAATGTACTGAAGACCATAATTTTCAAGTACCTACTGTTTTACGCTCAATCAAAAATTACGTGGTACATGGATATTTAGTTTTTTATTACTTTCCCCTTCTCTTATCGTTGCTTTCTTTTGTCTATAGAAATCACTAAGAAGTACAATAATAATATTACTACCAACCCCCTCCTCAAAACAAAACAAAAAAAAGCAAAAAAGCTTTTTTGTACCTTAGCGATAAAAGTAGGTGACTCTTAAAGAAAAGGATGTGCTAATTTTGAAAAGCGCCACAAAATGTCCTACCACGTCAACTTTAAAAAAATTTATATTCTCTTCTGGGAGGTTTGAGATATGTTACATCTGTGAACAATAAACACCTACCTGAAGAATGGGTACATATCTACACAGATGGATCTAACTTGGACAACAACTCACGAGCAGGAATTAAGTGTGCACTGTTCTCATTCTAACAACCAGCAGGATACCACACAACAAATTTTGATGCAGAATTAACGGCTATTCATAATTCACTCCAGCACGTTCTATACAGAATAGATAAATTAAAAAATGCTGTCATACTTTATGATTCTAAAACAGCATCATGTGCAATAAGTTCATATAAAATGAGGTCAATCCAAATTAAAGAATGACACAAAATGATCCAACTGCAAAAACTACAGAAAAGAATTATATTACAGTGGATACCTGCACATTGTGGAATTACTGGAAATAAATCAGCTGATTTTCTTGCCAAAAAAGGTGCAAATTTAATTCAGAACAAAAGTAGAAACTTACCCTTTACATCCATAAAACGATGAGTCAAAAGCAAATATAAAAACAAACAAGACCAATCAATATCTAACAAAGCCAAAGATAAAAAATGAAACATTTTAATTAAATATCCAGAAATTATTCCAGAAATCCCACGTAAAGCTGCGGTAGCAAATTTTAGATTACTTACGGAACATGAATATTTGGCCAAACACTTACATAGAATAGGAATTTATACAAGTCCAAATTTTCCTCTGTGCAACAAAGAAGAGGAAATGACTGAAGAACATCTTTTAACCTGTGAAGTCCTACCTGACGAACCCACTGCACAGAAATATTGGAGAGCAAGAGAGCTAATGGCTTCATTGCCAAAGCCTAGCATTTGAAAACAACATATTGTTACAAACACCGCCCAGTTATATAGCAAAATCTTTTTTTTATAATTAAAGACTATCAGTGAATATTTAAATGATACTCCTTATCTATCAGGCATGAAACATGTTTTATTTTGCCCTTTCTTTTCCTTCTAATTTACGCCGATATCGCCCCACTCTAGCGTAGGTGCTAGCGTGTCTGCCTCACGATCAAGGGGTCTCTAGTTCGAATCTTTATAACTGCTTTAGAAGGCAATTGCGCTGATAACCAGAAGTTGAGCTCACATAAATATACAACAAAGACAATTCCTTCAAGTTGTTCATCTAATACTGTGGAATGAATACTTTCAGCAAGGTTTATGGATTTCTCTAATAGTTTGAAATTCAAGGGTACTTCTATCTGTGAATTTAACATTTTTATTTTCGTTTATAGCATGACGTACCTCGCTCAGTGCTTCACTTCGCTTTTTGTTTCTTCTTTTACAACATTTTCTTTATTAGTAACAAATCTTGCCTGAAAAGATCTTCTTGCTGCTTTTATTGCTCATGAAAATAACAAAAGCAAATACATAACTACACAGTAATTGATATATTATTTTTAATATGTTTGTAGTTATGTAACACTAGAAACTTAAAGATTTCAGCTAACTTCTAACATACACCAAGTTCCATATTTCATTTGATGCAAACAAATACACAATAAAATAGGGCCTTATTATGTTTAAAAACTGTAATTTATTTAACATATGTGTGTTTTTATACATCTATTTCACAGGGCGTATAAACATTTAAGCTCAAGTTCACAAATACAGGAACATATTCATATTTTTTCAAAACACAATATCTTCATTTGTCTCTGACTTTTTTCCACTAGAGGGTAGCATTTATGCCATACATTAAGCAAGACTGCCACGGTTGTGGTCAAAAGAGTGTAATAATAACTTAAAAGCAAAAAGCTCGAAAATTTGCATTGTGATTCACACAATATGGTCACGCTACTACGAAGACTGATCTGACCAGTCAAAATTCACGTAGATTACATAAAAGCGTACAGTGACAATTGTCACATCAAATTAAGTAACTTTGGTGAAAATTTATCAATTTTTGAACAACGAGTCCCCTTTGTTTAATAAAGATACGTTTAATTAACAAACTTCTACCATGACCACAAGACCCTTAGTTATTCAGTGATCAAAGCTGTCAATAAAGCTGAATAGTTTCTACAAGAGTACAACCCTTACTGATCCAAAATTCTCTAATATACGAAAAGGATAAAATTAGTCGTTTTACACTTGAGTGTTTTGGTAAAGTCGTCAGTAACATTTGGTATTATAAGCTGTCAAAGGATCATCTAGCAGCCATATTTAACTTTTTCGATACAAATCCCGTAGGACGTTAGAATTCAATTTTAATATAAAATTTTAGAATACATTGCCTGTACAGAAATTGAAGAATTTCTTCTGGATGAATTTACCCTACTTCAATTTTGTTCGTAAATAGACTGATAATTATAAACTAAACGTTAGTTGAGATACTAAGCAATTAACATTAAACTTGTAATTATCTCTTCCATTTGCTACAAGGGAAACGTGAGGAACGGGGAATTTATCCAGAAGAAACACCTTAATTTGTCTAAAATGATTCTAAAAGGAATATTAAACTTTATTGTCCCACTGTGATTTACATCGAATAAATTAAACATGGCTAACAATTGATCCTTAGTTTAAAATAAAAGAAAAGGACTCTTGCACCATGAAATGTTTAAATCTTGGAAATTTCGAGCTTTTTCTTTCCAAGTTTGTCACATGAAGTCATGTAATTGTTATAATCATACTTTGAATTTGACGATAGGATCAGGAATAGCTTTGAAGAGCAAGCATTTAATTACTTTTATATGATAATTAATCAAACGTTTGTTCTGATGTATATAAACTCCGTCCGTAGATGAACATGCAAAATTTAGAAGCTTACTCACAGATCACACCACCATACTGTAAAACAACTTCCTTAGTCGATGTTTTTCTCCTGGCACTGTCCCCATTCCATGAAGCCGAATTGGTTCCTTCACTTCAGGTCGCTGATCTTCGCCCCAAGTCTCTGTATAAGGTGGTAAAGTTGGTCTTCGGAGTTGCATCCATCCATCCATCCATCCATCGCTATAACTGTTGAAAACGGCGAAGATTAGTCGTTAATTGTGCACGATACGCCTCCTGTCTGATGTTCATGATAGTGAAGAGGAGGTCACTGAACACTATGGCCCTGGCAAGATTTGCATCGAAAAAATTAAACAGGGCTGCTAGTTGATCCTCCGACATTTTGTAGTACCAAATGACTTGATGACTTCACCAAAGTCTCCAAGTGTAAGTCGACCAGTTTTATCCTTTTCTGCCTTGATAGACTTCTCGTATTTTAGAGATTTCTGGGTCAGTAAGAGGCGTCATCTCGTAGAATCGGAATAACTATGTATTCAGCTTTATTACCAGCTATGACCGCTGAATAATTAATAATTTTGTGTTCGGAATAAAAAGTTGTAGATTAAACGTCGCTTTATTAAACAAAGACAATTGAGCAGCATGTGAGTTGCCAAGGAGACCCTACAATTTGGCACTTAACTATAGAAGTCAAAGATTTGCAGTAGGCCATGTGATGCGCATTCTCTCTCGCATCTGCATATTGTAGAGAACTGTTATTCTTTAATGTATTGGTCCATTAATTACGTAGGATATAAAAGATTTATATTTAAAAATAAGACTTTTTTATATTATTTACTTACGAACGAATTGTATACTGTCAATATAGCAGGACTACGTAGCACATTTTGTTCCTGTCCTGAAAGACTCGAAGGGTTTCCAGGAATGTCATGATCAAATGATTCTCGACGTTACAATCGATTATTATGTAATGGCAGAAGCGTTTTATTAGGGTTAACACTTTGTTGTAATTTACGTCCTCCAACGTTAAGTCATATCGGAGATGAATGATAATATTGGTAAAATGATGCTCAAATGAGTCCGGGGTCCACGGAGCTTAGAGCTACCCACATTCGTCTTTCAGGATAACGGAAAATCCCGGAAAAAACCTTATCCAGGTAACTCGCCCTGACCGAGATTCGAACTTGTGACCTCTTGAACGTGAGTAAGACATGCCACCATCTATGCTACCGAGGTGGGAAAGGGTTAGTACTTTAATATTTTATGAGATGCTTCTTTTGCCAAACTTTTCTGCAAATAGCTGCCATTCTCATTGCTCTCCATGTGACGCTACATCGCAATTGGTGTTAAGTATTCTTAAATGCACTATCGATATCTCTCGAAAGTAGTTACACAACTGTATTTTTTATCGTGTCCTTGCTATGATATTTTTACTTTGTATACTAATTAATTCCAGAAGTAGAGGAGGTATTGTACGCCATTAATACCATTCAATAGTATTGTTCAATATGTGATTACACCCGAAGCGCATGTTTTAAGATAGTTTGAATATGAAAGTACTGTATACTTAGAATTCTTCATTCCGCGTTCGGTGTCGATAACGTCCCGTCCTCACGTGACCGTACAACGAGAACATCGTTTATAATACGCAATCATCTTCGCTCTGTCCAAGCAACACAAACCTGAAAGATATGTAATAAGTAAACAGTCTAGTATTTACTAAATGACAACAAAAAATCCAAGCGACAGTGTGTAGTCCGCAACAGACAAAACTTGTTAGCGTATACATTCACAAGACTTCCGATGGAAGTAAAAACTGTCATTTTATATGAATATACATTGGATACCTAAACCTCATTGTAATATTTTTTTTAATTCTACGTCCTCCAACGTTAAGGCATATCGGACGGTGAATGAAATGGGTGAAATGATGCTGAAATTTGTCCAAGGACCATGGAGCTTATTAGCTACCCGACATTCATCTTTAAGGATAAGGGAAAACTCCGGAAAAGACCTTATCCAGGTGACTCACCCTGACCGAGATTCGAACTCGGGACCTCTTGAACGTGAGGCATACATGCTACCATTTACGCTACCGAGGAGGGCCCTCTCGTTGGTATAGAACTATGTTAAACAATGGGGCAAACCGGCATACCAGTGTTAAATTGATTGGGTTCTAATTGGAACTATGAGTTCTCCTATCCTCAAGTGAATGGTTGTAGGAAATGATTTTGGTAGTTGTTGTTTACTCAGTCGTATTAATAACACTTTGTTTGTTGCAGAATTATTTAGTTTAATTCCTACTAAGTTTGCTTACCGACTTGGATCGGTGACTACCTGTTAGTAAAATTCCTAACATAAATTCAATTTTACTTGAAACCTGGGTTACTTGTTTAAAGTTACTTCTGTGCTGTTTCTATTTCTTCTATATACGGCGAATACTTTGCTCTAATAAACTTCTAATGTTGCTTCCACTTACGCAATAATAGGAAAATCAGGAATGTTCAGAAAACAATTAAGCGGGGAAGCAAAGTGAAATAGAAAAAAAAAAAAAATGAACAAAATTCGAATGTTAGAAAAAATAACAAAAAATGCACAGCATGTTTTAACAGTTTCTTTAACTTTCCACAATTTTATTGTGAAAATGAAGCTATTGGTGTTCTTATGGTCAATTTTGTAATTCCCACTCTTTTAACTGTATAGTTGTGAAATGTTGACAGTATGCACCTAATGTTCAAACAGTATCAATATGATAATAACTGTTTTATTTAATATTTCCTTGTACAAATAGATCAATAAAATATTACTTAACATTAGTCTTTGAGTAACTATGGACACATTTAGCATTGAATAATGAATCCCTTTTCTTTTAAAGGAAGGTCGTATCTTCCTTAGTTCAAATTGTTCCCTTCTAATATTTAATCTCTTCCAATTGTTATTACTAATTGTTGAAAAATTATAAATAACCTGGACAACAAGAAAGTAATTTTTGAATATTTCGAGCACTTCATGAGGCAATTGCTACTAATTTTGGGTTGAGAAAAACAAATGTGACAATGAAAAATTTTTATTAGCTTTAGTTTCTATGATATACACAAGGTGGAAGTATTACATATTAACGCATTGAGAGAAAATGATGTATTTTAATTACAAACATGCTAACAACAATGAATGTGCATTTGAATTTTTTAACTGGTAATTACATACTAAGAGTTCTAAATTGCTGGAAAAATACTTCGCAAATAGTCGTGTTTGAAGAGAATCGTGGCCTATTGACTTCGTCGTCTTTTAGCTTAGCTCTTGTGATGGATTTCTGCAGAATCCCTATACAAAGACCAACAGTAATCCGCAAGCACTATACTTCATTCCAACGGCCCTAATATATTTGTTCCATAACAGAAATGTTCTGATGGAATCTCTCCCCCTGTTCGTCCCTAACAGCTCCACCACTAGGAGGGAAAAATCTAGTTGGGAGTGGAGAAAATGGATCTTAAGGGACATTTTGCTTGCAAGGTTACGGTATTTTTGCAGGAGCACTGTCACCAAATGCTTGTAGTTTTCATCTGTTTTGTTGCCTAAAAATCCATGAACAAGCCTTGAAGGCTTCCAAAGCTTCCTTTTCTTTTCCCTCCAAAATTTGGTCAAATGCAGGATCCTTTAAAAGTTATCTTATTTGTGGTTCGACAAAAATTCCTTCCTTAACTTTTGCATAACCTAATTTCCAACATTTCTCTCTGATGTTATATGACAGTTGTGCCAACTCCCACAAAAAATTCCCCCAAATTTAAAATCTGTACTCTAAAAAACGAAATGCCACTTTATCTTCAAAACAAGAGCTAATCTATCATTTTTATGTCTTTTTTAATTTACGTCCTCCAACGTTAAGTCATATCGGACGATGAATGGAATGGGTGAAATGATGCTCACATGAGCCCAGAGTCCATAGAGCTTAGAGCCACCCGACATTCGCCTTTTAGGATAAGGGAAAACCCCGGAAAAAAAGTTTCCAGGTAACTCACCCTGACCGAGATTCGAACTCGGGACCTCGTGAACGTGTGGCAGACACGCTGCCACCACGCTACCAATGAGGGCATTTTTATGGTGATTTTTGAATTCAACAGATGGGAATACATGTAAATTCACTATTTTTAAGCCCGAAACATTTTCATTCTTATTCAGTGTAATTAATGACTGGCCGCCGGACGGGATGTCTCTGGCACTTTACCCTGTAGCCCACATTCTGGAGGTCCGGATTCGATTGCCGTGGTCGGCCTACCTGATCATGGATTTTTTCGTGAGTTTTCCATGGTCGCCAGGTAAATAACAACCCCCGGATTTCCTGTCCCTCCATTTTATCTCCATTATCATTTCACATCATCTCTCCGCGCCGCATGGCAGGATTATATGCTCCTGGTAAACACATCATCAGGTTGGACGATCTCCGTGCCGACCTGGTGGGACATTTGAGAAACGCGGTTGTGCTGACCAGCCTGGGAGGTACCATCTGGCAACTGAGGAACCCTGCCCTCTGCACTGTCCTGGCTCCTTGGGTCGGCCGCCTTCTGTCTCCTCTCCTCATCTTTCCTCCCGGGGTAGACCCACTAGGGGTATAGATGCAATAAGCCAAGTTAGTTTGCTGTACCGAGTCCCCTCCGATAAAATACAATCCAACTGATTGGCCCATTTACCTCCAAAATAGTTTAATTACACCCACAAAAACAGAATAGATTAATGTTTGTAGTCTAACAATTTCATTGTTTTATCTCAAATAGTTTCTAAAGTTTTTCAATTCGCTAATCTGCTCTAAAATTATCTTGTACCTCGGATTAGTTGAACTGGCGATCTGACTATACCTTTTGGTGGTGCTTTATACAAGCCGGTTCGTCTTCTAGCCATATCTAGTATGATACTCCAATTTCGTTGTGTGGAATCCAAAAGTATAATATTGTGACTTTGTTGGTTCGTGCAGGTTACAAACACTAAAAATTGCCCTTTATTTCTGTAGAAACACAATTACGCCACATACACATACAACTTGCAAGGTCATCGACCACAACAAAGTCCACACAGCTGTTCACGCGCAAGCGTCCAATTACCGACTGACTGACTGTAGCAGGCTGTGGCTCCTTTTAAAGTTTGCTCAGTATTCCATAAATTCGTGGAATGTTCTCAAAAAATCAGGACGGCGAACTCTCCAGAAATGCGTCTCCTTCCCCCAAGAGAGAGCCAAGCGCGACAACAAATCGTCCGGGTGCTCCCGGACGGTGGGTAGAGCGCCACGGTACCTATCCGCTGTGTGGATTTACCCGTGCGGTCTTAAAGAGTTTGCCATTTCTACAAAGCTTGGATGTTCGTTTTGACTGAAGGACCTGATTCGACCTCTGCTAGTGCTCCTGGTGGCGGGGTTAGCTTCCAAGGAAGCCAGTGTCCTGAACCGCCACGCTTTTGGCGGCCTGCGTTGCAGGGTCCGTCCAGCGTGACGGGGCCAGGAGCGAGAGGTCGGGTTGTTGGGGACCGTTTAGGTTATGCTTCTCATCGGGGTCACACCGGGGGACCCGGCTGCCGGGGGTCAGCCGGCGGGGCAGATCCAGCTCCAGTGTGGTCGGGACAGAGTGTAGAATTGAGGGGATGAGAGGCTGGTCTCACCACCCATGGGCGTCCTTGGGGAGAAGGTAGCTCTTTCTCCTCCTGGGTACACGGTGGTCATACTGCCCTAGTGTGTTCACTAGGTGATTGGGGTGGGATGCAATTCTGGCATACAATGTGCGCGAGCGTTCGCGCACAACGTCCTCAACGTAAGGTATGCCAGAATGGGTGCGCAGAATGTATGAAGAAAACGTACGTTCGGTACCATAGATCATCCTAAGAGCCCTGTTCTGCATGGCTTGCAATCTGCGGATGGTGGTACGAGCCACCGATCCCCAGACCTCGCATCCATACAGGATCAGGGGCGGGATGATCGCACGATACACCCGTATTTTCAGGCGGGTGGGTATGGTCGAACGGAATATAGGGTACAACTGCCTAAGCGCTGCATGGCCGCGGCCGATTTTTTCACGGGCATGTGGGGTGAATGTGAGGCTGTGGTCCAGTAGGACACCCAGGTATTTGGCAGTCCAGACCCAAGGGATCCTTCTCTGCCTCAACCGCAGGTCTCCTTCCGGGCGCCAGCGGAGGACCTTCCCCAGCAGAAGGGCAGAGCTCTTCTGCGGGCTGATGGCCATCCTCCACCTTTCACTCCACGTGCCGATGGCTTGGAGTGATCGTTGCAGCGGAGGGAGGCAGTAGCGGACGTTTTTGTTCTGGGCCAAGATGAGGACGTCGTCAGCATATTGGCACAGGACAGTGCGAGGCTCTGTGGGGAAGTCAGACATGTAGGCAGCAAAGAGTAACGGTGACAGTACACTGCCGTCCGGGACTCCCGCCGCTATGGGTCTGACGGTGGGGAGTTTGCCTTCGACCCGTACCCTGAAGGTTCGATCCTGGAGGAAACTACTGAATAGGGTGAGGTATGGGGAGGGTAGTTGTGCTTCCTTGAGCTTGTATAACAGTCCCTGGGGCCACGTTGTGGCGAAGGCCTTGTCCACGTCCAGTAGCACCGCGACGGTTTTGAGGTTGTCCTGGAAGCCCAGGGCAGCCTTTTCTACCAATCGCAGTAGCTGCAGAATCGTGGAGTGGTCCCGACGGAACCCGAACTGATGATCCGGTAGGAGGTGCCTTTCCTCGAAGAGAGGAATCAGGCGGGCCAGGAGCAATCGCTCAAAAACCTCTGAGATGATTGAGAGAAGACTTATGGACCGGTAGCTGGACGGGAAGAATGGATCTTTGCCGGGCTTCAGAATGCAGACCACCCTCGCCTCTTTCCAACAAGTTGGAAAGTGGCGGAGGTAAAGGCACGCATTGTGATCCAAGTTCTCCACATACTCGGATGCTGACTGTTTCGCTTCCAAAGGCTCTCAGAAGCCAGTTCATAAGGGAGACGTAACTCCCGGCCGAACATTAAGCTGGCTGGCGTCATCTCAGTGGTGTCGGGCGTTGACGAGCGGTCGGCCAGCAGGAACAGTGGCACCTTGACGTCCCAGTCTCGCTGACGTCCCAGTGTCCGTCTACCTCAAATGTTCTTCCAGGGTCTTGACATGCCGTCCGAATGCGGGTGTAGAGGTGTTGTGCGAGTCTTGTTCACTCCAAGTCTTTCCAATACCTCCTTCATCAGGTTAGACTCAAAACTGGTGCCCTGCTCACTGTAGAGCTCTCACGGCACAACAAAACGGGAAAACACTTGCTCCACTAGGCAGTCTGTGAAGGTCTTCGCTTCCTGTTTCGGCCACTTGGTGAAGCAATCCACGACCACCATCAGGTATTTGTTGATTCGTTCGGACCCTGGAAATGGTCCAGCTATGTCGACAGCGATGTGTTCGTAAGGCGCTCCAACATTGCACTGCTGCAGGCGACCCCAGCTTCTAGTCTGGAGTCCACGACTCGCCACGCAAACGTGATCTTTCGACAAAACCTCTAGACGTCTGCTTGCAGCTTGAACCAGTAGTAGCACCGACGGAGCTTGTCGATCGTTCGGTTGCCCCCAGATATCCTCCTGAAGTACCAGCGTGTACTTCCTCCAAGACTTCTGGGACCTTACTCCGGGGAAGCACCAACTGTTCTCTCTGCGACTTCCGATCTAGTGATTCCCATACTCAGAACGCACGCCCTCTCTGACCTTCAACGGCTTCCATTGGGCCCAGTACTACTTGTACGCAGGGCTTCTGGGTGCGATGTCCTCGTCCCTGCCTCCAATTCCCTCAAGACTGGCCCCAAGTCGGCATCCGCCAGCTGCTCCCTCCTCAGGCCTGCGCTATCCCAGCCATCCACAGGCACTGCCGTGACCAATCTGGCAGCTGCGGCACGCTCCTTCTCTTCCACTTTTGTGCATTGTTCGCACTCTTCTGGGCAGGGTCTTCGGGACGTGGCGTCTCCGTTGCAGTGGCTCTTCCTTCTAAGATATTCAGAGGAAAAGTCGTACTCCTGCAGCCTCTGGACCCAAGAGGGTGTCTGGCCTTCCAGGTTCCTAAAGCTAAGTAGCCAGGTCAGGGCAGAATGGTCAGTCCCCAGGTGGAATGGCTGACCGTACAGGTACTTGTGGAAGTCAAGCAAGGTCTTTATTACCGCCAGTAACTCTCGCCGGGTGGCGCAGTAGTTCTCCTCTCCCTTGGATAGCGTCTTGCTGTAGTAGGCTATCACTCGCTCGTGGCGTTCTGGACTTGGGATAGGACGCCTCCAATGCAATGGTCGTTAGCGTCGGTGTCCACAATGATGGCGCAACCAGTTTGTGGTAAACCCAAAATTGGAGCACTACAAAGTGCCTTCTTCTGCTGCTGGAAAGCAACTTCGACGTCCTCCGTCCACGCATAAGGCCGGTGTTCCTCTGTCAGGCAGGTGAGGTGTTAGACGATGTTGGAATACCATTTTATTAAAAGGTTGTTATAACTGCACAGCCCTAGGAAACTGCGCAATTATCTCTTATTCTTTGGCCAGGGCCAAACTCTCACGGCCTGTGTCTTCTCCGAGTCTGTGGCCACTCCGCTTAGTGAGACTATGTGGCCCAAGTAGTTGACTCCCCTGCGGAAGAGCTGGCACTTCTTCGCGTTGAGCTTCAGGTTGGTCGCCTGCAGTTTCCGTAACACTTTGCTCAGATTTTCGAGATAGTTTTCGATTGTCTTGCCAACGATGATGATGTCGTCCAGGTATAGCAGGCAGGCGTCATAAGTCAACCACCTCATTGCTGACTCCAGGAAGCTTTGGAGGGTAGTTGGTGCGTTGCAGAGACCAAAGGTCATATCTGTGAAATGCCAAAATCTTTGGCCTGTCAAGAATGCGTCTTTTCCTTGTCTCTCGGGCCTAGAGCCACCTGCGAGTAACAGGACTTCAGGTCCAGGGTCGACAACCACTGCGCACCAGCCGCGTGTACAGGGTGTCGTCAATCCGGGTAAAGGAGAAACAGTCCACCCTGCTGACAGCGTTCAGCTTCCAGTAGTCCACGCAGAAGCGTAACTCGCCGTTCTTCTTCGTCACCAAGACTACAGGGAAACACCAAGGACTGTCAGACTGTTCAATCACTTCCCTGGATCTGATGTCCTTCAGCATGTCTCGTATCAGCCTTTGTTTAGCTAGCAGAACGCGTCTAGGTGGTTCACGAATGGCCAGGCGTCCGTGTGGAGTAGTCGCTGTTACGTTGGCTAAGGACGCGCTGGTATCGTCTCTGCAGTTGCCGAACCTTCTGGAGCTGTTCTTCGGTCAGGTGGACGGCCACCATCTCCAATCAGCCTTCCAGCCAGGGCCCCAGGTATTGCGTCGTCACCAGCTCCTGGGTCTGATTGATTTGAGTTACGCTGATCAGGGGCTCGCACGTCCCGAACTCCGTCCAGGCCTGCACGTCGTGATCGGTGTCTGCTGGATTGAGCAGCCCCAGTGACACCTCCTTTCGGCACGACAACAATGTCCTGGCTACACAAACTTTGTGCACAGGCGTCTTGTGGTTCAGCATCAAGTTCCTTGTTCGCTGGCCTTCCAGTCTCGCCGTCTCCACCACCTCCTTTCTCGAGGGGACAACCACATCCCCTCTCAGGACGACCCTGCAGATACTCAGGCGTTCTTTAGGTTGCCGGAGTGTCACCTGTTCTCCATTGAGCCACAGGACCTTCCTGCCGACGTCGACCGTCGCCTCGTGGCTCATGAGGGCATCCAGTCCCATTATCACATCCTCAGCCACTTTCGCGACGAATACCCACAGACGTGCGGCACTTTGCCCCAAGGTCAACTGCAGCAGGGCCTCCCTCTCCACGGGCAACGTGTCGTCCGATGCCGTCATTAGCTGGTATGATCGGCTTGGTTCCCTCGACGGCAAACCCCTGACTACGCCAGGCTGATGATGGTTACGGCTACCCCGGTTTCCACCAGCACACGGCACGGCTTCCCTCTCACTCAACCGTCCGCGATGAGGCTGTCATCCATCCTTCGACTGACGGCGCGCAGTGTCACTTGAGGGATGGTGTTGACGGCGCCGACGTGCTCCTCGCCACGCTGGCCCTTTCTCGTTTCCCCGGCTGCTCTACCTGGTGTGGGCAGTCTTTCTGCAGGTGTCCCGGCAGGCCACACTCCTAACACACGACACTAGGTCTTCGCCGGCCTCCTTCGGCTGGCCTTCAGTCTCCCATATAGCTGATACTCCTTGTTCTCAACGTCATCTTTGCCACCTCCATCCTCATTGCTGCCATTTGCTCCTCGTGGATGGTTCTGTAATCGCCAAGCATTAGGCACTGACGTATCTCGACGTCTCGTACCCCATCAACGAACAAGTATGCTGCTTTCCGGTATAAGATTTCAGGTGGGAAGTCGACCAAAGCTTTGCTGACCAGCTGTTCAACTGCCAGGGCGAACACCTGCAGCGCCTCCCCTGGCTGCGGCGTCAGTTGGCTGCGGGGGGATGCGACCAAGCGGTGGTTCCCGAAGCTGTTCTCCAGGACCTCCCAGATGTCCTTGGCCGCAGCCGCTGTCTGCAGTGCGTTCAGGATGTCTGCGGCCCGTTACTGGAGGCTGGCTATTAGCTGTGTGGCCTCCTCCTCTGATGACCACTTGTTGTGCTTGGCCACTGTGTCGAATTGCGGCGGAAAACTTCCAACGTGGACGTGCTGCCGTACTTCGGCGGTTTGACGTGCGCAGATGTTGTGTCGCGCCCCGGCGCGTCGGCCGTCAAGTCCTTCAACCTCCTGCCCACGAGGTCCTCTACCATGGCGTTCAGGGTCTCGGTGTTGCTGTCGGCCTTTCCTTCTAGGTCATTGAAGCGGTTCGCCATGTCTTTGACGTCTTACACCACAGCGTTCAGGGACCTGACGTTACTGTCGGCCTTTCCCTCTAGGTCATTGAAGCGGTTCGCCAGTGGACGTTGTTTTTTATTATTTTTTTTATAATTTACGTCCTCCAACGTTAAGTCATGTCGGATATGAATGAAATGGATGAAATGATGCTCAAAGGCGTCCAGGGTCCATGGAGCTTAGAGTTACGTGACATTCGTCTATCAGGATAAGGTAAAACCCCGGAAAACCTTATCCAGGTAACTCAACCTGACAGAGATTTGAACTCGATACTTCTTGAACGTCAGGCAGACATGCTACCACCACGCTGCCGAGGCGGGCGCGCCAGTGGATGTGGTCGTCCACTTGGCCCATCCGCTTGCCAAGCTCCGTGACGTCATTCCTAACGCCGGCTAACTGTTTCTCAAATTTTGCGGCGAGGGCTTCGTTCGCCACCTTCATTTGTGGCTAGACTGTGGTTCGCTGTTCTCATTTCCATGGTTAACGTCGCAGCGAGTGTGTCGTTTGCCGTCTTTATTTCCTTCACCTCCACGGTCAAGTTGTGATTTGTCGTCCCCAACTTCGCGGCCAGGTTGCTGTTTGCTGCCTCGGTCAACTTCGCGGTCATCGTTGCGGCCAAGTTGTTATTTGCCTTCTCCAACTTCTCTGAATCTGTGCCAATGCAGCCTCCATGGTGGTACGTCTCACTCCTGACACCAATTGTGACTTTGTGAAATTAAAAGTCCAGGCTACAAAAACTAAAAATTACTCTTTATTTCTGTAGAAGCACAATTACGCCAGATACACATACAACTTGCAAGGTCATCGATCACAACAAAGTCCACAGAGCTGTTCACCCGCACGCGTCCAGTTATCGACTGACTGACTATGGCAGGCAGGGGCGGCTCACTTTTTATAGATTACTCACTATCCGGAATGTTCTCAATCAGCACAGCGCTAAAGGAAAGACGAACTCTCTAGAAATGCGTCTGCTTACCCTTACCGTTTTGACGAGCTTTTATCTCCACACTGCACTGCCCGTCTCGAATGAACAGTGCGCTCGCGACAATATCAGCTATCTTTCCAACTGCTAATTGGATAAGGTACCTTGGATCAAATCTGTTTATTGACTCACATTTGATAGAAAAAATGTTCTGAATCGTACGCGAAACTTCATGCGGTACACAGCACAGTGGTGTCGCTGAAGGTGAGTCCTGCTGCTTGGAGCAGGGGCCTTCGACTTGTTGCCATACCGGGACACTGTCCCTTACTGGCATTATGATGGAGTTTTATTCATCGGGCGGTGGTTAAATGGTTGGATGTTTGTCCTAGGGTTTTTTTTTTTTTTTATGATGATGATGAATGAGATTAGAAGATATTTGGATAAAGATGGTGTATGATGGGTGTTAGTATTATGGTAGGCCTAGGGTGGCTCGTGGGTGTTTGTAGGTAGCCCCGGGGTCTAAATCATATTCCCCGAGACCCCTGATGAGATGGTTGAAGCTGGATGGTAGGTTGGAGTAGAATTTGTATGAAAGAGTCTTGATGTAGCTGGTGAGAGTGGGAAATGAAAGGTCGTTATGAATATTGGTGTGGGGGATGTACCAATCGGCTCCTGTAGCAATGCGGAGAAATCGGTTCTGCAGGACCTGGAGTTTGTTTAAGTTTGATGATGCTGCAGCACCCCAGACTTGACATGCGTAGGTGATAGCTGGTCTCAGAATTTGCTGGTATATGAGAAGTTTGTTTCTGAGGCTCATGGGTGACTTTTGGTTGTATAATGGGTATAGCATACCCATACGTTTGGTAATTTTTGAGGCTACAGATGTAATATGTGTTTTCCAGGTGAGACGCATGTCGAGCTGGACTCCAAGGTATTGGGCCTGATTTCTCCAGGGGATGTCTTCTCCTGCTATGTGGAGCTCTGGGACGTCGTGAACTTGGCGACGGGTGAAGGTTACTGCCTGTGTTTTTGTAGCATTTATGCGTAGGCGCCAGGTGAGGAACCAGGCGGAAAGCATGTCAGCATAGCGCTGAAGACGTTGTACAGCCGTGAGGTGTTTACAAGAGGCTGTGGTGATTGCTGTGTCATCAGCGAACAGGTACAGGTTGCAGCTCCAGATAGTGGGAAGGGTGTTGATATAAGTTAAGAATAGAAGGGGTCCAAGTACACTACCTTGGGGTACCCCTGCATTGATTAGGTAGGGTCGGGAAGAAATGTCATCTCTGACAACGGAGAAGGTGCGATGGGTAAGGTAATGGTTGACAATGTGTATTATGTAGGGAGGAAAGTTGTAGCTGATTAATCGATGAAGAAGGCCTTGATGCCAAACTGAATCGAAGGCCTTTGTGATGTCCAAAAATAGAGCTGCAACATACTGCCTGTTATTGAAGGCTCGAGTAACTTCATCAACCAGACGTAGAAGTTGGTGTGATGTGGAGTGGGAGCGGCGAAAGCCAAATTGCTCTGGGCGAATGATGTGTAGCTCGTCCAGTAGGTTTTGGAGGCGATGTTGCAGTACTTTCTCAAATAATTTACTTATGGCTGGTAGCAGACTAATGGGACGATGGTTTGAAATTTGTTTGGAGTCCTTGCCAGGTTTGGGGATAGTAATGATTTTGGCATGTTTCCATTTTGCAGGAAAGTAGGAAAGAAGGAGCAGGCTGTTGAACAGATGAACAAGCAAGGCTATCCAGTTCTGCGGGAGTGCCTTGAAAGCAGCGTTTGGTATGGAGTCGCAACCAGCAGCTTTGTAGGGTCGGACTGAAGCTATCAGACCACTGACCTCAGCGGTGTTTGTGAGCAGCACTTCGGCTGAGTTGTAGGGAGAGGCAAGAAATTGCTGTACCATTCCTTCAATTTCCGCTACTTGCTCGTGGTCAGGGGATTCAGCTGGATGGAAGGTAGCTGCTAAGTATTCTGCTGTGAGTTCAACTTTTTCCCTGGAAGATTGTGCCACTCTATTTCCATTCATAAGTGGCGGATCTGAGATGGGTATGCGTAGCATAGCCTTGGACATTCTCCAGAGAGAACAGTCTGTGGTGTCGAGGGTACATAGTTTCCTTTCCCATTCGTTATTGAAGTGGTCTGCAAGTTCCATCTTCACTGCAGCCTGGAGGCGATTCCATTCCCTCTTGTCTTGTGGCTGGCGGGTATTTTGGAATTTTCGCCGTGCTGTGTTTTTGGCCGAGATGAGTTGGCGCAAATGTTTTGGGATGGGTTTGATGGGACTATATGGGGATTTACGGGCAGGAGTTGCTTCACGCATGGCCTCGGCCATGTTGCTAGTGATGAACTGCTCCAGGTTATCAGCTTCTGCTATTGTTGTACAAGGGTGAATTTCGGCGGGTTTGTCGGCCATGATGTTTGAAAATTTGCTCCAGTTGGTCTGTCTGGGATTTACGTGAGAAGGTAATGACTTGGGTGTGAGTTTTGCCTTATATAGCAAGAGAACAGGAAAGTGATCGGAAGAGAGTTCGGGAAGAGAGAATATAGTTGGGTGACTGCGAATGTTGCATAGGAGTGCTATGTCCAACCAATCAGGGGGACTACTATCACCATGAGTTATGGTGGGGGAGTTGGGAGCAAGGACGGCCACGTTCTTACGTTCTATGTAGCGCTCCAGTAGGCGTCCGCGACTGTTGGTGATGGTGGAATTCCAAAGCGTGCTCTTTGAGTTGTAGTCACCCATGGCTACAGTGGGAGAACCATTGAAAATAAGGTCCAGGTCTCTCTGTGAAATTGGTCTACTTGGTGGGATGTAGACCGAGTAGATATTAAGTGGTCCTCTGTCGGTAGCGACTTGGATTCCTGTACCTTCAAGGCCGTCTGAAACAGGCAGGTGTAGGCGATGATGGGGGATGTGCCTTTGGATATAAACTGCAGTCCCGCCATAGCCATCTGGACGATCAGTTCGGTAGCAAATCATTCCTGGAATGGTAGCCCTATAGCGTGGAGCTAAGTGTGTTTCTTGGACAAGGAAGATGTTGATTTTGTTGACAGCGATGAAGTTTGTGGCTTCACGTAACTTTTGTCGTAGTCCATTGGCATTCCAGGAACAAATGCGTAGGCTGGTGTGGTTGCTTATTATATTATTGACGTCCGCCATTGTTGCCCATAAATACAAAGACGGTGTGCACCAATATTGTTTGTGAAGGAATAGAAGGAGGGCGGATGGCTAGTGCATCAGCTAAGGCAGCTGCAAAGTCAGCTTGCAGGGCGAGTGGAATCCTGGACATGAGGCTTAAAAACTGCTCATCAGGAAGGGATGGTTTGGAAGTCTGTGGAAGGTTGTGGTTTGTGGTGGGGCGAGCCAGTAGCCGCTGCTGCATGGGCGTTCTGGTGTCGGCGTTAGTCTGTCTTGATGGGCACGTAGGTTTATTGGCCAGTGCAGATGGAGCTATTTCTGATGGTCCGTTAACAGGTGGACGTTGTGGTGGCGTTGGTGGCTTTGGTGGAGCTGGTGTGGTTTGTGATTGCGCAGTTGCTTGCGGCTCTGATTGATGAGGTTGCAGTGGGTTTTGACTTCGTGTTGCAGATGCGGCAGCTGCGTAGTTTGGGAATTGTGGTCTAGTAATTGGAGGGAGACCAGGGTAGCGAGTACCTTTGAATGCTTCCCTGGGTATGCCTTGTGGGTTTGGTATCTTCGGAGCAGCGTCAAAACGGGTGCGTTGTCCAGCCTTGTTGAGCTCCATTTCTATTCTGGCCTCCTGCCAGATAGGGCACTTCGCGTAGCGGCAGGAGTGCTCTCCTCCGCAGTTACTGCATGTTGGTTTAGATCCAGCAAGACCTAGCCTCTTGCATTCTGGGCGCTTGTGGCCTGAGTCACCACAGTAGGAGCATACCGGTATAAGCCTGCATCCCGCTGCACTGTGGGTGAACTGTTGGCAGTTCGTACACTGTAATGGTCGTGCAGGCGGTCGATATGGTTCAACCCTTATAATGGCGTCGAACATGTGGGTTACCTTGTAAATATCGCTTGAGCGCGGCTCCTTCCGAAGGGCTACTCGGAAATGTGGCAGCTTCTGCTGCGTCGGGGAGCGGTTTGATCGGAGTTGTCCAACACGCTCAACTGGGTACTCCATCTTTTGTAGGAGGTCTTGGACTTCTGCCTCTGTAACGTACATGGGTAGGTCCTTCAATGTTACGTACATTAGCTTCTCCTCGGGGAATAAGGTGGTGAGGTATTGTACTGTGTGATCGGTGAGGAATTTTCGTATGGTTCTGTGATCGGTAGGCGTTTCGGGAAGGAAGGCGATAGACCCACTCATGTTTTTTATGGTGAATTTTAATTCTGGGAAACCATCGTGTAATGCCTTTGTCAGTTCTCGGGCTTGGCACGGATCTCTTAAGAAGATGGGAGTAGTCTTATTAGATTTGGTTACTCCTTGTGGTTGTGTGGTAGCTTGTGCCTGGTTGAGGTGTAATGGGGCTGCTACCTCTGCTACTTCCTGTTCCATGAGTTCAGCAGGGGGTGGGGGAGGTGTAGAGCATTTACGCCTCTTTTGGTTTACGGCTGGTAATGGTGGGAAGTCCTCTGGTGTTTTTGCTTCAGAGAGAGCTGCAAAACTGTTTGATGTCGTTGGTGGTGGCGCTAATGCGCTGTGGTTAGTTTCCTTGGCAGTTCTTTTCTGCGTAGGTATTTGCCAGGAGTTATATTGCTCTTCATGATGTGAAAGGTAACTGGTGATGACATCAATTCTCTGGCGGTGGAAGGAATAGATTCTGAAGGCTGCAGCCGTGACGCAGACCTCTTCAGAGTTGGGGACGGAAGACATTTCGGCATCTGCCTGATTCAGGTATTTTGTCCTAGCCTGTCTTTCCGTTTTGAGGATCCGGATATCGCCTCTGGATAGTGGGTAGCTGGGTTGTACGATCAAAGCTGTCCCCATGAAGGTTGAAATATCACCGCCTAGCAGGTAATAATTTTCAGAGGCTTGTTCCACATAGGTTGCAGGTGCCTCTGTTGCAAGGGGGTTAGAAGCAGTGGTTGCGCAGGTTGCGTGATCTGCAGAAGGGTGTGTAGATGCCTTCATGTTGGTGGGATTTGGGATGTTAGCAGCCGACATGATCAGATGTGTGGATTGACCAATGGGAACATCCAATATAACGACCAATTAGGAAGGGCAATGAAGTGACCAATAAGGTTTAGGGAGGGCAATGGAGTGACCAATGAGAAGAGAGTGTGATGAAGTAAACAAAAAGGGTACTGTGGCCCCTTTCTGCGTGATATTAATGAGTGATAAGAGGAAAAAAGAAGAATAAGAGTATAAAAGAACAAGTCTAGGGCGCTGAGCAGCACGAACAGTAGCGGACCTACCCTTAAAGGGCGCCGAAAAAACCAGTCGCAAGGACTGTTGGCTGCGGTCTTACTGTTCTACCCAGGCACTTTGTTAAGCAGTTGAAGCTCTAGCAGACTCAGGTACCTCCTTCTCGCCTCCAAGAGGCTAGAAAGGCTCTTCACGAAGGCAGAAGCTCGAAGTCCTCCTTCGAATGTTGGACGCTGGCAACTCTCGCAGGCGATGTGTACTCCACGACGTCTCGAGACCGAGTGATTCCTTCATGCGGTACCGGAAATTCTCAGCAGTTATACAAGTTTTTGTAGAATTTTATTCGGAAACACAGTATTCTTTGTCGGTCTATATTGACTTTTATGTATTATATAACTCTAATCCTCTATCGTTCGTATTTTTGGTGCCTCCTTCACCAAAACAAAGCATTATTGTTCCAACGTTTTGTAAATTATTTTAATAACTAAAACATGTTGCTATATGCATAGTAATTACAGCTTGCGCGCCATCTAGAACATCCTACTTGTAGTGCGTGTTTTATGACACTTCCACTATGTGTCGCTGTGATCGCAGCCCCTCAGGAAACAACGGGACCAGATCCTGCCAAGTGAAATAGGAAATTCTGGTGCCGCATCAAGGTTCGCGAAACGGGTGGGGGTGAACTATTCAATGTCACAAGTACAATTATTTTGGCTGCCGTGTTGCATACTACTATGAAAAATAACCTTTGCTTAGTTCAATATTTAATGGTTCTTATATCTTTATTTACTGTGCTTTTATTCTTTATTTTACAACTTTTCTCCTATTAGCAGCAGATCTTGCTCAAACAGATATTTTCGTGCTTCTATTGCACAAAAGCATAATAATAAAAGTGTGTGTTTGATAACATTCGATTCAAACAAACAAAAAAGAGGCTCTCCATTGGTTTCGCAAACTGCAATTTACTGTGGAGAACTCTGTTTTTATAATTTATTTCACAAGTGTTTAATTATGCTCTAGTTGACAAATAATGGAACAGAATATTTGAACATTAGAAATGTTAAGAAGAATTTAATAAAGAGTATAAACATATTAATACTGCTTTAACTAATGTTTCAATAAAGATTTTATACAAAAGAAAATTGAAAAATTTAAATATCAAACAACCTGTTAATGATATTTCTACCCTCAAAAATAAAATACGATTATAATTTATAAAACATATAATTACCATCCTTGTGTTAATAAGCATTTTCAAAAACTTTTTAAAGCAATTGATATAACTCTATTTCCTCAATATAAATATAGTATTAAAAATTTACTACATTTTTCTAAAAAAGATAAAATTCCTAATAATAAAAATCTGGTATTTATCAATTTAATTGTTTAGATTGTGATCAAGTTTATATTGGAAAGACCAAACGTAATTTGGAAACCAGAACGAAAGAACATTTGCGTAATATTAAGTATAAACAAACAGATAAATCGGTCTTAGCAGAACATTTTTGTCCATTTAACCATGAGATAAATCCTGAAGTGAAATTAGTAAAACAAACAGTCCGATAGATTAAATAGTTTGGGGAAAATATTTATTTCAAAAAAATAAACATTACGTAATGAATTTCAAAATACCAACATTTGATTCTATTTTTAGTTTGTTTCGTTTTCAGATGTAGGTAATACTAAAAATATATAAGAAAGGCATGGTAACCGTTATCCTTGACAACGGAGTTTATCTGTGGACTGAAGACGCAAACGATTTGTTTGCGAAATCGATTTCCATTTGAAAAGAAGTATCAAAACCAATTTGTTAAGATAAGTGAAGCCTAAGTGGCAAATATATTTGTGTAACAATGTTTCCATTGGAAATTAATTGTTCTTTCACACTGGCCGTGTGTAGGCTAAATTTTGAAAACGTAGAGTCAGACAGAAAATTTCAATGCTATAGCCGGGATTTGAAACAGGGATCTTCTGGTCTACGTCCAGCCACTCTAACCACTGAGCTACTATGGCCAACGTGCCGATATGACATTCAATTCTCCAACTGACGCGTGTTTCTCCCGGTAAACCACTTAGGAGTTCTCATGAACATATGAGACAACTACCTTAATGACCTTGTATTTAAAGCCCGAGCCTTAAAGTACTTACATGTTGTAAATTGCCATTAAGGTAGTCGCCTCATGTGTTTATGAGAGCTCCTAAGTGGTTTACCGGGAGAAACACGCGTCAGTTGGAGAATTGAATGTCATATCGGCACGTTGGCCATAGTAGCTCAATGATTAGAGCGGGTCGAATGAGTCCAGAAGATCCGTGGTTCAAATCCCGGCTATGGCATTGAATTTTCTGTCTGACTCTACGTTTCCACAATGTTTTCATCTGTCACAAAGCAGGTTATACATATCCCATTGGAGGATAGCATCTATGAAGACTGCCACGTTCTGGTCAGAAGTACTAACTACAAGAAAACAAAAAAGCTCCAAAATTGGCAGTCATGCACACAACATGGTGGTACTACTACACAGATACTAGTATTTAATTTACAGTTGATCTGACCCGTCAAGGTCACGTATATTTCATAAAAGCTCCGAGACAATTGTCACATCAAATTAACTAACTTTGATGAACATTTATCAATTTTTGAGCAACGAAACCCCTTAGTTTAATAAAGACACGTTTAATAAACAAACTTTTATCGCGACAAAGCTATTAATTAATCAGAGGACAAAGCTGACAATAAAGCTGAATATTTTATTAAAGATGACACCCCTGACCCTAACATCTCTACAACACGCAAAGGACAAAGCACAGACTTGGTCGTCTTACACTTGAGTGTTTCGGTGAAGCCGTCAAGTCTATCACAATGAACTTTTAAAATTCCATTTTAATATTCCATTTTAAAATCAGTTACATGTAGCAAAATGATGGACTTTCTTCAGGAACGTATTGGTTTTTCTTTACGTTTGCGTTGGTAAAAATTTTCCCCTTTTTGTGTCCAGTTTTAAAATTTGAATTTCCCTACTGAGAATTTTGTTGATAAATGGAGCTATAATTATAAGTCTGACGTTTGTGTAACGTTAATTCAGATAATTTATGTTAAACTTATCATAATTATCGCTCCCAATTAAAAGCAGTAGTCTGAGTATTGCAATATAAATTTTAAAAAGGTTTGCTGAAAAGTAAGACAAAATTTTTACAAGGCGAACGTGAATAAACCCCAATTCGACCGCAAAATCTCCCTAATTTGTCTACATGTAACGGATTGTAAAATTGAATATTAAAATTAAATTTAATGCTCCACTGTGATATATATCGAACAAATTGATCAGGGCTGCCAATCGATTCTTTGGAAGCTTATAATAAGAGAAAAAGAAAGAATCCCTTAAGATGACATTTTTAAATCTTGCATTTTTCGAGCTTTTTTTCTAAAGTTGATCGCATATCGGCTATTCTTATAAACATAGCTTAAGTCTGATGCCAATATCATTGATGGTTTTGAAGATCAAAAATTTAATTACTTTTATATGTTAATTAATCAAACGTTTGTTCATGTATATAAACTCCTATTGTAGATGAACGTATAATATTTGGAAGCTTACTCAAAGAACACAGCACCACACAGCCATAGAACTTCCTTAATCGATGTTTTTCTCTCGCCATTGTCTGCATTCCATAAAGCCAAATTGGTTCCTGTTTGTACCATTTCCTTTACTTCAGATCCCTGATCTTCGCCCTAAGTTTCTGTATGAGGCGGTAAAGTTGTGTTATGTAGTATGCATCCATCCAGCGCTATAACTGTTGACAACGGCGAAGGTTAGTATTATACCTCCTGTCTGATGTTCATGAATGTGAAGATGAAGTCACTGAACGCTGTCGCCCCAGAAAGATTTGTATGGAACAAATTAACTACAGCTGCTAATTGATCCTCACAAAGTTTTTAGTATCAAATGGATTTGATGGCTTCACGAAAATCTTCAAGCGTAAGACGACCTCTTTTATTCTTTCCTGCGTTGATAAAGGCTTCTCACATTTTAGTAATCTCACGGTCAGGGCCGTCGTCTTGTAGAATTGGAACTGCTATCAGTTTTACAGCCAGCTTTCTCTGCTGAATAATTAATAACTTTGTGTTCAGAATAAAATGTAAATTATCCGTAGCTTTATTAAACAAAGACAATTGAGCAGCGCATTGGTTGTTTACTATAAATATTTGTAGTAGGCCAAGCGATGCTCATTCTCTGAAACAAATTTTGCTTCTGAGTGGTATTTTGGGTGTAATGATACTACTCTATTTGATAATATATTTACTACATATTTCCTTATTCTGACAGGAATGTTGATTTCTTTTAATAATGTTATTAGAATATTAATTTGTATTGAGTCATATGGAGAATTACAATTCAGGCGTGTAGCTAAGAGATATTTACTTTCCAAGAAGCTATTATGAATTTCTGTATATATGATGGCTAGACTTGAATCCATACTGTATTTTAGGATAAATTCCAAATCTTTCCAAGTAGGAAAGTTAATATTCTCTCAAAAGTCTTCCGCAGGACACTAAAATGTGCAAGAGGTCCTTGTTTTAAAAAACTTAACTTCATTTCACTGTTGTCATTAATGGAAGTAAAAGTATTTTCTCTGGGTTTTGAAAAAGATATTACTTATATCTTTCCATATTCGAGTCTAATTTTTATTTCGTAGTGATAATGAATACAGGAAGTAGACGAATTATTTCTCTGGGAGTCTAACAATATGTTCTTAGTTTTTGTTATCTGGTTTATAATTTCTAAAAAGTTATTAAAGTTTTTGCATTTAATAAATTTCTTACTTTTTTCTTTTCTTTGAAAAATAGCATTTTTGCATTCTTCATTAAGTCATCTGGGAGATTTAAGTTTGTTAGGTTTACTTCTGATAACTGAGGGATTATTTGTATCTAAAACATTATATAACACATTATAGAATAAATTAAATATTTGTTCATCCTTAATATTGTGTATGTTCTATAGGTTATACTAGCAAAAACTGGTCTGGCATAGGATCATTCTTAAGCCCTACAGCGTATGTTATATACAACATGGCTATTTCTTCAAAACTTAACTCTAGAACTAAAGGATTAGCCTTTACAGATGATATACTGCTGCACTCAATATGTCCCAAAGATAAACTGGACTAAAAAATTCAAGAATTTGAAAGTAATATTAATGAAATTACAGACGTTTTTAAGAATTTAGGAATTAGTATTAATGCTACTAAAAGTAATTGGATGACTTTCAAGTAAGGAAAAGCCATACGAAATAAAACTATGAGAATTGGAAACCAAGAAATTATTTCAAAAACTAATATGTCACATTTTTTATGTATTTGGACCATAAACCATCTTGGAAACAACATCTACAGCTCTTAAATAATAAACTATAAAATATATCATATGTATTTAAATATGTATCTGTTAAGAAATGGGGAGCATCTATCTATACATTAAAAATTATCTTTAATAATTTTCTGAATTCGGGACTGGGATATGGATTAATATTTCTAGGGAAAATACAAAAAATGCATGTTAAATTTGGAGTCAACTATTTACAAAATTCCCAAGATATGCTTAGGAATAAATGAGAATCCATCAAAAACATTAATGGTTCAAGAATTTAAGTTTGAAAGTTCAAGAGACCTCGGAAAAGAGTATTGAAAATTTCAGGGAGACAGTCAACAAATTTATGGGAGAGGGAGAGGAAGTATTCATGGATGAATATGTCTCGATGTATGTCAACATTAGGAATGTAAGAGCCAGCATTGACTGATATGCGGAGGAATCGATTCTGCAGAACTTGGGAGCCTGTAGAGGTGGCAGCGTGCAGCAATGACCCATACTTGGCATGCGTATGTAATGGCAGGACGGACTCATTTGGTGGGCCCGGTGTCGAATCCCGTGGACAACCAGTCAGTCACATTTAACATTTGATATCCCAACCTCAAGTTGCAAGTTTTCTCTAAAACAAAGTCAAAATGAAATGTCTACCCTTTTACCTTTTCCCCTTCAAGACCACTCCCTGACTCATTTATGCCCGATTTCACCAACAGATGTTACGACTAAACACGTGTTTAGCAATAGTTATAACAAAAATTGAATTTCACCAACAAGTGTTAGCTTAACACTCGTATTAAATCTCTTGTTAAACTAACAAGCCAAATTTATGTTGTTAAATCCTTAACAATTGCAAATATTCAAGATGGCGAGAATGAACTCAGCTGTTGATGTCGATTCGCTATACTTAAGACTGTCTAAATGGTATTCGTAATAGAGTACGGCCTATGAGGAAAAATGATTTTGAGGAGCTATCAGAAGGAAAATTTCTACACAGGTATAAGGTATAGACTGTTGAAACATTCTGCTATGGTGGTTACCGCTGAAGTACAAGAGAGGTTAGAACATGCATCGAAAGGAATATGCCGATCGTGCCTTTGCTTCAAGTATTAATAACTTTGTTGTTATATAATTCACTGAACGATATGGATAATACACTGTCCACCTCTCGTCTTGAATCGTTCAGGTCACTCGTCACTTGTACTTCGCTCTTCGTTTTAAATTTATGTAATACTGAGTTAGATTATGCATCGAAAGGAATATGCCTATCTCGCCTTTGCCCCAGGTATTAATAACTTTGCGATTTTATAATTCACTGAATTATGTG
This sequence comes from Mantis religiosa, assembly GCA_030765055.1. Lineage (NCBI taxonomy): Eukaryota > Metazoa > Arthropoda > Insecta > Mantodea > Mantidae > Mantis > Mantis religiosa. The sequence goes on along the minus strand of CM060947.1, from coordinate 211,598,816 downwards.
GATAATACACTGTCCACCTCCCATCTTGAAATGTTTAAGTCACTTGTCCTTCTTCGCATCTCGTTTTAAATTTACGTAATACTGACGAAGTGCTTGTAGTAGTGACACATGCCTTTGAATTAACTTCGTTTCCAGTATTTTCCCACGTGATATCTTTCTCTTTTATCCGTCCTCCTATTTTCCACGATATCCTTACACTTCGTCACTAGTGCGATTAACAATCCGTTCTCCATCGATCGAAATTTGTCTCACGGCTTTTGTTTACGATTTTATTCACCCGCCATTTTTTTTAGCTGTGCGCAGACGAAAATGAAAACAAAAGCGCATCGTAGTACGTTCAAAAATTAATATGACTCATCCAGAGCCTTCTATAGCTGTAATGCTTGGCGTTAGCATGTGTTTGTTAACATTTTCAGAAAACAGATTAGTGAAATGCAAGAAATTTAACAGTAGTGTTAATGTTGTGACAATTCTTACGTTACATTGTTAACGTCGATTTCAACTTCTGTTGGTGAAATCGGGAATTAGTGACAGAAGATTCCGGGTTTCCAGCATATTTTACAATTTTTATATTAGAGTGCATACATCCAAAGGGAAATATAAAATAAAAGTATTTCTGTAATTGCTTATCCCGATATAAATAGAAGAAAAAGCTTCTGTAAAAATACTTTGTTGAAGGACCGGTAAAGAATGTCAAAGGAATATAAAGGATAAAGTTGTTTATTAATTGAGAAATCCTCGTAGCGTTCAGGATTATTCGTTATAATTTTGATGTACAAAAGTTGGGTGCATTGTCCCTTATAGCAGGTAAGGGCAGAGAAACTGAGACAGACGTGATTAGATAAAACGTTGTATAAGAAACTGCCGTCGGATGTTCGCTGAATTTATTGAGACAGTTTACGACCTTAGACGGCATATCCGCTCTCTCGTTGAAGTTAATATTTATTGACCATAACACAGGTCTTTATCTTGAGAAGATTAGCAATTAAACTTCTATATCTCAGTCTCTAAGTGGTTTCTGCGTTTCTCGCCAAATTTATCTGAGAATGGTAGCTTTTAAATGTAAGGACAGGTTAAAGAGTGTAACATCCACTGATGCGTTGAAATACTTCCTGCCTTTCTTTTCTGACCTGGCAGTGAACCAGTAAGTGTGAGATTGTTACATGTTTCATGGTCTAGCAGTCTGCTCTACTCAAAACTTCAATGAAAAATTTTCAATTCCAAATTATTATTAACGTTGCAGTTTGGAAATTCAGAAGTATTACAATATTTATTTCAGTAATGGTTAATGCATAAACAAAAATTATTTGAAATAAATTATATTTTACTTAGCTATATATTTTTATTTTCTAGTACTTACCTGTAGAAGATGTACTGCATTCCATTAAATATTCAATATGCAGGAATCCATAGCGATTTATATTACATCTCAGACAAGAATGATCTTATGGTAAACAAGGAGAAGCAGACCCAACCGCCAGATATTTGACGTCATTTGTAGCACTTGCTAAAGCAGCTTAACTTCAGATATTGTCAGCAATCTATGTGTTATAAACCAACATTGTGCGGCATATTGTTTTGTTTCTTGAGAAACAGGAAACAATATTATTATAGAAAGATAGTCAGACTGAAAAATTCAATGCTATAGCCGGAATTTGAACCACGGATCTTCTGGTTGCCGTCCAGCCACTCTAACCCTTGAGCTACTATGGTCAACGTACCGACATGACATTAAAATCTCCAACTGACTCGTGTTTTTCCCGGTAAACCACTTAGGAGTTCTTATAAACACATGAGACAACTACCTTAACGGCGACTTACAACGTGTAAGCACTTTCAGGCCCGGAATTTATAGTTAACCACTATTAGTTCAATTAAAGGAAATTAATTCTTCCTTCACACTAGCCGTGTGTAAGCCAAAGTATGGAAAGATAGACTCAGACTGAAAATTTCAATGCCATAGCCGGGATTTAAACCACGGATCTTACTATCGTTACTATCGCAACCGAATAACTCATCTTCTACTTGTCCACATCACCACGATACGCCCGCCTCGGTAGCGTGGTGGTAGCATGTCTGCCTCACGTTCAAGAGGTATCGAGTTCGAATCTCGGTCAGGGTGAGTTACTTGGATACGGGTTTTTCTGGGATTTTCCCTTATCGCAAAAGACGAATGACGGGTAACTCTAAGCTCTATGGACCCTGGGTTCATTTGAGCATCATTTCACCCATTTCATTCATCGTCCGATATGACTTAACGTTGGAGGACGTAAATTACAACAAAAAGAAAAGGAAAAAAAAAAAAAAAAAAGAAACACCACGATACGTAATCACATTCTTACAGCTACCAATACGGATGGTATTACATAATATCTCACTCATATTGCATCATTTCGTGACCTACCAAACTTCACAATTTCATTTCCGTACAGATTAATATTTCCATAATAATTCCAAATCAATTTTTAGAAAATAAAACATGAAGCATTTAGCGACCTGCTTTGTAAACATTTGACTGTCGTCTCTATGCTTCTATACTCGTAGAGCTATGACAAGTTGTCATGTTTTAGAGTTGTAAAGTGAGGCGACGAAGTTTTGCATGTTGCTGCTGGGCATTAGATGTGCGCTTTGTAGAGATTACTTTTGACGTCGAGACTGCACAGTCAGGACTCGTCTCTAAGTAGACGCCGCCACGAGGGAGCGCCGGATTTAGGGACTTGTGGTTGGAGTGGACGGATATTGCAGATGCCGTCCATGCCTGCACATTTCGTCATTCAGATCTGGTTGTCCTCGGGTCTTCCAATCACCCTTTCCTCCTAGGAGGGGAAGAAGCATAAAGGGGCAAGGAGGCCATGCTGTGGAACTTCCTCTGTTCGTACCTTTAAACACGATGGCTTAGTACAGAGAGTTTACACCGCGGTAACGTTTTCACATTCTGACTTGATTGTTCGTGGTTCCCTTTCAGTAAGCCAAGGGAGCTTGGTTAAAACTATATTTTCTACCCATCATTTCTTTTAATTCTATTTATTATCATATTTTAGGTGTGGTTTCAGGCTTGCTGATGGATGGCGCGGATGCTTGCATTTTGTAAAGGTTGTTCTGGGCACTAGATATCAGCTGGATGAACAACTCTCATGGCTTGTTAGGGACTTCCGTGGTTCTCTGTGATCTGTCTGCCTGCTGGCCTGGGTTCGCGTGATTGCCTCACTTCACCCCTTCCTCCTGGGGAGTGTTAACCGCAATAGATCTGTGTGTAAGTTCCAGTGCACGAGGTGTGCTTCTTCATTGTCTACCCTTTACTCTAGGATACTATAATTAAAAGACTTTGGGTCAATTATTTGATGCTTAATGACATGTTTGAAAATAATGATATTGATGATTCAAAGAAATTCATATTTCAAGAAGAATTTCGTGCTAGACATGAACTATAAGTGCATGCAAATTGGACTGTATTGTACACCGTATGTTATTATAGCCACCTATAGATATCGGTTTCCTTGGAAACGAATTCATATGCTAGGATTCCTTGTAGATATCATTCGGAATATATATGGTCGACAACTATGTTTATTACACGATGATGTAAGGTGCAAATTGTCTCCATGCTTGAACTTTGGCTGGGAGAATTTCTAAAATGTATAAATGTCTCTCGAAATGAAGAATTCTTAAGTTACTTGTCTTGAGAAAGACGAAGTCTCAGTATGATGCTTGTCTTCATCATCCTCCATCTCACTTATAACTCATTTTAAATGTTTCTGTGTCTCTGACCTGGGGTCATTATGATATTAGTGTTTCCTGCCTGCTGTATGTTTATGTGTCTGGACGAATGTGATGCTCGACTCCTTCCTGGTCTTCGCTTGGTTCCGTTTTTCTTATCTTTTTTTCTCAACTTGATTTCTTTAGCTTTAATATCTTTGGTCGTATACCATTTTGATGAAATTTTTATGGTGCGGCTTGCGTTAATTCTTATTTTCTCTGTTACATACTAATACATAATGCTAAGGTTGGAACTGCTTTCGATCTTAAATTTCGAGATCAAGGTTTCACCGTTACGCTTAGAGACATTTGAACACAAAAAGTAATTTTTAGAAAATTTTAATGTGTGTAAGTATTGTGACTTTGTGGGTTCGTGGAATTAAAAGCCGAGTTGTAGAAATTAAAAAATTTCCTTTATTTTCGTAGAGATACACTGTTCAATTCTCACGTAGCATCACATCACATATACCCAGTCTTCCAAGGTCGATGACAATAACAGTGACAGCAGATTACATTAGCTCTCGTTACAACAACACTCTTGTTACACAACTGTCTTTACAACAACAACACTCTCGTTCACAACACTGTTTCACAACTAACTCACTGTTTTACTACTCACTGACTTTGCGAGCCGTCACGTCCTTAAATACCTAATTCGTAACTCTAGATTGTTCTACAATAAGCCAGGACCCGAACAATCTCTATCAGTCCAGAAATTTCCGGAAGAATAAAGAAACCAAATATTCTATCACATTGTAGAAGCGTAACTTGATCAATGCCGGCGATTCCTTTACCTCAGTTATCTTTTGCTTGCCGGCGCTTGTTTACAATAGCCGCGATATCATTAACTGCTTAGCGAGGCTCATTATTACTGTGAAACTTTATCCGCCGACTGTTGTCTTATTTGTGCCGTAACTTTTATGCCTGTTGCCGTGAAAATATGTGTGAACAGCGTAAATAAGAAAAATTAAACTCCGTTAAATTCCAAGCATAGTATTATATCCAGAATATTTCAAGGATATGGTAAAATAGTTTCCTAGAATATTGGAATAAATTTTTCTATGTTCCACGTTGGGAAACTATTTGGATTAACAATTTTTTTAGTTGGCCGGGAAAATTTTTTCCTGCGTCGAAATTTTGCATTGATTTAATTTTGTCATTATAATTTGATTTATGTATATTGCTTTATTTTTACAGAGAAAAAATTTCAAAGTGATGTAGATGTAATTGATTTGCAGTCATTCGAATTTTATTTGTCCCAGTTTATACTCAGCCGTTGCCTGAAATTATTATTTCAATATCGGGGTTTCCAATTGATGCGCCCTTTAAGGATCAATTTGTTACAACAAAGAAGCAAATTGTTTTCCTTAGATAATAATTTACTTTAACGACACTTGTTATACACTATTGCACACAGTTTTTTTAAAACTCTCCTACAATTCACTCCAGTGACTATCAAACCTCTTCCTCCCAGCGTCCCTCTTTTTGAAGATTACTAATTGTTTCCGTTTCCTTAGAAACAGTTCGTTTCTACACACATTAACCATCCATAACCTACTTTGTAGGTATCTACTATTTTGTTTATATTTCACTCATTTCCACTTTCACACATAATACAAACATTTTAACACTTTTTAGCATTTCAAATCTTTAACGACACTATAAAATAATATAAACAATGTCATAAAATCTACAACAATAATTATGTTCGTGGACAAACATAGACAAATGTGCCAATATTCTAAACGACTCTTTACATAGGAAATTGCTATTTTCCCAAAAATGGCTGCCACGATCTTATTAGGATGCCACCTGTTTCAGATTTTTCATGTAATATGTATCCTCAGTTTATGGAGAATAGCTTCTGAAAGTTTCGAATAACTGGTAACAATAAGAGATAGACAAAATCTTACTGAACAAACGATGTACAGTGCGATCCATATATACCTGAACCATTTAAATACACCATAATCTTTAACCAATAATAGGACACATGTGCAACTTTGGGAGTATATAATACACAATTGGGAGATTACATTACAGTATTTACATCTCAGAGTATCCTCCACCAGCATCTGTGGTCGTTGTTCCCATTTTCTTTAAGGGGGGACGTATGCAAATATTCAGGTTCTTACATAAATAGCCATAACATCCAAAGTTTTCGAGTTAGAGAAGTGAAACTTAGTATACTCATTTAAAGATAATACAGTTAATATGCACAATTTTGTCATATTTACAAACTTAAGCCCATTTTTTTTCAAAATTCATATACGCTGTCTTTCTAAAATTTGGTATGTTATTTTAAAACACACTGAAATGTATTTGTTGGATGTAGATTTCTTATTGAAGCTGTATAGAATTTAAAAAACATTAATCATATGCATCCTTTAAATTTTTAAATAATTTCATATATTTTGTATCATCACATTCAATCCAGAGCTTAATCTTAAATTATAGAACCAAAAAAAAATGTTCATTGTAGCAAAAGAAAGCTGTGTGCTAGTCTGTATCACTGTAGATGAAGTAGTTTGAGAGAAAAATGGGTTGAAGTTGTAGAAAATACAAGTTACGGGGAAAGGCAATTAAAAATACAATAAGTATTATTCATTAAATTAATTGGGAGTCGATTAATAACACAAAACAACACTCACTTTTAAATTTTCCCGGAACCGGTTTCTGAGGCCTTCCCTCTATCTTCAGCCGGGCATCGACTTGTTCTCATTGGTGTAGCTGGCAATATTTTGTCATCGGTCTCCTCTGGTGGCGGTTCGAGGAACTTGCCACCAGAGGAGACCGATGACAAAATATTGCCAGATACACCAATGAGAACAAGTCGATGTCCGGCTGAAGATAGAGGGAAGGCCTCAGAAACCGGTTCCGGGAAAATTTAAAAGTGAGTGTTGTTTTGTGTTATTAATCGACTCCCAATTAATTTAATTTATACAACAACACTGTTTTCAACACTTCCATGAAAGGATTTAAGTATTATTCAGTTTGCCTTTTAACTTTAAGTCAGAACGTCCCATATCCATAGTCTGTATCCTCATTCTGGTCTTCTTCAGCCTTTCTTTTTAAATTCCTCTTCTGTCTTCCTTCTTTCTGCATTAATTTCATAACTCTTTCTGCACCAGCGACGCGAATGTTGTCGATACTTTGTAAATTTTTTTCCATAAACACACCAGGTTGATACCCTAACTGATGCATAAATTTTTTCGGCCAACATTCCCATCATTAAACACTATTGCAGCATCAAATGTAGCAATTTTCACCACTGTAGAAAACACAAATGATGTTTTGGGACACCTTTTCCATATCAAACTGTTGAGGCTTTCATTTGGGTTTTGTGTCTCTCCCCAGAGACATTTTTTTAGCAAGTCTAGGTGTGCTAAGAATTGGCAGACGGGCTTTATAGATTCCTAGACAGCTAATGGAAGACTATGTGTTTGCTTCTATGCTACTATGCAACTCTAGGGCATTTAATTTTTTAAAGGTACATACAGACCCCGTACAGTCATAATGTTTTGGTGTTTGATAGCTAACACTATATACTTTTTTACAAAACAACAAAAAATTTAGATTTTTTGAACATTTTCTCGTACGTCCCCGCTTAATACGACTGTAGACAATGAAGTTTATATGATTATCTTCAAGAAGTTTTTGGATCAACTGGATGATATTGAATTGAGAGAAGGTTATTTCCAGCAAGATGGAGCAAAGTGGTATACATCTAATTACGCCATGGAACTTGTAACCAGTTTCTTTGTTAATTCGAATAATCTCGAAAGGTCTGTGGCCCTCCGGATCCCTTGATCTACCCTCATAGGATTTTTTCTTGTAGGGGTATATAAAATCCATCATGTACAAGAATAGGCCACGGATAATTGGTGTTCTCAATAATCCATTCAGACCGAAATAAGTAACATTAGCGAGGATACTCTCCGTAAAACTTCAGAGAATATGGTGAGACGAGTGCGGATATGTATGCTGGTGGAGGGCACTTCCAACATTTTTTCTGAGATGAAAATAGTGTAATGTAATCTCGTAATTGTGTGTTACATTCTGCCAAAGTTGCACGTGTGTCCTATTATTGGTTCTAAAGTTATGGCCTATTGAAGTGGTCCAGGATTATTTGGATCGCACTATATTTCTCACTAACGTACACAACTTTTCTTGGATACCTTATATGTAGAAGTAAAAGTTTGTTATTTGTGTGAATCCTTTATACTTTTCTTAAACAGTCATTCGGTTTTCTTTCTCTACTACGTGTAGTAAAAAGGGGTAGATATTGCATTCCAGCCAAACATTCAATATCGATATTTCACGCCCTGAATCTAAAGAAAAATAGTACCGAGATCCATGTATGTATGTGTATATGACCGTATGCACATGTGTGCCTCTGGAACAGCATAACTCAAAAATGAGAATTCCTTTAAATAACAAACTTGGTATTTTATGTCAGTATCTTCCAAGGTTCTTCTTCTCCTTATTCTTCTTCTTGTTCTTCTTCTTCTTCTTCTTCTTCTTCTACGTCACGGCTTTGGATTGTTTAACCCGTTCCGGCTCCAAATTGGTCTGCCCATCTTTTCTTCGGTCTTCCCTGGTTTCTTCTTCCTATAGTTTCATAGTTTAAGGCTATTTCTGGTATTCTGTTATTATTCAACCTCTGAACATGTTCCTTCCATTGATTTCTATTTCTTTCAATAGTATGGTTTATTTCTTCTACTTTTAATTCTGTCCTAATATCCTGACTACGTTTTTTATCAATTATGGTATATCCAGCTATTGCTCTTATAAATTTCATTTCGATGACTGTATTCTCGTACTATTTCTTTTTGTTAGTGTCCATGATTCTGATCCATAGATCAGAGCCATTGTTTTGTATAGTTTTATTATAGAGACCTTTCTTGCTTTATTTTTTAATTTTCTTTTTATTATGCTTGTTATATAGTTAAACTTATTTATATTCTCTATTATATCAGCTTCTCCTTGGTACGAGACATTACATTCTAAATACTTAAAGTGTGATTTCTGCTCAATTATTATGTTATCTAACACTATTTTTGATCTTACTGGATTAATTCCTTTAAATGCCATGGCTTTGGATTTATTTGCTGATATTTTCATTCCATATTCTGTAGCAATTTTATCTAGACTATACAGCATTTTCTGCAGGTCATCTTCATTTGTGGCCATTATTTTTTGATCATCTGCATACAACATAGTTTTCAATTTAGCTCCTGATACATTAATGCCTCCATTGACTTTAATCGACCAAATCCTTACTATTTCGTCAACATACAAATTAAAAAGTGCTGTTGATAAAGGACAACCTTGTCTTACGCCACCATTAACTATTACTGGTTCTCTTTTATTTATTTTTATTTTTGTGTCAATGTACATACATTTTATAACTTCAATTAGTTCTAAAAGTATGCCTCTATTATTTAAAATTTTCCTCAGTATCATTCGTGATACTTTTTCAAAAGCTTTATAATAGTCAATCAATAGTAAGTGCGTCTCTAAATTTTGTTCTCGTAGTTTTTCTATTATTTGTTTAAGAGTAAAAACATTGTCAATGGTGTTTCTTCCTTTTCTAAAATCAGTTTGCTCTTCTAGGAGTATTGCATCTGTTATTTTGTTTAACAGAGTACTTAGTATTTTGGCATATATTTTGTAGGAAGCACACAATAAACTAATCCCTCTATAATTTTCAGGTCTTGTTCTTTATCCTTTCTTAAATATCTTCCAAGGTTACGATACAAATATGTTCAAGAAAATATCTGCACCCAGATATCCTTTATAAGCAACATTTTTCGATAGTATCAGTTTTCTCAAGAATATCTCTAATGATTTTAATTATGTTTTAAATCTTTCGTGGCAAATGAAATACTGAATTTCAGCGTATGTGCTCTAAAGACCCATACATTCTGGATGACTGGTAAACTGTAAGAGATATGAAAAGTTTTGTTATACAACACATATAAGGCTACTTAGAGCAGATAATCTATCATATACCTTTTTGAACCAACAATTTCGAAGATATTCCTTGATTCCTTGTTATTTGTTTGAATTTTCCAGAATTTACACTTTTCTGAAATTGAGTCTCTTTATGTCTCATTCTTGACCATGCGAAGAGAAAGTAACCATCACAAAGCGACTATCTCATGCAAAGATGTCACTGCCCTCCTTCGGTAATGTAGACGGTAGCGTGTCTGTCTCATATTCAAGAGGTCCCGAGTTTGAATCTCATACCAGATCTGATACCAGATGATCTCATACCAGATTCAAACTGTCATTTGGATGACACTGAGTCATCCAATAAGATTTCCCCGGAGTTTTCCCTTATACTGACAGCTGAATATCTGGCAACTCTTAAGCTCTATGGACCTTGGGCTCATTTGAACATCATTTCGCCCACTTCATTTACCACCCTATATGGTTTTAAGTTGGGAGGGGCGGCGCAAACTAAACAAAAAAGGATGTTACTATCGCTTAAAATTTACTGTACACTTATATTCCCCTTGCACAACAAGAAAAGCAGCAATAGGATCATTTCTACAAGTGATTATCTCATGAAAGGGTAGAGCCAGGCTGAAAAATTGAATGCCATAGCCGGGATTTGAAACACAGATCTTCTGGTCTCCGTCCAGCCGCTCGACATTCTTCTTTCGGGATAAGGGAAAACACCGAAAGAAAACACTTATCCAGGTAGCCCACCCTAACCGAGGTTCGAACTCGGGGCTTCTTGAACGTGAGGCAGACACGCTACCATCTATGCTACCGCGGCGGACTGCCATCTATGTGTGTCCATTTTTTTCAAAGAACACGCCAGGAATTTCTTCAAAAATGTCTTTACCTACTTGATACAAATACCACTCATACGAGGGGCGTTCAAGCTATAACATCTATTTTTTATCAGGACTGGGACTAGAGAGATACTTCCGTTTTTTTTTAAACACACTTGGACTCTTTGTGAATGAGTGACAGAGATAGCAGCACTGTACAGCGCACAGAACTCCAGTGGCAGCGACGAGAGTTAGAACTGTTTTTCATACTTCGTTACAAGAAGTAATCATTCAATCATTCAGCGAGTAATCATTCTTTTTCTCAACTTTCGTGGTGTGACACCTTTTGAAATTCATCGCCAGTTGAGCGAGACATGTGGTGATGGTACCATGGATGTGCCTAATATTTGTTCCTGGGTGCGACAGATCCATGAAGGCAGAACATCGTGTGACAACAAATCAAAGCAGTCACGGCCTCGCATCAGCCGGTCTTATGACATGATCCAGCGAGTGGAGAACGTGTTTTGGAGGATCGCTGATTGAGCATTTTCAGATCTTCATGCAGGATTGTGTGCACAGGTCTCACGGAAATGGCAGTTTTGGAGGAGATGTCTGCAACATTCTTGGTTTGCTGTCACACGATGTTCTGCCTTCATTGAACTGTCGCACCCACGAACAAATATTAGGCACATCCATGGTAGCATTACCACATGCTTCACTCAACTGGCAATGATTTTCAATAGGTGTCACAACAAGAAGATGGAGAAAACGAATGATTACACGCTATTCTTGCAATGAAAACGTCGCCATTTTAAGTATCAAAAGCAATCCTAACTCTCCTCGCTGCCACTAGGGTTCTATACTTACACTGTACAGTGCTGCCATCTCTGTCACGCATTCACACGAAATCACAAAGAGTCCACGTGTATTTAAAAAGAAGCCGAAGTTCCTATCTGGTCTCTATCCTGAAAAAATAGTAGATGTTATAACTTGAACGCACTTTTTTTTTTTTTTTGTAATTTATGTCCCCAATCTTAAGTCATATCGGAGGATGAATGGAATGGGTAAAATGATGCTCAAATGAGCCCAGGGTTCATAGAGCTTTGAGTTACCCAACATTCGCCTTTCAGGATAAGGGAAAACTCCGGAAAAAACCTTATCCAGGTAACTCACCCTGACCGAGATTCGAACTCGGGACCTCTTGAACGTGAGGAAGACATGCTACCACCACGCTACCAAGGCGGGCACTTGAACGCACCTTGTGCATTTAACTGACACACAAAATGCACGTCTTTAAATTTCAGGGAATAACCCGTGCAGTCTTCCTCATTGTGAATGACAGTTTCATAATTGTAAACCGTAAGACAAAATATTACTGCATAGAATATGAAAAAAATCAAATATAAGTTATTCTAGAGTTAACCATTTTTTAAATGTTAAAATATCTTATAGTCCATTGTTCACTTGAGATCGCTATTCTTTTCTTGCTTTATGTTCGTGTGCATACAAAGGGAACGATATTCCAAAGTCATTAAACAGCGACTCACTTTTATGTTTTTTATCATATCACTCAACTTCTCCTATTCTATTTCCTCATCACAGTATGAAAATCTGTAATAAAGATATACTCTATTGTTTAAAGGTAGATAACAGAATAAGCATTGTGTAAAGTAGCCTGCAGATATGGGAGTAGTTCACATGAAAGTCATGAAATCCAATACATCTGGCTTTTTATGTGAACACTATAATATGTTAGGTCATGAAATGCAATACATCTGGCTTGTTATGTGAACACTATAATATTTTACGAGTAGGTGTACCTGATGTTTTATAGATAGAGAGAGTCGTGTGCTGAACTGAATCTGTTTTTCTTTCTCTGGTGTCTCGTATCTTAGCTGATACAATTTAATGCAAGAAATCGGATCGGTATCAATTAATTTTTAGTGAGAAATATTTTACGAAATAGCCAAAAAAAATCTATTCTAGCTCCTTCACCTTCAAAACACGTTTGTGTGAAAACATTCTTTGTTATTATCTCAAAATGGCTTTAATAATTTTGTTTACATTTGAAATATCGGCATTAAGAGAAAAGTCCTGTTCATTTCATAGAATGTTATGCTTTTGACAAACCTAACAGATTAAAGCAAACTACAGCAAAAATGCACCACTCCATAAAATAGTTTCTAACATTTTCCGGAACATGACGTTGAAGTCAACGACAGGAATGCATCACTGCATACGATACGTCACTTGTTAATCTTAAGCAATTAAATTTCTGTCTCACACGAGGATAATAAAACACGGGACACCCAACCATAACAACGTTCTAAAAGACGGTTTATATTTTCTTCTAGAAATTCAACAGAAGTATTCCGCAGTTATTTATGACTTCCTTTGGTGCCAGTGTTTGTCCATTTCTTTAATAGCTTCTTTCCCTCTCTGAGGTTACTGCTCCCATAATTACATCTTTCATACGAAACTCGTCCACCTAATAGGAGATTTTAGAGAGTCTCCGATTCAAAAGCAAAAGAGGATTAAATAGTCTGACTCCAGTCTCTAATCGAATAGATAACGCGTTTCACTAACATTGAAATATTGTAATATATTTAACAAGAGACATATATATTTAAAAACATATACAGAATCGGATAAGCAATAAATAATACGTACAAAACTAAAATTATCGTACTTTAGTTTATCTACTATGCACTTAAACTAAATAAAGAATTGGATTACACACAAAATTTTATACCGATATTTCATCGAAAATAATATTTTAAGAAATACCCCCTGAACTCCCCCAACAAAAGTGCAAAGTCTATAAAATACCAAACTGGGTATATATTTAAGTTCAGCCCATCCAAGACAAAAACTTGTCAAGGAAATCCCCACCGTATATTACCCTATATTTTGTTTCCATTTTCTAAAAATGAGACTACCAAATTTGATTAAGTTACCATATGTTTAAGAATCTTTCATGTCTAAGGGACGGATTCCTATGACCTCAAAAATGGAAAATATGCATGCATTTATGACCTAAAAGCGCTTAAATGTGACCTAAAAACAGAAATATGACTTTTATTACTTAATGAATTTATTGATCATATTATATTAATTGACAATAAACTTTAACTAAGAATTAATAGTTGCTCATGCATAAACACTTTTCATCGTTTCTGTAGAAAAAAAAGTCTTCTCTACTTCTTGAATCTGCACTTTATGGAACCTGTAAATTTAAAAAGTCATAAATTAGAAAGGACTAATTATTGTAACTTAAAAAATAACAATTAAGGGAAATAAAATATTCATACCTGGAGTTAGTTTTCATCAGCAGCAAAATTACATTAAATGACAATGTGCATTTTTAAGTTCTCAAACTAGAAGCCTATTTTAATGTCAGACAGAATGCCCTTAACCTAGATAAACTACGCACCGCATCATATGAGGTTATAGGAGCATATATATTTCTCAAGTGAAGCGATAATTCTGAACTTGAATTATAATATTATATATAAGAAAATATATTTTGATATCGCTAGGCAAATGTAAACAGGACGATCGTAAAATGTGCGTTGCCATAGAGACTGAGAAAAGCTTTTATAGAAGTGAGAAGATACATTACGTCGAAACTGTAGGATAAAAATATGATATTAAGATATAGTTAGTGCGTCTTCTTCTAGTTGATCCTTGCAAAGTCAATGTTCAGTGTAAATTAAGGAATAGTCTCAACACGTGAGAATAAATGTTTTAAACAGCCATCTATCGCCTTCACTCTGAGAATTGGAACATTCATGCAGCCACAGAGGACTTGAAGCGGTCAACAATTTCTGGGCCGACCCTGAGAGTGCAACCAGACCCGCGACGAACCAAGATCAATCAAGTTCATCTTCGATGCTGGGCCGGAGTGAACATCATCCTTGATCACAATGAAGAGGTAAGGATACCGCTTCACAAGAAAAGGCCTAAAGCTGACACTTTAATTTGTAAGGGAATATTTAAAGTTGCCATCTTTTTGCAAAGATTCATACAAGATTCTGAACGAGTATTTGCAGAAGCTGCGGCTGAAAAAGAAGCTGCCTCATACTTTCGATAAAGGAAGCTGTTATTAAAAACTTCTGATGCCTAACGGTTTCAACGTGTTGTTGTACATTAAATAGCTTTTTTGCACACACTTTCACTCCACAATATTTACAATACAAAATAATACCATAATTACTAAAAAAAAAACCTTCTCCACAAACTTTCGACCAAAATGTCTTAACTTTATACGTTCAGAACCCATTTTTAGGCATGGTAACAGAAAACGGGCGGAGATGAGGGTAGCAAAGTGGAGGAAAAAAGCATTAAACCTGTCGACAAACAAATAGGGAAGAGTGAGAATCCTATGTCCTGCAAGAACATTTGTTACCTGCTAAAGGAACCTTCGAAAAACAAGCGAGCAGTCCTGCTGGCGACTTTTATACAGACATAATGTTGTTTTTTTTTTTTTTTTTTTACTTCTAATCCGCTGTTGATTACATTATAGTTGTCCCTAAAATGTGACCAAAATATGGCTTTATCACGGTAATAAGCATAATGTACAAATATCTAAAATGTGAGAAATATAACTTTTAAGACTCGATAAATGACAAGTCATAGGAATCTGCCCCTTATTCGTGACAAATGAAATATATGTACATATATAGCCTATGAAGTTTCCATCCTCAATGACTTTGCATAACTGGTAATCTGTTAAGAAAAATGAAATGTGTTTAACGCCCGCTTTTACTATATACGGCACCGCAGGCGATGACACTGATGATACATGAGATGAAGATGGAGCACCGTTGGAATGAGATGTTGGGGGAAACCGGAGATCCCGGAGAAAACCCGCCCCAGCGCGGTGTTGTCCAACACAAATTTCACTTTGCGGTCGCCTGGGATCAAACCAGGGCAGCCTTGTTGAGAGCCAAGAGGTCTAACCTCTGAGCCACGGCACCGCCTTCTGTTAAGAGATGGCCAAAATCGTTCTACAGAGAAACTTCGATCTCGTTAAAGCACACAATTATAGTCAAATTCCTTGTGTGTGTGTGTGTGTGTGGGGGGGGGGGGGTAGGGGCTAGCCATTTCCTGGATATTCCTTTTCATTTATTTGAATTTCCAAAAACTAATACTTTTCTGTAATAGGAAGTCATTTGTCGTATTTTATCTCTTGCCTGTTTAAAGAGAATGGAATTACAAAACCGTCACGTAGCAACTGTCTTTGAACGTTTTGAGATTGCTGAAGGCCTTCTGTATTCCCAAATTCCCATTGCACCTACAGTAGCGTGTCTGCATCACGTTCAAGAAGTCCCGAGTTAGAATCTCGTTCAGGGTGAGTTACCTGTATAAGGCTTTTCCGGGGTTTTTCCTTAACCTGAAAGACGAATGTCGGGTAACTCTAAGCTCTATGGACCCTGGGCTCATTTGAGCATCATTTCACCCATTCCATTCATCGTCCGATGTGACTTAACGTTGGAGGACATAAATTACAACAATAACAACACAAAAAAGACCAAGAAAGTATGCGTTGAGGCGATTTCTGCCTAAGTTTACTCGATTAACATCAAATGCACCACAGAAAAGATTTGTAGGAAGAGTTTGTATTGTAGATTACACAAAATGTCTACATAGGACTACGAAGGCTTCTGTCAACAAGTGCAGTATATACCTTTTTTGTCTTTGATGCTATATTTTAGTTATGTTGATAAAGTTGACATTTAAAAAACTGTTATTTGTAAAGGATAGTTTGTGATGGTAGACTTTCTTTGAAAGCTTTGACTCGTACTTTTGAAAGGTGTTGAACTCAAAGTACCGATATACTTTGCTGCATATCTGCTGATCTACTTACATACCTACTTACCTGCCTGCTTGCCTGCCTACCTAATTTTCTGCCTGTATGTCTACATGCTCGCCTGCCTATTAACCTGCCGATCTACCTGTATACCTACCTACCCACCTGCCTTCCTACATGTCTACCTATCCTCCTGCCTACCTATCTGCCTGCCTGCTTATTCCGCTTACCCAACTACCTATTTACCTGCCCACCCACCCGCTTGCCTGCCTGCCTGATTACGTGCCTACTGGCCTGCCAGCATGCTTAACCACCTAACTGTCTACCTATGTATTTACCTGCATACCTGCCTGCGTACCTGCCTACCTGTGTGCCTTCCGATCTGCCCACAATGGGGATCCGTCCCCTTCAGCTGCTGTGGTGCGAACGCTGCGGACCCTTAGCACTCGTGGTACCTCTGACGTTATTAGAGGAACCTCGGCCTGAAATGCCAAGCCCCGCCCTTAGGGGAGTTGTTCAGATTAGGTTGGACTCGAGGGGGCAGTGGTTCCCGATACCCGTGGGAGATCGGGTACGTCTCCGCACGGGTTTGAGGTAAGCCATATATTCCCGCGTACTAGCCTGCTAGGCTAGTAGAAAGTGTGCTAGATCAGCAGGCACCTCTACCGAGGTTGTTCGCTAGCCTTGCCCTTTGTGGTTGGTGCGCGTAAGTGGCGTATCCCCTTCTACGCGTCTTGTGTTTTCGGAGCAGTTGGGGGTGCTTGTTAGCTTCTAGGTCTTGCCCAATGGAAAGAGCCTTGGAGGCGCCGGGCGCCCTTCGGGGACAGCTCAGTAACTCCCAGATTTGAGATTGAGGTAAGTGACAGGTATCCTACCTAGATCCCTAGTAGGTATATATCTGCCCATCTCCTGATTACCTACTTACTTGACTATCTACCTGCCTGCCTACATAGTCACTCGCTACCTGCCTAACTACCTATCCAGCTACCGACTTACGTACTGTAGAGCTAAGACAAGAAGGCGAGCTAGAGGAATTTGTAGCGTAATCACTTTTGCTGTCCCAACAGTGTTTATGCTCACCTTCCCAGTATGACAAAGATGGAAGGTTCGTTTAAAATACACAAGTGTTGTCACATAACTCACCCATACATAATACCTATCGCTGCATTAACTGCAACAAATATTAGATCTGGCAGCATGGGTGACTCATATACACTGTCATACACTCGTCTCCTAGAAAACAGATCCGCTACCGGAGCAGATAAACAGTTCAAGTTCCTCTGTCCTTCATTCCCCTCTAGCTTCTTGGCGTGGACATACAGTATAGTCGCGCTGCTGGAAAGGTTACCATGGCTTTATCTTTGTTAATAGAAACCTCTCAGATAACGCACTGATTATTCTTGTGAGAGTGAGAGAGGTACTGACGCCCCTCCGGTCGTGTGCTAAGCACCAATGAATACATCACTCCAGCCAATGGAATTCGCAGAAATCACAAATGACAGATGTTTATTCCACGTGGAGTAATCAGAGCGTTATCTGAGAGGATATATTACCAAAGATAAATACATGGTAACCGTTCGAGCAGCGCGACTATGCCTACCTACCCACCCTCCCTTCCATCCGCCTGCACGCTTGCTTACCTACTCTATTTTATCTATCTTATCTATCTCTCACATATAGACAGACGAACGTACATGTCCACTCCGGAAACTTTTATTCAATAAAGTTTAAATGGTTTTTTATTTTATTTCACGTAGTTCTAGTGTATTTCAGATTAAATCCGGTACCGTTTCTTAAGTGGAATGCAGTATCTCCTCCAGTTACTACAGATAAATAAAGAAGAAAGTAATTAGTGATCGTGCATGAAGAAAGTCATGTAAATGTAACACATCAAATGTTTTTGTTTTATAATTATTTTAACATGTTTTTCCATAAATGTTTATCAGCATTATGAAGATTTCTACGCCTTAAAAAATATCCCACTGCGTGAAGCTGTGCCGGCTCATTTAGGCTCCAAGCGATCAAGTTCCTTAGAACATGAGGGCAGAACGGTCCCCAAATATGGAATGTCGTGTTTTCAGAGTAATAAAAGAGCGTTAGACCGTTGTGACATAAACAGACGTTGGATGCCATTTCCATCGGAGGCAAAGTCACGCATAATTTACAGTTCTTGCTATAACTTGTCAGTAGAAGGTGCTTGTTTCTGTGAGTTATTGCTCAGAGCGTTCTTTATGATTCTGGAAACCAAACCTTGTGACTGATGGCAAACATGCGAATATCTCGTTTACTCTAAGGTCCAACAGCCTGACGCATTTCTGTTGCAAGACAAAACAAACGTTCTGGTGACTAGCACTATGGTGTCGGTGTTATTTCTAACAAATGTAACCAGTAATTGACACTTCCAGCAGTGGCTGAGACAAGGTACGATTTCGTTTCATGTAAGAATAGTAGTAGACCTTCTCTGCTTTGCTCAAAGCCTCCCAGATTCAAAGCACACAATACTTGCACATCATATCACAAAACACATTTCCGTAAACAATGCTGCATATCCCCAGAATACACTTTATTGGTCACATAAGATATTAAACTTCATGATGCAAAAAGGTAAATAATCTGTATTTTTACCGCATTCGATCTGAAATTTCGATATTGAAATTTCAACAGAAATAAATATTTTGAAACCTCTTAACCCCAAGAAAGCATTTTTAGAAAAATTTCCGTGTGGATGTTGGTGCCGTATTTGTGTGGGTTTACCTTTGACCCCTCTCCTGTTCAAAGAGCTCTCATAAATAAAATCACAGTTTTAAACCGTAACTTATGCCTGATATATTTTTTTTTTCAAAGCTTGTTGTTCGAAATTTTTACAATTTTCATAGTTTTGAGTATAACTTTGAAAAAATTTTCATATATATTATTCTTGTTATAAACAATACAATCTTAATTTTTATATTCAATGGAAAAATAGATTGCGAAAACCTAAGAAAGGAATAGTGTTTGTAATGTTCGAAATTACAGTTAAAAGAAACCTTCCAGAGTTTTTAAACGCATATTCCAATTCAGTTTATAAATTCAAAAAGTGCTTTTGTATCTGAAAATCTTCTTTTGCTTGCAAGGATTGAACCTTTTGGTTAAAATTATTACATTTTTTTATCCTGAACGTCCCTGGTATATTTTGCTACTCTTAGGTAGATAGGGCAAACTTGTCCAAGCATTCTATTGTAATTAATTTTACAGGCACATTCGTACCATTTTCTTCTATACTCTTCTATTTTACGTATCTCTAAGACTAAATATTTACTGTTCATTACGGATATTTTTGCTTCGTTTCTTGTCCATTAAAATCTCCTGTCACAAATATTAAATATTTTGTTTCTGCTGCTTCTATTCTTTTAAGTGCTCTTTTACTCAGTGTACACATTTCTGAGCCATACAATAATGCTGGTACAGCTAATAATTTTTAAAATTTTAGATTCTTTCTTTATTTCTCAATGTTATTTTCAGGGTGCTTCATAAATATTGATATCTTTTTAATTCATTTCTTATGGCCAATTTCACCAACAGATGTTAAAATCGACCTTAACAAATATAACTAAAAATTGTCACAGCGTTAACAAAAGTGTTAAAACTCTTGCATTTCTCCAACTTTTTTCCGAAAATGTTAACAAACACGTACTAATGTACAGAGATTTGTAAATATTGCAGATATATGTGGCTGTGAATGAATCTTATTATTTTCTGAACATACTGCGATACGCTTTCCTTTTAATTTTCGTTTACACACAGCTGAAACAATGGTAGGTGAAAAAAATCAGAAGAGAAACCGTGGACAAATATTTCATCAATGGAGAAAGAATTGTTAGTTGAATTTGTAACTAAATATAAGGATATTGTGAAAAATAAGAGGACAGATGCGGTAAATGTGAAAGAGAAAAAGGGAAAATTGGAAATGAGTTTAATTCGAATGCAAATGTTCCAACCACAAATACGGAGCAACCTCGTCAGTAATACGTAAATTTAAAACGAGGTGCGAAGGACAAGTGACTTAAACGTTTCAAGACGGAAGGTGGACAGTGTATTATCCACATAATTCAGTGAATTATAAAATCGCTAAGTTATTAATACTTGAAGCAAAGGCGATATCGCCATATTCCTATTCGATGCATGTTTTAATCTCTCTTGAACTTACTCAGTAACCTTCATAACAACTTGTTTTGACAGTCTATACCTCAGCAGAAAATGTTCTGATAGCCCCTCAAAATATAATATATCAAATCAAAATCAAATCAAATCATAGGCCGTTCTCTATTACCTACGAATACCATTTAGACGGTCTAAATATAGCATCAAAAGCTGCGTTCACGCCCGCCATCTAACAATTCTACTATTGTTAATGACCTTTAGCAGAAAGATGACTTGTTAGTTTAACAATAATTTTAACACTAGTGTTAAGCTAACATTTGTTGGTGAAATGCGATTTTTGTTATAAACTGTTGCTAAATAGACTAATAGCCGTGTTAAGTCTTTACATCTGTTGGTGAAATCGGACATTAATGTCGGAAAATATTTCTTGTCTTACTTCTAGCGGGACATCTATTGGGTGGATAGTTCTCCGCGAGTTTTTCCACAGTGATGGATGTGTCTTTCACTGAATGATTTAGGTATGTATGTATACATGTGTGTGTGATTTTGGATAATTTTGGGTTTTATTTTAGACACGGATAGATATAATAAATTATCCGTATCTACACGAATTACAACAGATATTACTCGTATTTATATAGTTTATATTTGCCGATAAATAGGTCAGCTTTGTTGAATATTGATACATTCCATAAGCTTTCTGAAGATATTCAGCAGTAGACCTTTCCAGTGATTCTATTCGTGATATTACAAAATTTATCCTCAGTTATTGTTATAGCTATTACCTTTCTCATTTACGTTTGTTCCTTCAAGCTCTATCACAATGAGATAGTTTAATACACGTGCGAATATCTCGTCAAACAGCTCGGTATCAGTCCCGAAAATGAATCTTCCATATTGTTTACAATTCACACTTTTATAATTAATAGTTTATTCTCTCAAAATATAAGCTTAAGATTTTTATTAGAATATGATGTACTAAATTTTATGCCATTACGATTAGAAATACATTTCAATGTTTTATGAAGAGTTTGCCAAGCTGTTTCATTAGTATTGCGTTTTACACACTTGTAAATAAAAAAAATGATTTGTGAAATAATGTCATGATCATTAAAATGTATTGTTTGTGCCATTCTTCTTAGCTTAGATATTATTCAAGCAAAAGCTCGTCATCTATGAAAGTTCATAATTGTCCTTTTTCCTTTTGTTAACTCTTTACTCTGTTTTATAAATAATTGAATGTACTTTCTCCAATTGTGTAGCTATTTCTTAATTTAAAATCGTTTTAGGCAGACATTAAGAGTGAATAACATCATCTAGATGAGAGAATGGTTATAGAGAAAGTCGTCTTTTTTTAGGGGATGCTAAGGAAGTAAACTAACCTGGTATTCGCACGAATACCGCACGTTTTCGTTCCTATTGCCCCTTTTCTGCCGAAAGTTGTTAAATGTAACATAAGACAAGTAATATTTCCGCCCATGAGAAGCTCTTGCCGATATCTGCCGGTTCCAGTTATGCATTAGTTCTGCACACGTGTGCCCTAACAGCCATTTTTCCTCGCCTTATCTCAAGCATTGCCGACTGAGTCATTGCATATTTGTGCCACATTCTTCTCACAAGCCATCAGCTCTGAGTCACAAAACAGGAAACATACTTTACTAAATAAAAAGGAGAAAAAAATAATTTTGCTGTCGTTTCTTATCGCAACTTTGAATAAGATGAACGAGATTGCGATAACTTAGAAAGCTTGTGAGCAAGCTTAAGTATTGCATAGGCCTCAAATACTCCTAATTAGTAAATAATATAATAATAATAATAATAATAATAATAATAATAATAATAATAATAATAATAATAATAATAATAATAATAATAATAATAATAATAATAATAATAATAATAATAATAATATAATAATAATAATAATAATAATAATAATAATAATAATAATAATAATAATAATAATAATAATAATAATAATAATAATAATAATAATAATAATAATAATAATAATAATAATAATAATAATAATAATAATAATAACAATAATAATAATAACAATAACAATAATAACAATAACAATAACAACAATAACAATAACAATAATAACAAT
>CM060947.1:211563964-211575210 GCA_030765055.1 Mantis religiosa | reverse complement strand
GTTTGATTTTAATTTACAATAGACGGTTTTCCATAAAGAAGTTTAAAAAGTGGCTATCGAAATGTTATCGAAATTCCCTATCTAGTAGAGAACTTGGACTAAAGGAGTGTCAGAACGTACAGAAAATTACCTGACGAATTAGAAAGCACATTTAGACAGAATGGTTGAAAACAGATCACCTAAGAAAGAATTTAATAATAAACAACAAAGAAAGATACTTATAGACCGTACAAAATTACGACGGAATGAACAGTTCTAATTGAGACTG
Organism: Mantis religiosa; assembly: GCA_030765055.1. Lineage (NCBI taxonomy): Eukaryota > Metazoa > Arthropoda > Insecta > Mantodea > Mantidae > Mantis > Mantis religiosa. Next base: position 211,574,942 of record CM060947.1, on the reverse strand, counting down.
AAGAGGCCTGGGTCTTAAACCGTGTGTATGATGATGAAAATGATCACTAGAGCACGGATTTCTAAGCAAAATGCTTCCTATAAATGCTTATAAACACTTTTTTGCTGAAATATGGCATTTGCTTGCTTATTTTATGCATTTTTTTAAGTAGCCTATTTTATCCAAAATCATATTAATTTAAAAGTTAATTTTCACTCCTAGCCATCATTGTCTCGCCGAAAGTGTCAGGAGCCGATATAAAAACGTGGATCTTCTTGTCTCTAGCGTAAAGTGTACTGTCGCCGATAAGAGTTAAAAAAATTCATAAAGTCCTTCCGAATTTGTCTTTACCTCCTCAGCCAGTTTTAACTCGATCGGGTACTTGGTTAAAGGCTGTGTCATTCAACGCAGAACATTTCAATGAAATAAAACAGTGTTGTACTCCTTAGATGTAGAAGATACAAGCACCATCGTCACAGCACAAAAATGTTTCGTTAATATTGGCATTAAAAATAAGATAAAGTAAACCCATAACTGCTTCTCCAAAATACCTGTTATTATAACACAGTTGAAACTCGAAATAATACCTTGGAGCATTCACTTTCTTTGATATATGAAATTTCAGTAACGTTGTTTTCAAATTCATAGTATTGTTAAAACGGCCTTTGAGAAACTCAGTAAGGTATCAATGAAAAATCCTGGTTAAGATACACTGTGACGTGGTCTAATGATTAAAACCAACGAATACGAGGTAACACCTTCGATATGTTCTAAAGGAGAGCAGCCGCGGGTATGACCATTACAAATGGAACAAAAAAAAAAAAATCCCAAGATAACTCTCTCGTGTACTGTTACAAGTATGCTTAAGGTAAAAATTCTACCAAACAATACGTTTATGATTAAATTTTTATTTTTATTTGCTTATATTTTGGTCCTTTTTGTTTCATTTTTCGGGCTTACTTGCTTACTTATTTCATCATTTGTTTGTGCTTACAAATCCGGGCTCTAATGATGACAAATCTGTTGAAGAATGGGTATAGAAAGACATCTGAAGTAACACATCAATATTTTTCAAATATCTTCATACCCTTGTATCATGAAACTTGTAGCAGGATTCCTCCGCTGTTGTGGGTTTCGATGCGCCAAAGTTGTGGCAACATATATAGCAAGATTTATGCTGGTATCTCGTTTCCCGTCGTTGGTCTTACTTCGTCTGTTTTATCTTCTTCCAAAATATTATGACCTGATGAAGAAGATGTTCCCCGAAGTTATCAGGAAAATCCTTAATTATGTCTCGGCTATCTTTTAATATTCTTCTGTTATATTCTAACTTACGAGCGATGAAAACTCTAAGTTACAAGGGTGGTAACGAGTGAAGAAATCATTAAGATTTTTAATTTGGATTCTATAAAGAATCAATCTTTTGTTATTTCTTTTAACACCAAATCCTTTACAATTCTTATCACAAAACTTTACACTGTGATCGGAATCAATCTAATAATTCAAATTGAACTAACACGTAAATATTTTCGAGGCAATTTAAAAAGCGTCCGAACTCTTCGACATTCCAGAAAGAAAAGACGAATTTTCTTTCGGTTTTCTATACCAAGATTATTTAATCCCTCGTTACCATCGCTACCCATGTATTACCTTTATATGATTGGACGATTTACTACTACGTCACTACATTACGTAATACAATTATTACTATGGCCAATCACAAAATTAATATATTTTTACATAATTTTGTTTTTTTTTCTTTTATAAATTTATAATTTTTCAAACCCCTTTTTAAAATCAAAACAACTGGAAAAAACTATCACTCTTTACAGAGGGGCTTTAATGGGAACAAATACGGAAGAGTATTTTACCCTTTGCTCAATGAAACGTGAACTTTGGTTTGAAATTATGGTCTACGTTACTCTTAAATATTCTTTCTAATAATTATTACACGTTTATTAAACTTCTTTACCGGAATTATTAATACTTAATTATTTACTGTAGACAAGTAAAATCAGTTAAAACTATATTAACAATACGTCATAAAATCTTAATTATTCTGATGCATTTATAAGTTCTAAATACCATCCCACTTTTTAACGATTATTTCTATTCTGGAGAATAAGTAATAAGACGATAAGAATGGTCCTTATTTCGACTTTATTCTGAGGATATCATTTAAGTCACTAACGATCACTGCAAATTCAATTTTATTATCTATATATGATATTAAAGCAATGCCAGGAACTGCGAAAAACGTGTATGTTCAGAATATGAAAGCACACATAGCTTTATTTCGAAAGCTATGGAGAGCAAAAGTTAAAATAATTATTTATTTGTGTTTTTTCCTTTGCATTACGAAACATAAGTATTTCATTAAACATAATGCTAACGTATTCCGTGATCAATGTATTTTATTTTAAGGACTAGTTCGCAATAACCCATCTACTCATCTTAAATTTGCGAAGGCGTATTGCCTTTCAAAACAAATGTTTAATGACAGCTCGATACTCAGTTTTGACCATTTTCATACAAACATTCACATCAACACACTCAAACGACTGTTGCATAACAACTGACTGCGTTTGTGTGATAGAAACCTTTTAATCGGCCCTTAAGTTCGCGTTTCTTTTGGTGAAAACTATCCCATAACTTGAACAGGGAGGTCAACTCCAGAACTTAAACCTTTAAAAATTAAACTATATGATCATACATCACACGATATATTCAATTTTGATCATTCCTGCCCCCAGTGCATCAACAGAACGATCTTTTCAGCGCTCCACAGAATACACACTTAAGACACACTCAAACTCAAAGTAACTTCCATCTCTGTCTCTGTTATCAGTGGAAAAGGGATTGTTTAATAAACTTAAAAGCAACAGCAAGAAACACTTGAATACTCTGTCATTGATGTTTTCTTAAATCATAATCGGCGCCTTGAACGGAGATACAAATAGACACTGTAATTGCCCCGCTCGGTAGCGTGATGGTGGCGTGTCTGCCTCACGTTCAAGATGTCTCGAGTTCGAATCTCGGTCAGGGTCAGTTACCTGGATAAGTTTTTTCGGGGTTTCCCTTATCCTGAAAGACTAATGTCGGGTAACTCTAAGCTCTATGTACCCTGGGCTCATTTGAGCATCATTTCACCCATTCCATTCATCGTCCGATATCACTTAACGTTGGAGGACGTAAATTACAAAATAAAAAAAACACTGTAAATTGAAGAATTGTAAATACATTTTGAATAGGGCATATCTCCATAATTTTTATTTATACCATCTGTGTGTATTTTATGATATGCACAACCTATGTAATATTAACCTGGAAACTCCCAAAATTCGCGACTGCCACTCCCAGATTAAATCTGAAGCAACCAGCAACAATTATGAATCACCCACTCCACGCCCTTACCTTCATTTGCTTTATTACCAAGTAACATATGTCAAATGAAGCTCAAATATCCATGGATGAGAAACTTATATACAAGAAACAAACAAATCGCGAATTATTCCCTACTCACGACTACTATAAGCGCAATAATATGCGATTCTTAGCACAAAATGTGTTTCAATTGAGTACATATACATAACATGGGTAACGCACACACCATTTTTCTCCAGCTGACGCCAGATGCCGTTGACACAAGCCTTATTTTAAAATAGACTCCCTCCAAGTTAATTGCAGCGTGGACGAATTCAATCAAACTTTTCAGGAAAGTTTAATTTTTAATGGCACTAAAGCAATATGTACCCAAAAATATAATTAACACCAATTTTGAAATCAGGTTAGGAATTTTATTTTTTTATTTCATTTGTGCTACAACAGAGCAAAGCTCCAATTACAGTAGCTATATGCAATTTAGTTGCACAAGTTTGACTAAATGCAAAACATTCCTCCTTAATCCAACACTGAAAAACTACTTCCATCAGTCTGCAGTCTTCATGCAAGCAGCATTCCATTTGCATGAAACAGAACAGAAACTTACTGTTCAGTTCAATCAAAATTATCTGTATCTATTTACACTGTTCACAAAGTTACTTTCACTCACAATTAACACATGAAATGTGCCATTTAAAGTTATTAACTACTTTTATTTTCTTTGCCGTAATTAGATTTACACCCAGAAACATAACAGTTACAAAGTATTTTATCGTTTTAGTTTAAGAACACTATGCAGTAGGTTTACAACAGTAACACCCCCGTACTGTAACAGTTTATTACACCACTTACTACAGATATCGTGCTACAATATTTTAGACCGATTAATACTAATGGATAGAGTCAACATGAAAAAATCAATGTAATGCCCGGATTTGAACCACGGATCTTCTGGTTTCCGTCCAGACGCTCTAACCCATTGAGCTACCATGGCCAGGCGTGCAGTCCTGATATTAAATTCTCCATTTGACTCGTATATTTCCCCGGTATACTACTAGGGGCTCTCGTATATCCGAGATACATCGTTTGTGGCGACTTTCTATCGTAAGTACTTGAGTCCCAATCTTCATCATTTAACTCTTATTATTTTAGTAATTGATGGAAATTAATAATTTCTTCACACTAGCCGTATATAGGCTAAGGTCTTTGATAGTTAGAGTCAAACATGAAAAATTCAATGTCATGGCCGGGATTTGAAACACAGAACTCCTGGTTTCCGTCCAGACGCTCTAACCCATTGAGCTACTATGGCCAACGTGCCGTCCTGATATTAAATTCTCCATTTGACTCGTATATTTCCACGGTAATCCACCAGGGTCTCTCGTATCCGAGATACACTGTTTGTGGCGACTTACTATCGTAAGTACTTGAGTCCCAGGCTTCATCATTTAACTGTTAATATTGTAGTTAATTGATGGAAATTAATCATTTCTCCACACTGGCCGAATATAGGCTAAGGTTTTTGATAGATAGAGTCAACATGGAAAATGCAATGTCATGGCTGGATTTTCATGTTGACTCCTTAACCTATATACGGCTAGTGTCAAGAAATTATTAATTTCCATAAATTAACTAAAATAATAAGAGTTAAATGATAAAGCCTGGGACTCAAGTACCTACGATAGTAAGTCGCCACAAACGGTGCATCTCGAATGCGAGAGCCCCTAGTGGTTTACCGGGGACATATACGAGTCAAATAGAGAATTTTATGTCAGGACGGCTCATTGGCTATGTTAGCTCAATGGGTTAGAGCGACTGGACGGAAACCAGGAGATCCGTGGTTCAAATCCCGGTCATGGCATTGAATTTTTCATGTTGACTCTATCCATCAAAAACCTTAGGCTATTATACGGCTAGTGTGAAGACATGATTAATTTCCATCAATTAACTAAAAGATTAATACTACTTTATGTTTTATATAGTTATAATCAGAGGTAAGGCTTTGTGGTGACAATTATTTATAAAATCGGATTTAATAATTTTAATTGGTGGTGTTTTGTGTTTTTTTACCATAAATTCGCATTTGTTTCGCGCAAATTTTCGGGAAGAATTAATGAATAATGACATGGCTGAAATGAAAAGTAACATGTAGCTGGACTAGCACAACTATAAAACATCTTTTTTTCCAAATTGAAACATTTTATTAGAAATCAGAGGAGATCGCCAAACTGCAGCATACAACAAGTTGTGATATTTTCGCTTTTCATACTTGTTCTGTTGTCAGTCACAACTAAGTTATATGTACTGAAAAATCTCTCACTGTCAGTGTTTGACATCGGCAACCAACTTTTCACAGAAATTGCGTTAAGAATCAGCTTTTGCCTTCAGTGCCAAGAGTGCTGTTACTTGTAATGGTAGTTTTTGTTTGAACTGAATATGAGTTTTGTTTTCTGATCTATCAGTGGGCCACGTAATGACAATATAAAAAATGATGAACGGTTGCTATGGGAAGAAAATCAATAATCTTGCTTGATGTGGAAAGACGAAAAGTTTTGGATAGGAGAAGAAAATCAATAATCTTCATAGATACGTGTTTTGTAATCTTGTTTCATGAGGATGAGTATAAAAATGTCGCGGTGAATATAAAAGTTTAGTAACGGAAAATCAATAATCTTAAAAAAGAGATATGTTCTGTAATCTTGATGGTAGAAAGACGATGTGAGCAAGATAAAAGGTTCTAATAGTGATGGTTGGACGTGTAGGAGTGAGAAATTTTATGTCATTAACGGAAGATATTTATTAAGGAAGTAAGGATTTATGGATATGCTGGAAATAACCTGCAATGATTGACTAGCAAAGGAAGTTTGAGTAAATGTAATCCAGATTATACAATTAAATTATATATTACGAAATTGAACTTGTCCAAAATTGTATTTATCTCACTAGAAACCACACCTGAAAACAAGAGATCTCATGACTCTTATTTAATTAAACTAAATCATCAAGAAACAATTCAAACTACAGCGAAGTAACCCTGTTACATCTGGCTTCCTGACCTGGGTCTTCGAAAAAGTCAAGGTGCATCCCATCTGCAATGAATATTTAATCTGGTTACATACTACATCTAAAATGTTATCGTTATTACCTTGACGTTGCTGTTCAACAATGTCACAGAGCTCTTTGTAACAAAGAAGCAAATCAGAATCACAAGTAATACCACTGGATTTAAATGCTGCCATTACATGATTTAAATCACCTATATCTGATTTAGTAACTAGCCTAGAAGATTCAAACAAATGATCCAAAGCTTTTATGGCTATTACATCAGTTTCTTTTGTCATAATGGAGTTCAATTTAGACAAAGTCATACGGCAGCAAACTTTTAGATTCTCTTCTAATGTTTTTCTAACACTGTGAAACATGATATGATCTACAAGTGTACTTACTCTGTTTCCAAAGTGACCTCTCTCTAATATTTCACACTTGGCTCTCAGAGCACATGGGATCGCAAAAATGATTATTTAACCAAATTTTCTCAGGAACTAAAAGCTTTTCTTTTTTAGAAAAGAAATCGACACTTGCATCAAAAGAGCTGGCAATGTAAATTACTGAATTAAACCAGCTAGATAACTTTCGGGCATTTCGGAACACATTCTTAAGCGCTAAGGGACAATATTTTCATATTAATGTAATGTCTGAGATTAGCTTCCTAAGTGTTCTATCTTCTCAGTAACGTAAGTCAGTTTTGCTGTGCACGGTGTGCTATCCAATAAGTAACACTTCTAGTTAGAATACAACAAACAGTTCTAATATCACGGACCAACCGGGTGCTGTGGTGTTAGTTTATTGTTACACCGCTTAGCTGTTATTTCAGTGAACATGATGATGTCTCTTTATTGGCTTTGTTATGTGTTAAATTTTATCTTGCTTTCATTAAATTTATAAACATTTTTTCACGTCTTCTAACTTCATGCTATGAAGACATGAATGTTAAATAAAAGTTATATTTATGCAATTTGTAATAAAGGCAATTTTTTTCTATGCAGACTATAGATAATAGATATTTTCTCATTTATCTCTAAAAATGTTCTTGAAATAAGGAAAAATTCGCAAAAATTTGCGAAAATGTCGTTAATAACCAGAACTCTTGCCTCTGGCTATAATCTACATGCAATTAAACTAAGACGTGGAGAGCACATGGCGCAGAAAACACATTACTTGAATTATTCACGTTTCCTAAATTGCATAAATAAAGGTTTAGAAGTCCTATTGCTACAATAATGTTCAGACAAACTTTCATCGGAGTTAACAAAATTAATAATAAATCACAGGCATAGAAAACAAAACAGCAGAAAGAGTGTGTAAACATCTCATATACAATCACCTGCTACCGGCGCCATTTATCTCAGTTTTGAATGCCAGTGTGAGCTCCGTTTTCATTCTAGATGATCCCACATTAGTTAACGTTATACTACGAGGGCTGTTCAATAAAGAATGATCACAATTTTATTTTGACAACTTATCTTTACTCATCCTCATAATTTTGAGAGTCCCTCTCAAAACAGTCTCCCCTGAATGCGATGCACTTGTCCCAGCGTTTCTGCCAGTCTTCAAACACATTCTGGAAACCATTTTTTGAGAGATCCTTCAAAATCGTCTGTGTAGCCTTCACCACTGCTTCTGATGTTGGATAATGCCTCCCACGAAGGAGTTTCTTCAAGTTGGGAAATATAAAAAAACTCAATTAGGGCTAAATCTGGACTATAGGTAGGGTGAGAGGTGCACTTCACGTTGATTTTTGCAAGATATTCAGAAACAACATTGGCAATATGCGGCCGCGCATTATCGTGGTGCAGCATCCAGCCTGCTTCACTGAAATGTGGTCTTTTGCGCCTGATATGGACTGCAATGTTTTCAGGACATCCCTGTAGTATTGTCCAATTACTGATGTGTTGCACGTACAACATGCTCATAAACTAATTCAAAGAATGAAATGACCATAACTTTCCCAGCAGAAGCAACCACTTTTGCTTTTGGGGGGGTTGGTGATGAAGGAGATTTCCACAATGAGCTTTGCTGTTTGCTCTCAGCATCAGAATGATGTAGCCAAGTTAAATCAGCAGTGATTACGTTTGAACGAAACTCCGGATCTTCCTCTAACATCAATTTTAACTGTATGCAAACCTGCATGAGAATGTCCTTTTGTTCGGGAATCAACAGTCTTGGAACCCATCACCCACAAACACGTCTCATGTGTAATGTTTATGTCACCAACGTGTGGGTGGCATCCAATGAAATGTTCAGTATTTCAGAAAGTGATCTTAAGGTAATTCGTCGATTCTCTCTCACAATGGCAGAAGCAGTGTGGATGTTTTCTTCCGTAAGAACAGTAACTGGAGCACCGGGTCCACCTTCCTTTGAAATTGACTCTCTCGCCTCTTTCCACATTCTAAACAACCTTCGAGCTGTGCTGTAGGGAAGAACAGACACTCCATAGGCCTCTTTAACATTGTATAGGCCTCAACTGAAGATTTGTTGAGACAAAACAAGAATTTCAAAGCCCCATATTGTTCCTCGCTTGTTACCTCCATTGCAGCAGTAGGTGACACTAAACATGTCTGAACTTGCCTAGTTCTCACAGGCAGGAACCAGGAGTACCAACAATGAAACTACTACGGCGTGTTTGTTACACATTAAGCTAACAGAATATAATAATATTTAACTGTAGTGAGAAAAATTATGACCGTAAAAATTATGATTATTATGTATTAAACAGCCCTTGTATATTTCAGTTACGCTGCTGGCTTAGGATTACTTATTTTTCTTATTTCTTGTTAAGTATATATTCCCTTTGCAAATCTAGTGAAGAAGTTTTGTTAGGGGCTAAGTGAGACATTCGAGCTGAACATTGAAAACTTTCGTGTAAACAAAATTAAATTCCACACTAAAGCTTCTAAATCCAGCAGCTAATTGCTCTAAATTTGAATTTGTATGTCAGCCGCTCATTGTGTTTTGTGTAGGTTTTGTGTGTAAGCATTGTAAACAGTGTTTAATAATTATGAGTTAACTCAATGCTGTTCTGTATATGTGATACGCTGCTTGCAGTTATTTCTGTTTTCCTCGTAATTTAATTGTGTGGCTGTACTTTAGAAAAGTTGCTACATTATAGCATACAAAACTGCAGACTGAATGAATCTTTATTGTTATATAGGCACTTCTTCATTTATTATATTATCTACCCAACATTAAATTTCATGTAAGCTACTTTTGAGACAAGTGTTTTTGTGTATAACTCAGCTTTTAACCACATAATGGTTTATTACACCACTTTGGTGTTTTACTGTATTAAAATCGTTGCTTTGTGAACAGGAGTTGTTTACAATTTTATAAACATTTCCCACCCAGTATGGCAGCCATTTTAAATACTAGTGTCAGATCCGTTTACTCTAAATGGTTCTGACCAGAGGGAGGCTACTTGCTTCCTGTAACCAAGATTATATCGACAGTGTAACTAAATGTTGTCAACAGTGTGCAAATGTTCCATGTCATCTGTTAGAGCTCCAGAAAGTTACTTGCAAACGTGCAAATTATCCAGAAATGCGTATGCACTGTTTGATAATCGTATCGTTTAAATTTCCCACAAGGGCAATTTTAATTAAATATAGGAATTAATGTATTACTAACAATTAAATGCTTTCTTTGCTTTCTGTAAAATACATACCCTATTAAAATAGGACAGACTTTTTATTTCTCCTTGATTATTACTGCAACAATTAAAATTTTGGACCATCCAATACTTCCTAATTGTCCTATTTGGTATCTAAATTACCCACACAAGAACATTTTTGATTCAGGTTTATCAATTATAAGCTGCTTGTGTTTTCTAAAATTGAAGACCAGAAGTATCAAATAAGTCTCATAAAATTAATATGAGATGACGTAATCATTTGCCGGGCTTTGCTACGTGCATATAATGCTATGCTGTTGAAAGGGAGGGGTGAACTCCTCTCTTCGATTTCTTTGTTTTTCAGTTTCGCAACGCCTTTACTTATTGCTCTCAGATACTTTTTTTCTCCTAGGGAGTTTCTTGTGCATGTCGTCACCCAAGCGGCCATTACGGCTAGCTTTGCAACGTTGCTACATTTCAGCAGCTTGTGGTAAATGGCTGAACAACCTGTTGTGGAATTTTTAACTGCGTTGGTTAGCAATCCAAAAGGCTACGGGAACCTACAGATTCAAACTGAGCGTCGACTGCATCTGTGTCCATGGTCTTCTTCTTCTTCTTCTTCTTCTTCTTCTTCTTCTTCTTCTTCTTCTTCTTCTTCTTCTTCTTCTTCTTCTTCTTCTTCTTCTTCTTCTTCTTCTTCTCTTCTTCTTCTTCTTCTTCTTCTTCTTCTTCTTCTTCTCTTCTTCTTCTTCTTCTTCTTCTTCTTCTTCTTCTTCTTCTCTTCTTCTTCTTCTTCTTTCTTCTTCTCTTCTTCTTCTTCTTTCTTCTTCTTTCTTCTTCTTTCTTCTTCTTCTTCTTCTCTTCTTCTCTTCTTCTTCTTCTTCTTCTCTTCTTCTTCTTCTTCTTCTTCTTCTTCTCTTCTTCTTCTTCTTCTTCTTCTTCTTCTTCTTC
>CM060947.1:211516464-211558964 GCA_030765055.1 Mantis religiosa | reverse complement strand
GGGCAGGAGATCCGTCCCCTTCAGCTGCCGTGGTGCGAGCGCTGCGAACCTCCAGCACTCGTGGTATCTCTGATGTTACTAGAGGAACCTCGGGCGGAATATCCGAGCTTCTCTCTGAATGGGAATTGTTCGGATTGGGTTGGACTCGAGGGGACAGTGGTCCTCGATACCCGATACATCTCCGGACGGGGTTGAGGGAAGCCATATATTCCCGCGTACTAGCCTGCATAGCTAGTAGAAGGTGTGCTAGATCACCAGGCGGCCCAACCGAGGTTAATTGGTAGCCTTCCCCTTTGGGGTTGGCGCGCGAAGTGGCGTATCCACTTCCATCCCGTCTTGAGTCCATATGACCAGATGGGGGGGGGGCCTTGTTAGTCTCTAGGTCTTGCAATATGGAAAGACCCACGGAGGCGCTGGGCGCCTTTTCGGACAGATCAGAAACTCCCTGGTCATCAGAGATACCAGGTAGGCGTTGCAAATGGGATTTAGTATTTCTTTATGAACATAAATCTTTACGCACTGTACAACCACGATTCCACGTATGCAATTCTATGCATTCTCCTCTTAAAACTGCTAAAACTATTAACACCTAATAAAAATATAATTTTGAGAACTTTCGACAATTTTCGAGCGCAGCCCCCTATATCGGAATTAATTTGTCATATATTTGTACAGAATAACGTGGAAAAGTAGATAGATTTTTTGACTCTTGGAAAATTTAGGAAAAGAACATGTCATATTCACTTTTTTGTCAAAGACTATAAAAGTGAAGTACCTTTGTTGCATGGGATAAGATCTACAGGAGAAATAACCCTCATAAATTTGTAGATATAACATTGAAAGAATGGCAACTTTTATCAGTTCTTTCAAGTTTAACATCGTTTTGACTATTTCTAGATTTTGTAGCGGTTATATAAAAGTCCAAACATGTATAAGAGATAGCTAAGAGTGAAATGTAAAGAAAATAGAGTCATTGTTACACTCAGAACCCCCCCCCCCCCCAATGGATTATTTCGTTCCTGCACGATATCTCTTTCAAACAGCTCAAAATTTATTTCGATATATGCACAGCTTTGTTTTGCGGATGACAAATCAGAATCTTCCCGTGCGAACATTAGAAAAATAAATCTGACAACGCCTCAAAGTAACACGTCATGTTAACATGGCTGCCTCAGATAAGACTTTGAGCTGGTAGGTGGGAGGGCAACACCTATAAAATTGCGACAGTATAGCAGGGTTCAGTCAGTTTCTGCAGTTTCGTCTAAGAAGCAAACAGTGGTTGGTGAGGAAGATCCCTCAGGGAAATTGAAGATTAATCTACTGCTGGGTAAGTTCTAGTTTGAAATGTTTAATGTTCATGATAATAAATTCAAGTGATAAACTATAAAATATCAGAAATACATCCTAAGACTGCGCATTGCACATTAATTTGACATTACTTTAATTACCTAGTGCTTTATGAAGAAAGCAGCAACATAAGATTGTGTAACATTGTCCAGTGTTATCAAACAGAATTATTTGTTTAACGCTTTAAGATGCTTGTTTACCGACAACATTATTTTCTATGAGATACTACAAACCAAAATTACATGTCGTACAGTTCCCTTTTACTTCATTTTCTGCTTTGAAGCTTTGAAAACTAAGGTAGTTTGTATATTTTATATTTTTAAAATATCTTATCTGCCATAGTTATGTGACTTTGTCTATATATATATTTCCTGTGAGCGCACATTTTTCTACGTACGATAAACATTTCCAGAATTGCTTTTATTACACATTGTTGTAGTTACTCAAAAAATAAATATCTGAAAAATATCAAACGTGTCTTTAACATCTTCCAAAGATGCGAACAAAGTAACAATTTGACCTCAAAATATCTTTAACATGCACGAGTTTTGTTTTGTAAAATAGCTATCACTAATTTGATTAAAATACAATGTGCTTAGGATATTTTTTATGAAAAACAAAATATACTTACATCTTAAAATTTTTACAGAGTATCCGTTCAGATGCCCTCCATTAAGAAGCAAATTTGTGTAATTTTTTGCAACTGAAAGCCATAGTCGATAGACCATTTAAACCACAACAATTATTAGAAGTAACCTTTTTATGATTATTAGTCATTTCTAAGATTTCAGTCATTATTGGTTAAATCTTTTGGGTTATTTGTAATTGTTTTAACTGCTGCTGCTATTTAGCTGTTTCTCGCAATGTCATGGAAAAGGTGTGGAATATCTAGGCAAGTATTATAGAGTAATGAAACTGCTTCTGCAAAGGTAAGTAGGTAAGTAGGACAAGTGAATGTAACATTTATTTGTGCTATTTATATTTGCTCATTTGGTCTTAATACCAAATAAGTAATCAAGCATACATTTGCTATTGTTAGAAATCAGGAGCAATAAAATAATTCACATTTGTCCTTACAATTTTGTTACCCACGATTTGCCGAATACGTGTTAAAGAACTATCATGTCAGCCTCTAGGTTTCAATGTGTTACTTCAAGTATTTTAAAATAGATGTATTTTAACTTTTACTTTTTATAAGGCACATAAATTCTGCTGGATGATATCTGCATATTTTATTTATATTATATTTTAATATATCTTCCTTTATTACTATTTTCCCTGGACTAATCTTTCAAATGCCATTGAGTTATACAAAGATGATCCACTTTGCTTTATTTTCTTTGGCTTTATCGGTCAGTTTATACTTATATTACTCATATTGATTATGTCTGTTAGTTAAATGGATTATTCAAATAGAAGTAAATTTAGCTATTTCTTTATGAAAATGTTGCGAATGTTTGTTAAAATATACAGTAGGCTTACGGAATATTCATTTATTTTAACGTCAACTGAAACATTTCTTATATTCAATTGTCTGTATAAATGTAACGAATATTAAATACTTATTATTTAACTACAGTGTATTTTATAGTATTATAGCATTGAATATAGCTATATATATTTAATCTGTACTCAAACTCAAAATTCTATAAGAATCTGCGACTAATAGAATTTGATAATTCAATTCAGAAATCATATTTTACATGAGTAAACTAAGGCTACACTCTCAAGTAATATAAAATAATAAAACATATAGGTAACAGTAAATAAACCACAATAAAGTTACTTAAATTAAAATAAACATATTAAAATTTTAACGTACATATTAATACAGTGTCTGAAATCTTTAATAAATGTATTTAATAAAATTCTACTCATTTGGTAAGCTTATCAGCTCTCTCGTTTCCCTCATGCCACACTGAAACATGCAATAGGATTAATAAGAGGTAAGAAAAACACACTTTAGGGTAAGTTTAGTGGAATCAATAATAAAACATAGGTATAGCTGATATATGAGCTAAATTCACTTCTAACTCATTGCTGAAAATTAATCAGAACACTGTATTAAGATATAGGTATATCATAACTGGATACATAAATTTGGATTAAACTGACTTACCCATATTCCCTTATTTGCACATGCTTTCTCAACTGTAGGTATCTTTTATAAGTATTTTCGGCTAAGATTCCGTAAACATTGAGCAATCAGAAGCATTTTCCTCTCAAACCTAATCTATTTGAACATACTTTTATAAATAGGGAAATGAGTCCCTGTTTAGTTTCTCTACCTGTAGTAGATAAGAGGGAATATGGTACTGTACCCAAAATTTATATACAAAATTTATTCGGAAATAACGTGTTACAGATATTCTCATTTGGTTCTATGCATATATAGTGTATAAGAAACCGGATCATAATTTAGTAGGCCTTTTTGCACGCTAGGTGCATTAGATCGACAATGTCACTCGATCACTTTCAGGAATGACTAATATTGCATAAGTAGTTGAGGTAAGATACCAATGCATGCAGTAAATATCATCCATTAACAGGATAACTAATTTGTGCCTTCCTTAATTATTCCAATTACTCTTTACAAGAAGAGCGTTGCACCTTTGCTTTTACAAATCCAGGCACAAGATGCGCCTATGTACCTGTATCTATTTCCTTAGCATGGTATATACCTAGTGACTTCCTGCCGAGCTGCGTTCGACTCTTTTTGTACCCTCGCTTCACACGAGTTCACCAAGTAACATAATCTTATGAATGGGTATTCCTTACAAGAAAATAAGACATATATTTTTTTTTTATTTCTACAGCAATTCCCAGCCATGGACACGTCACTAGCAATCAGCTTCTGCAGCTGCGGATCCCTGCATGTCCATCTCGAACATGAATTCGTTTTGTGCATTCCTTTGGAGCTGGAAATGAAGGAGGAAAGCTTCTGTTACGACATCGCAGTGAGAGTCAAGTATCATCCTGATGATAAAGTACTTCTGATGCCCAGCATTCAGGTTCATATTTTCCCTGTAGAATGTGATTGTGCAGCCTTTTCTGGAACTTGTTACAAGGTAACGGTTTATGAGATATAATGTCTCTTGTACGAGACGTACTGAATCAGCAGTGGCACCAACATGCAATGCATTAAGTTTCATGTCACTTGGACATTAGTTCCAAAGTAGAATTTCAAAAGACTTTGGACGTACTGGATCAGCAGTGGCACCAACATGCAATGCATTTAGTTCCATGTCACTTGGACATTAGTTCCAAAGTAGAATTTCAAAAGACTTTGGACGTACTGGATCAGCAGTGGCACCAACATGCAATGCATTAAGTTTCATGTCACTTGGACATTAGTTCCAAAAAAGAATTTCAAAAGACTTTGGACGTTCTGAATCAACAGTGGCACCAACATGAAATGCATTTAGTTCCATGTCACTTGGACATTAGTTCCAAAGTAGAATTTCAAAAGCCTTTGGACGTACTGGATCAGCAGTGGCACCAACATGCAATGCATTAAGTTTCATGTCACTTGGACATTAGTTCCAACATAGGATTTCAAAAGACTTTAGACGTAGTGAATCAGCAGTGGCACCAACATGCAATGCATTAAGTTCCATGTCACTTGGACATTAGTTCCAAAATAGAATTTCAAAAGGCTTTGGACCTTCTGAATCAACAGTGGCACCAACATACAATGCATTAAGTTTCATGTATCTTGGACATTAGTTCCAACATGGCATTTCAAAAGACTTTAGTTGTTAGTACTTCGTATTCATTTAATCCACAAAATACCATATAGGTCTCTTAAGCACCAGAAAATTGTCTACACTCTTTAACCTAGGCTTAAATCATTCCTCTTTGATGTGAACAATAATACAACTATTTTCGTTCTTTAGTGTTAGTAATGTCAATAAAATATTTCCTGCATTATCCTCCCCGACGGGCTGTCACCTTATCGCGGTGGGGAGGTTTACTGCCTCAGCGAAGCAAGCATATTGCTTGTGGAGAGGCCAACAAAGAACAGCCCTTTCCTCAATATTGGGGAAATATTTAAATATCAAAACACTTATTCAACAATTTTAATTGTTTGCGTCCAATAACATTCAGCACGCAACCCTGTTGCATTTCTCAACTACTAATATTCATTTCCCAGCTTGATCAGCACTGCGCTAATACACTGGGAGGTAATATTTCAGCAGAGTTAAAAGCCTGCTTCACTAATAACATCTGAACATCGCCATAATGTTTATCATGTGTAATAAACATATGTACAATAAAATTGTGGTATGTGCCATTGATAATAGAAGCCTATCATCCAACAAGACATATTTAAATGTTTGTATTACTGGAAGAGGAAAGAGAAACTAATGCGTCCGATGTTGATATCGTAAAGAGTAAATATAGTTTATAACCTCTAAATATGCCATGTGTAATGAATTTTCTTAGCATAATATTCTAGATAGTAGGGAAATGAATACTACACCATTGCAAGAATATAGTTCATATGAAACTAAACACATTTAAGGGAACGGATTCTGAACTCACCAAAATCTAAATCACTTGCTTGAGATTCCTTAGCAGCATTATTTTACCACATCTTAAGACTAGAAAACCCAAGTGTTGATGCAAAGTTTACTGAAAACTTTTCTGAGTTAGAAGATTTAAACACAAAATTTAAGTTCATTTAAAAGGTTATCCATACGTAACGGACTTCATAACTTTTAAATAAAATATTAGATTACGAAAAGTGCTTTCGATGTAGGAAAATATGCATTAGAAAATAAAAGCTCTAATAGTAATTGCAATTTAAAAACTCTTTTTTTGAATTATAGCCTTAGATATTCACAGCAAAAAGTAATATTTAAATTCTAATATTTATCAATTTTGATGACTGTGATGTTATAAGTACATACGCCATAGTCCTAATTGCATAACAATTTTACAAAACTTTAAAATACCTTCAGAAGAAAAAAAAAAAGAGAAAAATCCCAGAATAGCTGCAATCATAGACGAGGTTACTTATATCTCCATGTAAATAAGTTTCTCTCCAATAATAAATACCTTTAAAAAAAGATATCCAAAAAGAATCGGAATGAATTAGGAGTTTATAAATATTTTTCACCATTTTTGCCCAACTTTCACGAATCTGTTTCCTTAATTTCTATTAATTTTGTTTCCTCAAGCAAAACTATTGCCGTGGGTTAGAGTAAAAAAGATACTTCATAACTATAAATAAAAAACTTATAAAATTAGTTATAAGTACCAATCTGAAGAGTAAAAATTATACGCTCAAAACCGCGGGTAGCCCCTAAAAGTTGGCTGCTAGGTAGTTAGTTGCACTTGCCTCTATGAAATGCAGAAGTTTTGAAAAACACATTCAAACTGTGAATTCTATGATGATTTTCATTATGAATAATATTTACTAATTTAACCGTCGACAACATCTAAACAGTAAGTGCCATTATCTCTGTCCACTTTTTAATTGTTCAAACATATTTCAGTTTACCGTGTAGGTACACTACCTGAGGAGTCACGAGAAATTCATTAGATTTTGTCTCATGTCCAGCTTACTTAATGCATTTGGTTCTCATTGAAGGCAACACACTTATAGACAATCTTATAAAAGGCATATAATCTCACCTCCAGTCAAGATTATTTATTATTTATGATACGGGAATTATATATAGCATATTTGATATAAAATGTTTAATAGTCATAGATAGGAATGAAGCCAATTTCACTATATGTTAAACAAATGCCTATATTATATAAATTAAATACAAAACTAATTTATCCAAAATACAACTACTGAAAACAATTAAACTTCCCTTTACTAAAAACGAAATTAGTACTAATCAATTTAAAGGTACCATCTCTATTTGCAAGATATTATGATATTAGTTCTCATTTGAATCTCTTAAAGTTATAGAGGCACGTCGTACAGTTTTCTGGTTATTGCTCAGAATTTTATTTTGCTTTTGACAGACATTAAAACCAGCAGCGTGTTAGAGTATTTTTTAAGGTTAACCAACCTTTGCCAAAAGATAAATGTTTTCTACTCATAGAAGATTAAAGATTAAGTAATAACGAGCTTCAAAAATAGATTTTATGTTAGGATACACACTGAGAAAAGCATTTCGGTATATCATACTTCATTTTCAATAAGCATACCAGCAGTACATTCGGAATAATTGGAATTACAGCATTAGTTAAGTTAAATAAGGTAAAATATTTAAAAATTCAGATATGTGTTTTCGAAATTAGTCAATCAAAAAGCGCCGTATGAAAGGATTCCTAATCAAGCTTATTGCAGAATCAGCAACAACGTTTTCGCCGCGTACCTAAAGAAATATCGCTAAACTGCTTCGAATCACCAAACTGTTCATTTTGGACAATTTTACAACAAATAAAATTTACTAGACGTAAATTTCTAACTCTATTTCACTCCGTTTTGGTGAAGAACCTCTGATAACAAAATGATTTGCTATCTCTTTTGCAGAATGTTTTTATGGCATTCAGTTTTCTGAACGAATTTACTTCCCTTTCATCGCTCTTTTTAATTATCATAATACTCTAAGCTTCTGTCCGTGAAGAAATTATCGCCGATGAAAAAAAAAAGTCTACTTCCGTGTGATAGCAACCGAACCAATAACCTCAAATGTTTGGCATGTAGTAAGCCGAATGGCGTGGTGGGACAAAGCCTTCTCAATTTGTTGCATAAAAGGTGTTTGAAAGTACGCTTTCATACAGCCTAAAGCATTAAGGGTTCAATTATTCACTTAAATGTAATTCTGTGATGTGTTTTGCGTCATTGTTGTTAAATTTCTGCAGTTTTCTCTGTACCTTTGCACGAATCAGAATACTGAAAATTATGTTGTAACCTTAACTAGTGGTTTACTCATGCACAGATAAAGTGTAGATATTGTTTATTGCATTGATCTGAAATCATCAGCCACATTTAGAGGTCTTGAAAATGCCATTTCCTAAAGTAAAAATGCGTTATTCTATGGCGTTACTAGGTAATAATCACAATGGAGGTTTTAAATGTTATATTGCAACTTGTTTTATAGTATTTGTTTGTAATGTCGATGTATTTTAACCTAGGGATATAAATAAGAGATAATGGGACATTTAGATCCTCCTTCTTTAGCAATTAAGCAGCCAGGAATGTAATATTTGTTTTTGTGTAGGTCATTACATAAACACTGTTAATAAGAATGTAGTTTAACAAGTTAATGGAAGCTTTTTAAAGTTTATCTCTAAAATCGCCGATAATATGTTAAATGTAATAGATATGCTCATGATTATATTAAATTCTCAACTTTTTTAACTTATCACTTATATGTAAATATAAATAAATCAACTAAGTTTATAGGACCTCTAGAGACCATAATGAAAATGAGTCGCTAATTATTGGGAGGGTGTGTAAAACTTCGTCATATGTCAGTCAAACCAAGCTATGCTTATCAGACTACGATTTTGGAAATAGAATACAAATAACATTATTTGTTTATAATGAAACTGCTTCTCTCAAATTCAAAACACTTTGAATACATTTTAAGCTGAAAATTGTTCTGAAATATTTAATTTAGAAGACTATTATAAAATATATGACATAAATGTAGTTATGCATTTCAGTATTTCGTTAGGAACTAACTAGACAAACGCTATAAAGCATCGAAATTCTTTTAAATTTATCACGATTTAGAAGTCTATCAGTTTAAAAAATCATCATGCATTGAGTTTTAAAATAGAAAATAATATCTTCCAGAAAATAAATTTTCTTTTAATTTACTTATTTACAGTCCTTTTAAGCCTCGAGTCAAATTATATACAAAAATTAATACAACAATAGTACATCAAAATAACAGCGATTAAGGAATAAAGTGACTGTGTTCTATAATTAAAATACTAGACGTTAAATAATTACTTTAGATACAATCGAACTTCATATGTTTATAAAGAATAACAACAAACTCAAATAACATCAGAGATTTAAATAAACTATATGATTTATATAATTTGACCATTTTGGAAATAAACCTGACATCATTTCTTGTAGAAAAATAGCATTTGTTGTTCTTGAAGGTTTATAACTTTTGTAAAACTTTATTTTAGTACACTACTGAACGTCAGGAAGGGAAAAAATGTAAAAATCGGAATATGAAAGTATAGGTAATTTACAAAGATAATACACAAACTATTTGTATTTTTCTCATTTTGGCAGTTGAATTCGAGCCCCTTACCCCAGTCCCTGAATCGAGTTTTACATTCATTGCATTCCTATTCCAGCAGATTATGAAACTTGCAAGCATGTCCAAGCTCCACCATAATAGTTTACTACTGGTTGAAGTTGTACTCCACCATTGATGAAGAATGCATCAAAACTGAACGCCTGGTTTGAGAAGGCATACTCCAATACTAGTTGCATTTTCTTTTTGATTTTTACTTGTGCCTGAGAGCTAACAATAAATATTTACTCATTGTTTGGACGACCTCGGGAACAGGTCCATGTGTAACATGAGCGAATTTATAAGTTAAGAACGTAATAATGTCTTAAGGCAAAGTAAAAGCGCCCATTAATAAATATTTTTATCTGTTGTGAAAGGGTTTAATGTAAAATACCGTGGTCAAGAAAATAGAATAAGTTCAGAAATAAGTTGCAAATATAAAATGTTAAGATATGTTTTACGAGTAGTTTTTAAATTGTAGTTGCAAGGATGAGAGTGTTAACACCGTTGGTGTGGTTCTTAGGCTCTAACATTGCAAGAATAACGTGTTAATTATTCTTCGTCGTTACTATTAGTGTGTTTAGTCGAATCTCTGAATATGTAATTAAGAATTTTCATTAAGAATTGGTTTCAGACATTCATTGATTTAATCACTTTTCAATTTGCTTTTTGATTTTGTGATTCTTTTGATGAATAAGGTGCAAGTATTTTAAGTCCATAGGATCTATTATGCTATTCTCATTCTTAATATTCTGCAAAACGCTATACCAATTTTATAGCCAAGTTGTTTAGCAGTATTAAATATTTCATATAAGAAATGTATACCTAACTTACACAGATGTTGCACACAAATAGGTAAAACTGTAGCAAAATTTGCGCCTAAAAGAAGAAAATGAGACCACTGAAACCTTTGTTTATGTATCCGCTGTTCTTAATGTTTATTCATTAAAATTTACGATGATAATGATTGTACAGTGAGAAATTGCCTTAGTATGAATTTATAACGTGCTTATATCTCAAACAGTTATTTATAGAAACCTCTTACTCAAGGGAACATTAAACGATCAAAAATTAGAACAGGAAAGACATATTTTGTATTTCATACCTTCACATTTAGTATTTACAATTCCAATATAAATTCAGTTTGAAATTTAATGCCGAAGAAGCCTGTAAGTAAAACGCTCTGAACTTTGTCTTCTTTTCCTACAACGAAGAAGTATTCAAGACGAAAATGTTTAATTGTTTGTTGTACCACAAGAGCCACATTTCAACTACTTTGTATATATTCTATATAGATATAGCGCAGATGAGGTATAATAATATTCGTAATGAACAGTCTTTAGTAATACATAAGCCCACTATGTGTGTATTATAAAACATTTACTCTTAATGCTAAAATATGTTTTTGTAATAGCTACCATGTTTTGTTAGAGACCGTGAATACGAATTCCACGAGGCACTGATTACACTTAAGAACTATCTTTAAGACAGAAAACTAATACTATAGATAACTAATAATTTCTCAAAATTAAGCAATGCGGTGACCCGATGTTTCAATCAACTAAAACTTAAGATTACTGTTTAGCCCTAATAATTGTTGTATATCTAGGTATAAATAGTAAATTATAAGAAAACTATCGTCCCTATAGTCCTCTGAACTAAGGAATTACATTGCAGTCTGTTACCAGTTTAATGACGTCGTATATAAATGCACACTCCACTCAGCACTGGTTGCAATGGTTTGTCTCGCTGTGTGTCTGGCTATGTTGGCAAGCACACCTCGTATTCAACTACCCTTGCTGTTAGTGCTTAGCACTAAATCCAAAGGTAACGGATTTGATTCCCGTCTGAAGTGTTAGATAATTTTCATTCCTTATCCACCCAAGAGTGGAAGTGAAAATCC
Organism: Mantis religiosa; assembly: GCA_030765055.1. Lineage (NCBI taxonomy): Eukaryota > Metazoa > Arthropoda > Insecta > Mantodea > Mantidae > Mantis > Mantis religiosa. Next base: position 211,547,483 of record CM060947.1, on the reverse strand, counting down.
TTAAAGTTTTAAATAACACAAACAATAATACCAAACTCAAATGCCTATCGTTATTAACTGAAAATGGTCAAACTTATGAATGCTATGTACAACAATAAGCATATAATTCGTAGCGAAATATATAATTCACATAAAATATAATGAATCCCTTTTAAGAAAATATGAATTAAGCCTGGTTATAGTTGTCAGCATGCTGATCACTCAGCAGAGATCGCCTTATGTACGTTTTGCTATAAAATTTCGCTCCTTAGAAGAGCTGACAAGCTTTTTACACAAAATGCCAACTAATATCGTGCTAGTAGTTTATAATTATAACAATTTACATTTGTATGTCAATTTATAGTAGGTTCTTATCACAGAGTTTGTCTTAAATAACTGAATTTTCCATTTGAATCAAATCAATATTTTATAAATGAAACGTTTATATTTGTTTCTTCATCACGATGGAATATTCGAATAAAGCTTTCTTTCCTCTATAACTATAGCTTCTTTGCTCATTGCTAAATTATGACATTTATATAACTAACTTTAATTTACATTTTATTCCTCTGTGACAAATGCTGAAAAATACATTTTGAAAAAAATGATTGTGTTAGTACCACATGTAACCAATTAATTGTTATGGACTGTGTTTTGAAAAAGAAAATTGAACATCCTTGTACAAAAGAGCGAAGTCTACCAAGCAAACCACAATGGAATTTAATTTGTTCAGCTTAAATATGCTAAATATTATATGAGTATCAAATTACTTTGGATTACCTAATTAAAGTTCAATGAACTAACCAGGTATAATTTTACTTACCTATGTGCAGGAGGTGCATTACATAGAATCGTCTTAACTCCTTACGACTTCATCAAGTGTAACAGAATGCTCTAAAGTAAAACCTTATTGCCTTGGCTTTCTGTGTCGAAAATTAATGGTTAGATTAGTTCAACATCCTCACTCAGTAATTAAACATATAGATAGTTAGGGTTAATATGAATCCTTTTATAATGACAAGTTAAAATAGTAATTTAGTATAAGAAGATGATAAACGTATGACTTAAATAGCTTTAAGGTCCAACTAAAGGGTTTGTAAAGCGACGCACTTTTATTGCGATTTGACATTACGATACTAATTATTAGATATCTAACGCCGTACATAATACCGCATTTCAGAGAGAGGTAAACAGAACACAAAGATGCAAACGCACATCCGTTATTATCCCACGAATCTTTACTTGGTGAACTGATCATTTTACATCTTTATGTTAACAATTATCCGAATTGAGTGTCTGGTTTGTAAATATTTAATGGCTTAGCAGAACTCCGAAAAAATAACTCAATTAAAGACAAGCATATGCAGGAAATTGTCTACTGAAATTCTTCATTCGGTGTTCCTCTTTTCAGATAACATACTTCCTATAAAAAGCAAAAAGGCCTATTGTATGGATCGGATTACATATATTCTGTAAATCAGGTTTCAATTAACTGAACTACTTTTTGAAGAAATTGCTAATGCAAAGCATTGTTGCTAAATTTAGAACAGTTTATATAATACTATCAGAACTATCAATTAATAAGTGACACAGTGTCAATAAAACGTAGTCTCGTAAAACGCAAGTTTTGAATATTCTATCTTACTCATAGAGCAATCATTTTTAAAAACAGTATTAATAGTGAATCAGCTCAATGAAAGATAGTGACGTATAAAATGATGTGTGCAAATTAAACATTTAACACTATATTCTAAATAAGTACTTGGAACAAGCCTACATTTATTGAATGTATGTCACGTTTTAATCTCCCCTTAATACAAGTAAATGTGATATATTTAGCTACACTAAGTTCCTCATACTACCAGGCCGCGGATCGTGCACTGTCTGTTACACTAGAGGGTTTTCCTTCTAAAACTCCGCTATTGTTTACTTAGAACTAATACTGACTTGCTCTATAACGACTACTAATCTTATAAGTTGAGTTGAAAATCGTGTAAGTTCATCGTCATGCCTGGGATTTCCGGCCACGAAATTATGATTCGGTACTACAGTCACTCCATGGGGTTTCAATTTTAAACGTTTTGGCAGCTGAAGATTTTAAAATATTTGCTTTCTGGGCAGCATATTTTAGCCACTTCTTTTAAAAAGCGTTCGAATTGTGCACCAATTTCTACAATTTGACCTCAAATAGTACATTCCTTGTTCAAGCATTAGGTTTACCATATAGCGATCCAGGTTTTCTACAATTATTGGCCAGATTCGTAATAATTTATCTACCTGGAATACTCGGGAATTTTGCCTGAAATTGTTTACGTGATTGGATTTGTAAATATTTATCTTGCACAAAATCCCTTGTTAAGGCGTGAATTTTTCGCTAAGGATATAAGTGGAGTAACAAGAATAACGAAATTCACACACAACAGAAATATCTATAATTATTTTCGCTTTTAAGATTAAAAAAAGCTAAATTTAAACATTACAGTGAAATGCAGAAAAACATCGTGATCCCTGCAGTCAAAACGATGTAAATTTATGGTGTCATATATTTGGGGGAGATATTTCTGACATCAAAATAGTAAAACAAGTTCTCGTGTATGTAAATTGGTCTGAAAATCCATTATTTCAGACTTAGCAACAACATAAAATTGAAAGCTACAAGAAATGGAATTTTGACATGTAGTGTACAACGCCTAGGTACAATTGTATCGGAAATAAACAAATGGAAACAATGTCTTCTTGTAACGCATAAAATACGTCTCTATCATTAGGAACAACAAAAGAATGAGTGTCTAATACAATATTAAAACGCCACTTAGATCATTAGTGCGATTATTCGTCACCTGTATGACAACAGGATATATCAGTCTTCTCCCTTAAAAACTGCAGATTATTAATACTAGTGTATTGGTTAAAACAAATTTTATTTTAAAATATGACCCCAATTTTCCTGATAATGACTATATTTTCTCAGATCTTAGACATATTGGACTGGTTGGTTTCGAACCGCAGTTTCGGAGACCCTCAAAACTTCAGATTAACTATGTATCTAGCTTGAAGCCTGAGGAATTCCAGAATTACTATTTATGTATTCAATAAAGTCATAACAAACAGAATGGGCTCTGCTTGGCATCTGTGTAAAGTGGGATAATTTAGCAGGGAACAGCTGAAAAGCTTTAAGTGACTATGACGGGATATGCAATGAATTACGAGTAAAAAACTCCATATTGTGCATTATACTCCCTGGAATGTTGTATTTCAATACTGTACATATTTAATGATCTTTCCTTAAGAAGAATATTCTCAAAATCGTTTTCCATTTTATCAAATTCATAGTTTGTGTCATATTAAACTAACTCAATATACTAACCAATCACATTTCTCGGCGTATAGCTGATTGGAAAAGTGTTACTCTATTTATTTTTCACAATAAATGACATAATAAATGATTATGTACATTTCTTTCTAAAACTGTGACTATGAAACCAAAAGAAAGCATTCCAAAAGAAAGCCATTCAACAACATTGAATAAGGAAAATATTCATGCCTTTGAAAATATAAAGTCATTTTCAAAGTATTTCATAATCTTTATCTAATTGTAGAAATCCATACAGTAAATTTCACTTAACTACAATTTTTAAATAAATTAGCAAAGTTATTTTTATGGATTTCGATTTTTGCTATATGTTCAGTGGTGTATTGCACACAACTAAAGGAAGTGCGTCATTAAATATTACTTACTGCAGAAAGATTTATTCAGTTAACTATTTTTAGTAATGTCATGATATTAATTACAGATTTAAAATATATTTAAGTTATTGGTGATTATCTATAAGAATCGATTGACTAAACATCAAATTGTCTAGAATATATTTTAACTGTTTTATTGAACGTGAATTCTCAAGCAGTTCCACAATACATTAGTTTTAAGCTCCAGATGAATCAATGTTAGTTAAATAGTATAAGATCATTTTGTAATGTTCATTAATCATTAAGCTTCATTCACAAGATCACTTGATATATCGCTTTTAGTTTAAGAATGCGCCCGATACAAAAGAACATGTACGTCATAAGGAATTTTGTTTCCTTTTTTAACCTCAGAGGGTTTACAAACAAATTATTGTTTTACTTATTCATTTCACTCGATTGTTTTTAAAATATTTTGGAAATATTCAAACAGTTGAATTTCGTACCTATACTCAAGGAGTACACACATCTTTAAAGATAATTTTGTAATAATGCTTTGTTCACAATACTGATTAGAAATAGCTACCACTTCGATCTGTAGTATCGGTTTAAGCGTTTAATATTTGTCTTTAAGTTGTTATGTCTTTGAACATAAGGTGCTTTTTGTTAGGGACTAGAAACTTCATCACAGGTTTTCAGTGCTATATTAAATAATGTATAAGTCACAGTTGTAATGATACAGATTTATATACAGAAAATTTATTGCAAATTAAAACAATAATTGCCAACTAGATACCAAAATTTGGATCTTCAGAATAAATTATGAGACAACTTTTTATATTTTCTTACGTTTGGGATTCAAATTATTGCTTTAGTGTTAACAGATAACATCGTTTAGGCGTATGACACGTTTTGGGAATAGATATATTTGTATCAAAACACCCTTGCTAACTAAAACAACTATGAAACCATGTGAATTAGATTTGGGGATGTTAATATTAATATTAGATTGCTGGGTACACAATCAAGTGAAAAAATAAAGACATACAGCTTTCTTAAGAGTATATAAAAGTTATTAACCGTTACCATAATTATCCATGTGACTAAGGCTCGAACATTTTATTACAAATTAGTTTGGCCATATCTCACAATGTTTACTTCAATAGTAATACAGGAAATAATGCTTAAAGACCCCTTCACTTTAATAGCATCATCTTAAAATATAACTTCATAATTCCAGTTGCAAAATGTTGTTTATAGGTGAATGAAGAAGTAAAGGTAAGAAAAGTAAAAGCTAACATATTTCGGGTGTAACTGTGTGCTTTGAATCATGTTTTGTTAAAGAATACATATGTGTTCTTGTATACTAGTTCTTTCTAAATAAGTCGACATACTGTAAGGGGAAGCATTTCAGAAACCTTGTCACATTTATCAGGCCTTGGGGACAGTACTCCGAATGTGTGATCAGACTATTTTCTCCCCAGCTTACCAACACACATACAAACATCGATTTTTCGTTTTGGTGATTGATTACGAAAGATGTGGAAACAGGAGAATAGTCTGACTGTTAACTAGTACAATTCCCCAGGCCTGCTGTGTATAATTTAACCTATAACTTCGAGAAAGTAAATAAAGGCATGGAAATGAATGTTAGCATTACCTATTAAGTAATGTACATGCAGTATAAATTAAGTGGACACTCCAGTATTTTGTTCAATTTAAATACAACATATGCGATTTTGAGAGCCTATTGTTTGTACTTCCAAACAGTCGAAATAAGTGAATCTCCTAAATCTATGTAATTGCTTACAAAAAGGTAATGGTTATTTGTCTAGGATTTTCAACAACATTTGAGTTTAACTGCACATTAAAAAATCAGTTCTCTTTTTATTTTTGGTAAGACATTCATACTGATGTACTAGTATGCCAATGGAGGTACATTCTGATGTAAAAATATAGTAGTTCTTGAAAATTAATAATTAATATTTAATATATAAGGATATATTGCATACATAATTCAAACAATACCACAACATATATTCAGAAGAAATTATGACAAAAGTAAAGACTGTTATTGTCCAAAAAGACTAACGATTGTATCTCCAATACCAAAATTAACTCAGCAGATATTTCATACCTGTTTTAATACTGGAGTGTCGTTTTAGCATTAACAACTGGACATTTCTAAAACAACTGCATTCAGTAATATTACATTTAGTAACGAATTAAGCAGTAGAATCCGTTATATTACATATGCAGTCATTGTTTTCTTACTTTGTTAATTTGTATTAGGTTCATAAGGAAATAATATCAACATGTTTAAATGCTGTAATTCTTAGAAATAATATTTTGTGTAATTTCTATATGTATTTGCTTATCTGTATATGTATATGTGCTGATGTTTATAAGGGTATTCATACCTTTGTTTTGTATGTGATAACCTGTATATGTATGTTCTGGTGCTTTTGACGGGTATTCATATCTTTATATTGTAATATTTTAATGTGATGTTGCACAAATCAACTAGTTTTGTTCACTTTAAAGACGTTAGAAATCTATTATGAAAAATGCCTACAGGATAGAAATGCAATCATTACGTGTTTGTTTTATTAGTTTTATTAGGTACTTTGTTAGGTATGTATTAAAGCTTGTATAGCGTAACAATATCAATTAATGTTTAAGTAATATAGGAATATCTTAGATGTAATATTCTGTAAGTGTGTTGTGTTTATGTATGTCCTTGTCTTTTTAACTGGTATTCGTATTTTGTATCTTGTAGGTTATATAAATGTAATGTTTGTAATTTCTATCTTGTTTTGAAATTTTACAAATTTCTAATTCATAAATATAATTCTGTCGTAAAAACAAAACTTACAAGATATATATTGCAACCGCATTTTACAAGAAAATGTTCGTTCCGGTCTCATGTGCAAGTGATTTTTAATCTAGCACAGTTAAACAATAGTTTACGATAAAGTAATGCACTGCAAGCTGTTGTCACATTAGTCGTCTAAAAACACGTGACAAGATATAATATGTTAAAATTATAAATTCTGATTTATGAAAAACAAAATTAAATATTCTTCTTATACAAATACTCCTAATACGAGGTTCAATTTTTGAAACAAATGCAAATATTTTAGAATCTTCAACTCAAAATGTGCTAGTTGTATCTTGTAAGTTTACATGTTGAAAGGTTTCGTCAATATTTAAATAACTATAATAATAAACTCTTGTTGTAACAATTGGATTCATAAGTATGATTGTAATTTTAAACAGAATACTAAAGGATATGAATATTTATACCTAAAAATGTTTGGTTTTAAAGGTTAAACAATATCATAATTAAAATTCAATGTTATATTTGTTTGGAAATAAATAATAATATGTATTTTAGGTAGTTTTGGCAAAAAATGTGTGTTATTATTTACTTAAAACCTTAAAAACGTCCTTTTTCTTTGGAGTAAAGAAGATATGTATACAATCAATAAATAATTTGAATTACCTTAGCAGACACATTTTAAATATCCAGTGTGCCGTTGCTGTATCATAAATGAACATATCATCAGATAACACCTAAAGTAAGTTGCGTCGCTCTTGCAAAGTGAAAGAGCGAAAGGATATATAGGTCAGTCGCTGATGTTACAGTACTGTGAGAGGTTTTACTTTGTTTTTTTACAGGATGTGAACATTTCCAGATGTCTGTGGTTCTCTTAATATCACTGTCACTACTCGCCATCTTACCTAATCGTAATTTTATATTTGCAATGCAATGCCGACTGCAGCCGACTGAATATTTCTACACTTTCATAGTGCGTCTTACACGGCTAGTGTGAAAGAACATTTAATTTCCATTAATTGACCTAATTGTGATCCGTACTATAAAGCCCGGGCCTTAAAGTACTTACAGCATAGTAAGTCACCATTAAGGTAATTGTCTCATGTGTTTATGAGAACTCCTAGTGGTTTACCGGGAGAAACACGAGTCAGTTGGAGAATTTAATGTCATGTTGGCACGTTGGCCATAGTAGCTCAAATGGTTAGAGCGGCTGGACGGAAACCAGAAGATCCGTGGTTCAAATATCGGCTATGGCATTGAATTTTTCAGTCTGGCTCTACCCTTTCATAGTCTGTATATTATTATACAAGTTTCTGGAGCAATTTCAATGCACATTCGTTATAAAACTAACTTAAACGAACTTCAAAAATAACAAATTTCAAAAATGAAACAAATACGTTACTCCTTTCTGGAAAAGTTATTTCATTTAGTATGAAGCATTACTGTTGTATTACTACTTAACTGACTCAGGAAGTTCATTTCTTCGCCCACAAAAATCATTTTAACGCAATATACTACCGTCCCCTTGAAAAACTAACCCTACTTGCCAGCCAATTCGAATCACCCGCTCTAAAATCGTTATTAGGAAGCGGGTCGTTTTGAGTTGGTAAACCTTTGTACAAGTTTATAACTCACTCACTGTTTGCAGAACTGTAACTTGAAAAGTAGATATGGAGGAGTAAAATACAACCCTGTAGTTTTATTTGCGATCTTGTCGACACTTCGTTTACAAAAACAGCACATCGTTATAATTAATTAGCTAAAAAGTATTCGTTCGAGAGTAAAACCCGCCCCAGCGCCGCGTTGTTCACCATAAATCCCACTTTGCTGTTCGCCTAGGATTGCACACGAGCCACCTTGGTGAGAGTCGATTGGTCTAACCACTCGGCCCCAGCGCGGCCACAGAACTTTTTCTTAAATTAATAAATGTAAAGGTTCTCAATTTAATATTATTAACAAATACTCAGAAGAAAAACCTGCAATTTTTATAAATACCAAGCATATTTAATGTTTGGTAATTAACCAATAGCTTGCAGCCTCTGCCTTACACTCAAGAGATCTCGAATTACAATCTCGGTCAGAGTGAGTTATTTGAAAGATAAATGTCGGGTGACTCCAAGCTTTGTGTATCCTGGGCTCATTTGGCATAATTTCACACATTTCATTCTTTGTCCAACGTGACTAACTAACGCTTTGTTTTGAGGATGACAAATCAGAATTTTTCCAAAATTAATTAAATCCATAAATTATATAGTAATTTAAAATGTATTTAATTTAAATATGTTAGCTTTATAAAATATAAAACAACATTAATAATTTTAGATTAAATCGAATCGCACGATAATTAATTTCAGGGTAAATGAAAACTGATACCCTTTATTTACAGGTGAAGGCTGGTATGAATGGTTATATGACGTAAATTCTGTTTTATGTTAATTGAAATGGAATTTGTATACCTTAGGTTTTATTGTCTTATTTATAGTATTAGCCATTTTATATTTAAAGGAACCTTATATTCTAGGAGATAATGATAATTTTACTCCTGCAAATCCTTTGCGAAATTTAGAAAAACAATTCTGACAACGCCTCAAAGTAACACGTCATGTTAACATGGCTGCCTCAGATAAGGCTTTGAGCTGGTAAGTGGGAGGGCAGCACCTATAAAAATGCGGGGAAATAACACGGTGCTGTTAGTTTCTGCAGGTTCGTCTAAGAAGCAAACAGTGGTTGGTGAAGAAGAACCCTCAGGGAAATTGAAGATTAATCTACTGCTGGGTAAGTGCCAGTTTGAAATTTTTAATGTTCATGATAATCAGTTCAAGTGCTAAACAATAAATTATGAGAAATACATCCTAAATCTGCGCATTAACTTAGCATTGCTTTAATCATTATGGTATTATCTAGTGTTTTATGACAAAAACAGCAACGTAAGACTGTGTAACTGTGTCCAGTGTTATCAATCAGAATTATTTGTTTAACGCTTTAAGATGCTTTTTTACCGAGAACATTATTTTTAATGAGAATACTACAAACGAAATTCCCATGTCGTACAGTTCTTTTTAATTCATCTTCCGCTTTGAAGATTTGAAACCTAAGGTAGAAGCAAAAATTCATTTAATTTGAATATTTTATATTTTTAAATTATCTTATTTGCTATATTTATGTGACTTTATCTATAAATATTGATTAGTTTATATTTTTTCACCAAAGCTTAGTTTTCTACGTACTATAAACATTTCAAGAATTGCTTTTATTACACGCTGTGGTTACTCAAAAATATAATATCTGAAAAATATCAAATTTGACTTTAACTTTAACATCCTCTAAAGATGCGAACAAAGTAGCAATTTTACCTCAAACTATCTTTTACACGGACGATTTTAATTTTCTATAATAGCTATCACCAATTTTATTAAAATACAATGTGCTTAGGATATTTTCATGAAAAACAAAGTATACCTACATTTTAAAGTTTTTAGAATATCCTTTCAGATGCTCTTCATTAAGTAGCAATTTTGTGTAATTTTTTGAAACTGAAAGCCATATTTGGTAGACTTTTCTATACCACAACAATTACTACAAATAACCCTCTTATGGTATTAGTCATTTCTAAGATTTCTCTAATTATTAGTTAAATGCTTTTGGTTATTTGTAATTGTTTTAACTGCTGTTGCTATTTAGCTGCTTCTCGCAATGTCAACGAAATAGTGTGGAATATCTACGCAAGTATTATAGAGTAATGAAACTACTTCTGCAAAGGTAAGTAGGTGTGCTTCAATTAAAATAAAATACATAAGAAAATGATCTTTCGTGTAACTACTTTTCAGCAGATGTATAAAGATAAGTGTTAGGAGAGTCCAGTAGGACAAGTGAATGTAACAGGCTTTGCTTATTTGTTTATTCTATATATCTTTGCTTATTCAATTCAATTAAATTCTTCATCCTTTAAAATCAAATCTGTACATAATTACTTGATATAGGATAAGTCAGTAATTTTACACTTACATAATATTACAAAGTTAAACATCAAATATACCTTACCTACATTCAATTATAATGTAACACAAATTGGATATAATTATAAATGAGAGAAACCAACAAGCTTAGCAAATTCATGTTTTATGATTATCTGGATTTGTTAAATTGCATATATTTCCTTACTGTGTAAAAGCAGTGCTCCTGTAAGAAAGTCCTTGTTCTAGTCTTAAACACGTTGTAGTTATCTATGCTTTTGATGTGTTTAAGAAGGGAATTATAAACTATTGTACAGGAATATAGCACTCCATTATTAAACATTGTAGTTCTGATTGAGGTTAAGTGTATATTTTTATTACGCCTCGTTTAATGCGTATGAACACTTCCGTTGTTTGGAAAGTTAAATTCATTTCGTTTTACAAATAAAGCTGTCTCCAGCTTATAAACACATGCCAAAGGAAGTATGTAAGTTTTTTGAACAGTGTCTTACATGAACATAGCATTCTTTCGTTGCCGGTAATTCGAATTGCTTGTTTTTGTTTAGTAAATATATCTTCGGCTTCTGGTTGAATTTCCCCAAAAATATTAATCCATATTTAATTATAGAATGTATATGTGCATAATAGGACATTAAAAATACAAAAAGGCTGACATTTTCACTTAATATTCTTAGAGCACAATAAATAAATAATCAAGCATTCATCTGCTAGTGTAAGAAATCAGGAGCAATAAAATAATTCACATTTGTCCTTACAATTTTGGTACCTCCGATCTGCCGAATACGTCTCAAAGATCTATCATATCAGCCTCTGGATTTTAATGTGTCATTTCAACTATTTGGAGATAGATATATTTTAAGTTGCATATTTAATAAAGAACATAAATTTTGCAGGATAAAATATACATGTTTTATTTATATTATATTTAAATATATCCTCCTTTATTACTATTTCCCCTGACTAATCTTTCAAATGTGATTGTGCTATACAAAGATGATCCACTTTGCTTTATTTTCTTCGGCTTTATCGTTCAGTTTCTAATTATACAACTCATACTGATAATGTAAATACACTAGTTAAACAGATTAATCAAATAGAAATAAATTAAGCTATTTATTTATGAAAATGTTGCAAATGTTTGTTAAAATATACAGTAGGCTTACTGAATATTCATTTATTTTAACGCCAACTGAAAACATTTCTTATATTCAATTGTCTGTATACTATTAACGAATGTTAAATAATTATTATTTAACTACATTTTAATTTATAGGATCATTGCATTGAATATAGCTATATGTATCTAATCTGTACTCAAACTCGAAATTCTATAAGAATCTGCTACTAATAAAATTTGATAATTGAATTCATAAGTCATAATTTACATGAGTAAACTAAGGCTACATTACCAAACAACATAAAACAATAAAGAATATAGGTAACAGTAAATAAACCACATTAAAGTGACTTAAAATCAAATAAGTATATTAAAATTTTAACGTACATATTAATGCAGTATCTGAATTTTTTAATAAATGTAATTATAAAAATTCTTCTCATTTGGTAAGCTTATCAGCTCTCTCGTTTCCCTTATGCCACACTGAACACGCGATAGGACTAATAAGTAAAAAGAAAAGCACACATTGGAATATGGTTAGTGGAATCAATTATTTTAGCAATGGAAAAACATAAACTTGATATATGAGCTAAATTTACTTCTAATTCATTGCTGAAAATTAAGCAGAATACTGTATTCAGATATAGGTGCATCTTAACCGGATACTTTCAGGTGAACTTAGTTTAATCCACCTAGTGAATAAAAGCTACAAGGCTTTAAATGAACTGACTTAACCTTACTCCCTTATTTGCCCATGCTTTTGCAACTGTATCTTTTATAAGCATTTTTGGCTAGGATTCCGTAAACTTTGAGTAATCAGATGCATTATGCTCCCTGATCTAATATATTTGAACATATTTTTACAAATAGGGTAATAAGTCTCTGTTTAGTTTCTCTACCTGCAGTAGAAAAGAGGAAGTATGGTATTCTACCCAAAATTATATACCAAATTTCTTCGGAAATAACACGTTAAGGCCGCTGAATAAACAAAAATATATTTTAAGAAAATTCTGCTATTCCTATTTTAGCAATAAGGAAATGAACAACAAGATATCGCTTTCAAATATTTATCTTGATTAATGATGCGTATAAAAGAATAAGGTTTTGTTCCTATAACATATGTGTTTGTGACTCCTTAATTCAAATCCAAAAGTCGGTTAAATACCAAACTTAGAATTTAACTTCAGAACTTTAGTAGGACGGATGCTATAATTTTCAAGAAAATAATTCACCACAAACTAACATTTATTTGACAATATTTTTGAAAATATGAACTCTTCTACAGCTGTTTTAATAATTTTGATTAAAATACTATATGTTATAAATGCCAAAGGTTAGACCACACACTCTCACAAGGCGGTCCGGGTTCGATCTCAAGAAACCGCAATTGTGTTCTGTAGTGGGCGCAGCAGGGACTGTGGGAATTTTCTCCGGTTTCTTCGGTTTCCCCCACAATTAATTCCCCCAAATGCCCCAATATCAACTTCTATCCTTCAGTTTTTATTATTGTTTTCGTCAATCGTATATCAGCCAACGGGCCTGTTCCAGGTACTTCACTCTAGTTCAGTGTTGGTCTGCTCAACAGCCTTCTGACTCAAGCTACTCCCGTGTCAGTCCCGGAGTGTGTAGTGCTAAAATCAACGACGATAATCAGAGTAAGTATGTGTGCTTCACAATATTCTTGTTATAAATGAAACTGAAAACCTCTGAAAAGCTCTTCTTTATGGATGACCTTAGCATTTACTGGTAAACCGTAAGAGATATACAAAATCTCACTGTAAATAATGTAGGTACATAATTTAAGACAGTTTGTGTTATTTCTAGCTAAAAATTTCCCAGATATTTCTGTGATTGCAAGGAATTTTTAAGTATATATACTTTTCTATACTAAGACATTATTATTATTATTATTATTATTATTATTATTATTATTATTATTATTATTATTATTATTATTATTATTATTATTATTATTATTATTATTATTATTATTATTATTATTATTATTATTATTATTATTATTATTATTATTATTATTATTATTATTATTATTATTATTATTATTATTATTATTATTATTATTATTATTATTATTATTATTATTATTATTATTATTATTATTATTATTATTATTATTATTATTATTATTATTATTATTATTATTATTATTATTATTATTATTATTATTATTATTATTATTATTATTATTATTATTATTATTATTATTATTATTATTATTATTATTATTATTATTATTATTATTATTATTATTATTATTATTATTATTATTATTATTATTATTATTATTATTATTATTATTATTATTATTATTATTATTATTATTATTATTATTATTATTATACAAATCTCTAACTGGATTAACATGAAATAAAAGAATAACAGAAGAATTTTTAAGCTGTTTTAACTAACTTTGGCTAACTACAAACCAATCATATACATTTATAGAACGATAGAGCCGTACTGAAAAATTCAATGTCATAGCCGAAATTTGAACCACGGATCTTCTGGTTGGCGTCCAGCCGCTCCAACCTTTGAGCTACTATGGCCAACATGCTGATATGATCGTTCCATCCTTCGTTCCGACATGATCGTACCTCCAAGAGAACTTGAGGCGTTAAAGCGAAGATTTGGGCAAGAAATGCTTCTGATCAGGTGAACATTATTACTGTAAACATTAACTAATTTCAAAGAGAGACCTTGGCATTGGTTGGCTGTAAATGAGGCCATTTTGGAAATCTTTTGAAGTAAATTCATCATGTTATTCAACACAACTCCACTAATTTTGTTATGAATTTGTTTTCTTGGTTTAAATTTCATGTGCCTGATACGTACTAATTAATTTAAATTAGAGTTTAAAACGGCATCTACCTCATCTACCTCATCTAACTCGCGAGAACAGAGGACCAAAAAAAAAGTGGAAGAAGAATGTGTTGCCATTAAAAAGGACACGCCCTATTAATATGAACATATGTTGATCAGTTACATACTTTTTTTAAAAGAAAAAAAACCTTCAAAGAACTATAACAACTAAGTAAAACCAATGTTCCATACCTTTTACTCACCCCATATAGTAAAGAAGAAACGTTATCACTAACAACCTCAACATGTAAAATTAAACATATATCTTAAATATTTTGTAGGGTGTTCGATAAAATAAGTAATGCTTTTGTTATTGATTTATATTGCTAGAACACTTAAACACACAATACTGCCCAACAGCACAAAATATACAGATATTCTCATTCTGTCTACATATATGATGTATAAGAAAGCGGATAATAATTTAGTAGGGATTTTTCACGCTAGGTGTATTAGATCGACAATGTCACTCGATCACTTTCAGGACTGACTAACATTGCATAAGTAGTTGAGGTAGGATACCAATGCATGCAGTAAATATCATCCAGACTAAGTAACCATTAACGGGATAAGAACTTAGTGTCTTCCTTAATTATTCCAGTTACTCTTTACAAGAGGACCGTTGCA
This sequence comes from Mantis religiosa, assembly GCA_030765055.1. Taxonomy (NCBI): domain Eukaryota; kingdom Metazoa; phylum Arthropoda; class Insecta; order Mantodea; family Mantidae; genus Mantis; species Mantis religiosa. The sequence continues at coordinate 211,532,383 of CM060947.1, read as the reverse complement.
CCTTTGCTTTTACAAATCCAGGTATATGACGCGCCTATGTGCCTGTATTTATTTCCTTAGCATGGTACATACCTAGTGACTACCTGCCGTGCTGCATTCCACTCTATATGTATCCTCGCTTCAAGCGAGTTCACCAAGTTTCACAATCAAGCTTATTAATGGGTATTCCTTACATGAAAATATGACCTTTTTTTATTTCTACAGCTACTCCGAGCCATCGACTCGTCACCAACAATCAGCTTCTGCAGCTGCGGATCCCTGCATGTCTATCTCAATCATGAAGTCCTTCTATGAATCCCCTTTGAGCTGGGAAGGAAGGAGTAAAACTTCTGTTACGACATCGAGGTGCGAGACAAGTATCAGAACTGATGATAAGGTACTTCTGATGCCCAGCATTCTGGTTGATATTTGTGTTGAAGTATGTGATTGTTGAGCCTTTTCTGAAACTTGTTACAACATAATGCTTTATGAGACATACTGAGACATTATGCTTCTTGTACGAGACGTTCTGAATCATCAGTGGCAACAATATGCAGTGCATTAACTTTCATGTAACCTGGACATTAGTTCCAACATAGAATTTCAAAAGACTTTAGTTGTTAGTCCTTCGTATACATTTATTCCACATAATATCATATAGGTCTCTTAAGCACCACAAAATTGTCTACACTCTTTAAACTGGGCATTAATCATTCCTCTTTGATGTGGATAATAATACAGCTATTTTCGTTCTTTAGCGTTAGTAATGTCAATAAAATATTTCCTGCATTATCCTCCCCGACGGGCTGTCACCTTATCGCGGTGGGGAGGTTTACTGCCTCAGCGGAGCAAGCAGATTGCTTGTGGAGAGGCCAACAAAGAACAGCCCTTTCCTCAATATTGGGGAAATATTTAAATATCAAAACACTTTTTCAACTATTTTAATTGTTTGCGTAAAATAACATTCAGCACTCAACACTGTTGCATTTCGCAACTAATAATATTTATTTCCCATCTTGATTAGCACTGCGCTAATACACTGGGAGGTAATATTTCAGCAGAGTTAAAAACCTGCTTCACTTATAACACCTGAACATCGCCACAATGTTTATCATGTGTAATAAACATATGTACAATGTTACTGTGGTATGAGCCATAGATAGTAGAAGCCTATCATCAAACAAGACATATTTAAATGTTGGTATTACTGGAAGAGGGAGGAGAATATAATGCGTTAGATATTGATTTTGTAAACAGAAAATATAGCTTATAACCTCTAAATATGCAATGTGTGATGAATTTTCTTAGCATAATATTCTAGATTAGTAGGGAAATGAGCACTACCACATTAAAAGAATATAGTTCATATGAAACTAAACACATTTAAGGGAACAGATTCGTAAACTCACCAAAATCTAGATCACTTTTTTGAGACTTCTTAGCATCAATACTTTACTACATCTTAGGACTAGAAAGCCCAAGTGTTGTAGCAAAGTTTACTGAAAACGTTTCTGAGTTAGAAGATTTAAACGCAAAATTGAATCACTTTATAAAAAATATATCTATATGTTACGGATTTCATAATGTTTAAACAAAATATTACATTATGAGCCGTACTTTCGGGGTATGAAAATTTGTATTAGAAAATAAAAGTTCTTATAGTAATATCAATTTTAAGAGTGTTTTTTTTTTTCAATCATAGGCTTAGATATTCACAGCAAAAGGTAATATTTATATTCAAATATTTATATTCAAATATTTATCAACTTTGATGAGTGTGGTGTTATAAGCACATACGCCATAGTCCTATTTGCATAACAATTTTAGGCAGCATATATAGGAGAAATATTCCAAGAGAACAAATAAGTTTAGAAACTAATTAACACCTATATACAAAACTTTAAAACACCTTCAGAAATCAAAAAAGCAGAGAAATCCCAGCAAAGCTGCAATCATAGTCGAGGTTACTTATCTCTCCATGTAACTAAGTTTCTCTCCAATAATAAACACCTCTAAACAAAGATGGCCATAAAGAATCTGAATGAATCATGAGTCTAAAAGTAATTTTTACCAATTTTCCCCTTTTTCACGAATCTGCTTCCTTATTTCTATTAATTTGGTTTCCTCAAGGAAAACTATTGCCGTGGGTTAGAATAAGAAAAATACTGGATAACTAATAATTTATCAAAATTAACCAATGCGGTGACCCGATTATTCAATCATCTCAAACTTAAGATTACTGATTAGCCCTAATAATTGTTGTATGTCTAGGTATAAATAATAAAGTATAAGAAAACTCTCGTCCCTATAGTCCTCTGAACTAAGGAATTACATTGCAGTCTGTTACCAGTTTAATGACGTCGTATATAAATGCACACTCCACTCAGCACTGGTTGCAATGGTTTGTCTCCCTGTGTGTTTGGCTATGTTGGCAAGCACACCTCGTATTCAACTACCCTTGCGGTTAGTGCTTAGCACTAAATCCAAAGGTAACGGATTTGATTCCCGTCTGAAATGTTAGATAATTTTCATTCCCTATCCGCCCAAGGTGGAAGTGAAAATCCTTAAAGTTTTAAATAAAACAAACAATAATACCAAACCCAAATGCCTATCGTTATTAACTGAAAGTGGTCAAACTTATGAACGCTAGGTACAACAATAAGCATATAATTCACAGCGAGATATATAATTCATATTAAATATAATGAATCCACTTTAAGAACGTATGAACTACGCCTGGTTATAGTTGTCAGCATGCTGATCACTCAGCAGAGATCACCTTATGTATGTTTTGCTATAAAATGTCGCTCCTTAGAAGAGCATACAAGCTTTTTACACGAAGAGCCCACTAATATCATGCTGGTAGTTCATAATTACAACAATTTACATTTGTATGTCAATTTATAGTAGGTTCTTATCACAGAGTTTGTCTTAAATAACTGCATTTTCCATTTGAATCAAACCATATTTTATAAATGAAACGTTTATATTTGTTTCTTCATCACAATGGAATATTCCAATAAAGCTTTCTTTCCTATATAACTATAACTTCTTTCCTCATTGCTAAATTATGACATTTATATACCAAACTTTAATTTACATTTTATTTCTCTGTGACAACAATACAAGATAAATAGCTGGCTTTACCAAGTGTTCCTTTCCTTTTCAGGCAGACTGGTTAGAATTTATAGTTTTTTCGTATTAATATGAGAGGTTCAGAACTTATCTTGAGAGAAGCTGTAGCTTAATAATATCTACCTATTTCATCAATTAAACTATAGACATGATATTGTTATAGGGGAAAATAGAATAATAATCCTGAAAGAAGCACCTCAAACTTTGTGTGCCTATTTACAGAGTACAACTTCCGCCAAGAGTTGTACAGATAATATTGAAATATCTGCATTTCTACACATTCCTTATTACAAATCAGTTAAAATTAAATTGAACAGATAATGTAGCGCATAACGAATAAACCTAAAACGACGTCTTATAATCACTTTATGTGAAGCATCTGCACGTATAACAAACAACACTTTTGTGAAAATGTAGTTATCAAAATTGAATTAAAGGGGTCTCTTTTGTTTAAATTGGTTGTTTTGGTTAAAAAGCAATAAAAGTGAACTTGGAAGTGATACTTTTGACACGAGAAAACTGTAACTATTACAAATTTTAGTTTTATCTATTCCGGATTCGTCACTTACGACATGAGCAAAATTTGCATTTAAAACTGGTACTTTGGAGATTACAAAGAATTCCTTACATGGCAATAAAATCAGAAAAAAATAGGAACTTTGTTTCATTTTGCATATGCACGAATTAGATAACATTAAGATAAAGAGCAGAAACTATGAAGCATTTACTTTTTGATACAAAAGAATGACAATTATGTTGTATGCATACTATTGATTTTTGGAGGACGCAATTTCAATGCATATTCAATTATGTATCTTAATATGGCACAAACAGCATATCATTTAAATACTTGAGTTTTAAATTTAGCAAGCGCTTTCTGACATTTTTTCAAACTAACGTTAATCAAGTTTTTTATAATATTAAAATAATGAAAATAAATACCGTTGCACTATTTTTCAAAACAGACACTCTAAACTGCTGAAAAATACATTTTTAAAAAATTGACTGTGTTAACACCACATGTAATCAATTAATTGTTATGGACTGCGTTTCGAAAAAAAAAAATTAGATATGTTTGTATAAGAGCGAAATCTACCAAGCAAGACTACAATGGCATTTAATTTGTTCAGCTTAAATATGCTAAATATTATATTAGTATTAAATTACTTTGGATTACCTAATTAAGATTCTATGAACTAACCAGGTATAATTTTACTTACCTATGTGCAGGAGTTGCATTACAGAGAATCGTCTTAACTCCTTACGAATTCATCAAGTGTAACAGAATGCTCTAAAGTAAAACCTTATTGCCTTAGCTTTCTGGATCGAAAATAAATGTATAGATTAGTTCAACATTCTCACTCATTAATTAAACATATAGATCATTAGGGTTAATATGAATCTTTTTAGAATGGCAACTTAAAATAGTAATTTAGTATAAGAAGATGATAAACGTATGATTTAAATAGCTTTAAGGTCCAACTAAAGCAATTGTACAGCGACGCAATTTTATTGCGATTTGACATTACTGGACTAATTATTAGATATCAAACGATGTACATAATACCGCATTTCAGAGAAGGGTAAACAGAACACAAAAGATGCAAACGCAAATCTGTTATTATCCCACGAATCTTTACTTGGTGAACTGATCATTTTATGTCTTTATGTTAACAATTATCCGAACTGAGTGTCTAGTTTGTAAATATTTAATGGCTTAGCAGAACTCCGAAAAAATAATTCAATTAAAGACAAGCCTATGCAGGAAATTGCCTACTGAAAATCTTCATTCAGTGTTCATCTCTTTTCAGACATCATACTTCCTATAAAAAGCAAAAAGGTGAGGCTGGTTTCAAGATTTAAAAGTGAAAGGTTACATTGAATTTTTTTTTGTATAAATATTTTACGTAATTTAGACTTATTGTTCCTTATAATTTTATTTATCTCCATTAATTTTAACTTCCATTTTCATTGGCACAATGCAAGATGAAGAAAATTGTTAACGTGATTGGACTTGTAAACATTTATCTTGCACAAAATCCTTTGTGAATTTTTCGTTAAGGATTTAAGTGGAGTAACAAGAATAAAGTTATTCACACACAACAGAGATATCTGTAGTTATTTTCTTTTCTCAAATGCAAAAAAGCTAAATTTAAACCTTACAGTGAACTGCAGAAAAACACCGTGATCGCTGCAGTCAAAACGATGTAACTTTATTGGTGTCATATATTTGGGGGACATATTTCTCATACCAAATAGTAAAACAAGTCCATATGTATGTAAATGGATCTGAAAATCAATTATTTCAGACATAGCTACTACATAAAATTGAAAGCTACAAAAAATGTAATGTTGAAATGGAGTGTACAACGCCTAGGTACAATTGTATTGGAAATAAACAACTGGAAACAATGCCAACTTGTAACGCATAAAATACGTCTCTATCATTGGGAACAAAAAAATGAGTGTCTAATACAACCACTTAGATCATTAGTTCGATCATTCGTCAACTGTATGACAACAGGATATATATTACTCTTCTCCCTTCAAAACTGCAGATTATTAATACTAGAATATTGGTGAAATCAAGTTTTGATATAAAACAGGACCTCAATTTTCCTGATAATGACCATATTTTCTCAGATCTTAGACAGATAACTGGTTGGTTTTAAACCGTAATTTCGAAGACCCTCAAAACTTCAATTTAGCCATGTATCTAGCTTGAAGCCTGAGGAATTCCAGAATTACTATTTATTGTTCAGTAAAGTCATAACAAATAGAATGGTCTCTGTGTGGCATTTGTGTAAAGTGGGATAATTTAGCAGGAAACAGCTGAATAGCATTAAGTGACTATGACCGGATATGCAATGAATTACGGGTAACAAACTCCATCTTATGCATTATACTCTCTGGAATGTAGTATTTTAATGCTGACATATTTAATGATCCTTCCTTGAGACGTATATTCTCAAAGTCGTTTTCCTTTTTATCAAATTCATAGTTCGTATCATATTAAACTAACGTAATATATTAACCAATCACATTTTTCGACGTGTAAGTGATTGGATAAGCGCTACTCAATTTATTTTGCACAATAAATGACATAATAAATTATTATGTACACTTCTTTCTAAAACTGTGGCTATGAGAGAAAAAAAAGCATTCCAAAGGAAAGACATTCAACTACATTGGATTAAGAAAATATTCATGCCTTTGAAAATATAAAATCATTTGCAAAGTATTTCATAATCTTTATCTAATTGTAGAAACCCATACAGAAAATTTCCCTTAACTACAATTTTTAAATAAATTAGGAAAATGTTATTAATGGATTTCAATTTTTTGCTATATATTCAGTGGTGTATTGCACACAACTAAAAGAAGTGTGTCATTAAATATTACTTACTGCAGAAAGACTTATTAAGTTAACTATCTTTTAGTAATTACACGATTTTAATTACAGATTTAAAATATATTTAGGATATGTGTGATTATCTATAAGAATCCATTGACTAAACATCAAATTTTCTAAAACATATTTAACTGTTTTATTGAACGTGAATTCTCAAGCAGTTCCACAACACATTAGTTTTAAACTCCAGATGAATCAATGTTAGTTAAATAGTATAAGTTCATACTGTAATGTTCATTAATCACTAAGCTTCATGCACAAGATCACTTGATATATCGCTTTTAGTTTAAGAATGCGCCGGATACAAAAGCACATGTACGCCTTAAGGAATTTTGTTTACTTTTTTAACCTCAGAGGGTTTACAAACAAATTATTGTTTTACTTATTCATTTCACTTGATTGTTTTTAATATATTTAGGAAATATTGAAACTGTTGAACTTCGTAGCTATACTCAAGGAGTACACACAAGATTAAAGATAATTTTTGTAATAGTGCTTTGTTCACAGTACTGATTAGAAATGGCTAACAGCTCGATCTGCAGTATCGGTTTAAGCGTTTAATATTTGTCTTTAAGTTGCTATGTCTTTGAACATAAGATGTTTTTTGTTAGGTACTAGAAGCTTCATTACAGGTTTTCAGTGCTATTTTAAATAGTGTAATGATACAGATTTATATACAGAAAATTTATTGCAAATTAAAACAATAATTGCCAACTAGATACCAAAATTTGGATTTTCAGAGTCAATTATGAGACAATTTTTTATATTTTATTACGTTTGGGATTAATGTTAGAAGATAACATCGTTTAGGCGAATGACACGTTTTGGGACTAGATATATTTGTATCTAACTAACTATGCTAACTAAAACAACTATGAAACAATATGAATTAGATTTGGGGATGCTATTATTAAGAATAGATTGCTGGGTACATAGTCAAGTGAAAAAAATAAAAACAAGCAGCTTTCTTAAGACTCATTAATTGTTATTAACTGTTACCATAATTATCCATGTGACTAAGGCTCGAACAGTTTATTTCAAATTATTTGGCCATACCTCACAATGTTTACTTCGATAGTAATACAGGAAATAATGCTTAAGAGCCTTTGCACTTTAATAGCATCATCTTAAAATATAACTGCATATTTCCAGTTGCAAAATGTTGTTTATAAGTGAATGAAAAAGTAAAGGTAAGCAAAGTAAAAGCTAACATATTTCGGGTGTAACTGTGTGCTTTGTATCATAATTTGTTAAAGAATACATATGTGTTCTTGTATACTAGTTCTTTCTAAATAAGTAGTCATACTGAAAGGGGAAGCATTTCAGAAGCCTTGACACCTTTATCAGGCCTTGGGGACAGTACTCCGAATGTGTGATCAGACTATTTTCTCCGCAGCTTACCAGCACACATACAAACATCGATTTTTCGCTTTGGTGATCGATTACGAAAGATGTGGAAACAGGAGAATAGTCTGACTGTTAACTAGTACAATTCCCCAGGCCTGCTATGTATAAATTAATCTATAACTTCAAGAAAGTAATATAGAAATGGAAATGAACGTTAGCATTAACTATTAAGTAATGTACATGCAGTATAAATTAAGTGGACACTCCAGTATTTTGTTCAATTTAAATACAACGTATGCGACTTTGAGAGCCTATTATTTGTACTTCCAAACATTCGACATAAGGGAATCTCCTAAATCTATGTAACTGCTTACAAAAAGGTAATGGTTATTTGTCTAGGATTTTCAACAAAATTTGAGTTTAACTGCACATTAAAAAGTCAGTTCTCTTTTTATTTGTGGTAAGACATTCATACTGATTTACTAGTATGCAAATGGAGGTACATCCTAATGTAAAAACATAGTTATTCTTGAAAATTAATAATTAATATTAAATATATAAGCATATATTACATACATAATTCAAACAATACCACAACATATATTCAGAACAAATTATGACAAAAGTAAGGACTGTTATTGGCCAAAAAGACTAACGATTGTATCTCCAATACCAAAATTAACTCAGCAGATATTTCTTACCTGTTTTAATACTGGAGTGTCGTTTTAGCATTAACAACTGTACATTTCTAAAACAACTGCATTCAGAAATATCACATTTAGTAACGAATAAAGCAGTAGAATCCGTTATATTACAAATGCAGTCACTGTTTTCTTACTTTGTTAAATTGTATTAGGTTCATGAGGTAATAATATCAACATGTTTAAATGCTGTAATTTTTAGATATAATATTTTGTGTAATTTCTATATGTATTTGCTTATCTGTATCTGTATATGTGCTGATGTTTTTAAGGGCTATTCATACCTTTTGTTTTGTATGTGATAACCTGTATATGTATGTGCTGGTGCTTTTGACGGGTAATCATACCTTTATACTGTAATATTATTATGTGATGTTGCACAAAGCAACTAATTTTGTTCACTTTAAAAATGTTAGAAATCTCTTATGAAAAATGCCTACAGGAATCAAATGTAATCATTACGTTTTTGTTTTATTAGTTTTATTAGGTACTTTGTTAGGTATGTATTCAAGCTTGTATAGCGTAACAATATCAAATAATGTTTAAGTAATGTAGGAATATCTTAGATGTAATATTCTGTAAGTGTGTTGTGTTTATGTATGTCCTTGTATTTTTAACTGGTATTTATATTTTGTATCTTGTAGGTTATATGACTGTCATGTTTATAATTTCTATCTTGTTTTGAAATTTGACAAATTTCTAATTTAGGAATATAATTCTGTCGTAAAAACAAAACTTACAATAATATATATATGGCAACCGCATTCTCCAAGAAAATGTTCGTTCCGGTCTCATGTGCAAGTGATTTTTAATCTAGTACAGTTAAACAATAGTTTACGATAATGTAATGCACTGCAAGCTGTTGTCACATTAGTCGTCTAAAAACAAGTGACAAGATATAATAAGTTAAAATTATAAATACTGATTTATGAAAAACAAATACTCCTAATATGAGGTTCAATTACAAATGCATTATTTATAATTGTCTACTCAAAATGTGGTAATTGTATCTTGTAAGTTTATATGATGAAAATTCCCGTTAATATTTAATTAACTATAATAATTAATTCCTGGTGTAACAATTGGATTCACAAATATGATTGTGATTTTAAACAAAATATTAAAAGATGTGAAAATTTTATACTTAAAAATGTTTTGTTTTAAATGTAAAACAATATTATAATCCAAATCCAATGTTATATTTGATTAGGAATAAATAATAATTGGTATTTTAGATATTTTTGGCAAAAAACGCGTGTTATTAGTTACTTTAAACCTTAAAAACGTCCTGCTCCTTTGGAGTATAGAAGATCTGTATACAATCAACCAATAATTTGAATTACGTTAGTACAGACATTTTAAATATCCAGTGTGCCGTTGACAAATCATAAATTAACATATGATCAGATAACGCTTATGGTAGGGTGCGTCGATGGTGCAAAGTGAAAGAGCGAAAGGATATATCGGACAGTCGCTGATGTTACAGTACTGTGAGAGATTCTACTTTGATTTTTACAGGGTGTGAGCATTTTCATAGTCTGTGATTCTCTTAACATCACTGTCCCTACTCGCCATCTTACCTCATCGTATGTTTATAGTTTCAATGTGCAAGATATAAAATTATTCTACTGTACAAATGCCCATCTTACACATTTAATGTAAAAATATTACATACCAAATTTGGATTTACTTGCCTGATGTCTAAAGAAGGATAAAGTGATATTTTGAAAACAGAAGATCTGTTCTTATGATGAAGGTGAAATCTGGTTTAACTTCAATCATCCAATCACAGCTGGATGGAATAAGCGATGGTTTTTATTCATTTCTCCAACCCTAACTTGCATGGTGGCAATCTATTAGCCTTCGATATGTAAATCCAAGTGAGGTATACCAAATGTTGTTTCTCTCAGAAAAATCTTAAGATGGTTAATCCGTTTATTTTTTTTTAAATGTAGAGTATGTAAGTAAGGGTTTTACCATGTTTCAAAAATCTAGCTTATATTATTATATAAATATTAAACTTTCATTGCGTTAATTTATCTAATAATTGTCCATATGAAGCAGCTTTAAAGTTAATCACATACAAAGGTTACAGCAATTTACAAAGAAAAATATTACATCAGAGTTTTTATATTAATCTCCGGATTAATAACTCGTAACTATGAATTACTCGTAATTAATAACTCGTCCTTACCGAGATTCGAGCTAGTGGTTCTTGAGGCTGACACATTAACTCGTATCACGAGGTGTATTTTATTTCAGTTCTCTTTTGATATCAATTTATAAAATTGAATGTCCAATTTCAAAACTAAATACATGTATTAATATGCACAATCTCTAAACATTCTTGTGTTAGATTAAGTTCAGATTTTCTTATTCGTAAGTGCCAATGATACTGTAAAAATATGTGGTTTTGAAGAACTAGAGAATAAAATGAATTCGAGTGCTAATATTTTAATGATTCAGGATAGAGCTTAACAAAGAAATCATATAAACGTTATTTTCAATTATGAAAAGCTCGTACGAATGGTATCTGGGAAAAAATTATGTTAAAGTAACACGTGCTTTAAATGTTAAAGAATGTTCACCTTACTTTTAAACAGCTATGCAATGAAATAACTAAGTACAGATTTTGCAAAAGTACTTTAGAAAATATTTCATAAGGTAGTTTAATACATCGGAGGAACATTGATTTGAAAAAGTGGCAAAATTTTCCACAGATATTAGCTTAGCTGTTGGTACTAAGAGGCATTAGAACCCTCACAAAAACACTGACTTGAAATTTTTCAGTAATGTTTCTCAGAAATTTTGAAACGGAACTCCATTTTCATTTAACCGATGCCTCAAATAACACATTCCCTAACCTCAAATATAAAGAAAGTCTAAGAACTTGAAATTCTTTTTGTGGAAGAAATTTTTTTAATGTTGGTGAATAAACCGAAACATAATTTGAGGTTAAAGATTAAAAAAGAAATGTAAGCCCAAAGATAAGAAAAGCGCCACGCAACTGGAAAACCGACATGGACCAATGATAAAATGTGTGGAATGAGTGAATTAAGCCCCTTTTCTATACCAGCCTTAAAATCTCCGAGCTCTATTGGTTCCTGCTGCCTTGTCTAACTGCTACGGAATCCTGTAGGCAACAGATTAGTTGACCACCCACTCCAGGAACGGCATGTTAAATATAAATACTTATATCTAAATTCTCTCTCTCCCTCTCTTTCTCCCTCTCTCTCGACTCATTACACATTTATTAATTTTACAGATTACTCATTAACGCATGTTTATTTTTAATGTTCTTTATTAATCACGATCAACTGGACCCCCTTTGTAGCCTAGGTAGCAGCGTGTCTGCCTAACGACCCAGAGGCCTTGAGATTGAATCTCCGTTACGGTGAGTTACGTATGGTCTAATGTTTAAAGGAAGATACGTAAAAGTCATCTGTTTCTCCCCGTGGGTACTGCAATGTTGCCCAGCAGCAGATGGGAATTAACACAGATCTCCTTGCTATGCCCTCTCAACACTCGAAATATAAACAAGGGTACAAGTTATCTCACCTCAACAAAAACAAGCACACTCCATATTAGCCTATTTTAAGAACAAAAATAAGTTGTTCACACATTCACTGCGTTGCAGCGTCTTCACATGTGTGAGTACGCACACATACCGTGTGTAGGACGCACTATGAAACGAAAAAAAAAGAAAAAAAGACAACGAAAGATTTAGTCTGCTGGTGCGAAAGAACTTTTAATTTTTATTAATTGTACCTAATAGCGGTTCGAACTATAAAGCCCGGGTGTTAAAGTACTTACAGCATAGTAAGTCGCCATTAAGGTAATTGTCTCATGTGTTTATGAGAACTCGTAAGTGGTTTACCGGGGAAAACACAAGTCAGTTGGAGAATTTAATGTTATGTTGGCACGTTGGCCATAGTAGCTCAAATGGTTAGAGCTGCTGGACGGAAACCAGAAGATCCGTGGTTCAAATCCCGGCTATGGCATTGAATTTTTCAGCCCGGCTCTACTCCTTCATACTCTGTATATTATTATCCAAGTTTCTGGAGCAATTTCAATGCACATTCGTTATAAAACTATCTTAAACAAACTTCAAAAATAACATAATGCCAAAAATGAAACAATTACATTACTCCTTTCGATAAAAGATATCTCACTTAGGATGAAGGAATACTGTTGTATTACCACTTACCTGTCTCAGGAAGTTCATTTCTTCGCCCACAAAAATCATACCAACACAATATACCTACTACCGTCCCCTTGAAATACTAATCCAACTTGCCCGCAAATTCGCATCACCCGCGCTAAAATCGTTATAAGGAAGTGGGTTGTTTTGAGTTGGTAGGCCTTCGTTCAAGTTTATAACTCACTCACTGTTTGTAGAAGTGAAATTTGAAAAGTAGATATGGAGGAGTAAAATACAACCCTGTAGTTTATTTGCGACCTTGTCCACACTTGGTTTACAAAAACAGTATACCGTTATGATTAGTTAGCTAAAAAAGTATTCGTTCGAGAGTAAAAATTCGCCCCAGCGCCGTGTTGTTCACCACCAATCCCATTTTGCTGTTCGCCTGGAGTCGCATACGAGCCACCATGGTGAGAGTCGATTGATTTAACAACTCGGCCACAGCGCGGCCACAGAACTTTTTCTTAAACTAATAGATTTAAAGGTACTCAATTTAATATTATTAACAAATACTCAGAAGAAAAAACTTGCAATTTTTTATAAATACCAAGCGTAATTAATGTTTGGTAATTAACCAATAGCTTGCAGCCTCTGCCTTACACTCAAGAGATCCCGAATTACAATCTCGGTCAGAGTGAGTTATTTGAAGGATAAATGCCGGGTGACTCCAAGCTTTGTGTATCCTGGGCTCATTTGGCATAATTTTAAACATTTCATTCATTGTCCAACGTGACTAACTAACGCTGTGTTTTGAGGATGACAAATCAGAATTTTTCCAAAATTAATTAAATCAATAAATTATATAGTAATTTAAAATGTATTTAATTTAAATATGTTAGCTTTATAAAATATAAAACAACATTAATAATTTGAGATTAAATCTAATCACACGATAGTTAATTTCAGGGTAAATGAAGACTGCTATCCTTTATTTACTCGTAAAGGCTGGTATGAATGGTTATATGACGTAAATTCTGTTTTATGTTAATTGAAATTGAATTTGTATACCTTAGGTTTTATTGTCTTATTTATTGTATTAGCCATTTTATATTTAAAGGAACCTTATATTCTAGGAGATAATGATAATTTTACTCCTGCAAATCCTTTGCGAAATTTAGAAAAATAAATCTGACCACGCCTCAAAGTAACACGTCATGTTAAAATGGCTGCCTCAGATAAGGCTTTGAGCTGGTAGGTGGGAGGGCAGCACCTATAAAAATGCGGGGAAATAACACGGTGCTGTTAGTTTCTGCAGTTTCGTCTAAGAAGCAAACAGTGGTTGGTGAAGAAGAACCCTCAGGGAAATTGAAGATTAATCTACTGCTGGGTAAGTGCCAGTTTGAAATTTTTAATGTTCATGATAATCAGTTCATGTGCTAAACAATAAATTATGAGAAATACGTCCTAAATCTGCGCATTAACTTAGCATTTCTTTAATCATTCAAGTATTGTCTAGTGTTTTCTGACGAAAACAGCAACATAAGATTGTGGGACTGTGTCCAGTGTTACCAAACAGAATTATTTGTTTAACGCTTTAAGATGCTTTTTTACCGAAGACATTATTTTTAATGAGAATATTACAAACGAAAATTCCATGTCGTACAGTTCTTTTTAATTCATTTTCCGCTTTGAAGATTTGAAACCTAAGGTAGAAGCAAAAATTCATTTAGTTTGAATATTTTATATTTTTAAATTATCTTATTTGCTATATTTATGTGACTTTGTCTATAAATATTGATTGGTTTATATTTTTTCACCAAAGCTTAGATTTTACGTACGATAAACATTTCAAGAATTGCTTTTATTACACGTTACTCAAAAATATAATATCTGAAAAATATCAAATTTGACTTTAACTTCAACATAATCTAAATATGCGAACAAAGTAGCAATTTAACCTCAAACTATCTTTTACACGGACGATTTTAATTTTCTAAAATAGCTATCACTAATTTTACTAAAATACAATGTGCTTAGGATATTTTCATGAAAAACAAAGTATACCTACATTTTAAAGTTTTTAGAATATCCTTTCAGATGCTCTTCATTAAGTAGCAATTTTGTGTAATTTTTTGAAACTGAAAGCCATATTTGGTAGTCTTTTCTAAACCACAACAATTACTACAAATAACCATTTTATGGTATTAGTCATTTCTAAGATTTCTGTAATTATTAGTTAAATGTTTTTGGTTATTTGTAATTGTTTTAACTGCTGTTGCTATTTAGTTGTTTCTCGCAATGTCATGGAAAAAGTGTGGAATATCTAGGCAAGTATTATAGGGTAATGAAACTACTTCTGCAAAGGTAAGTAGGTATGCTTCAATTAAAATAAAGTAGATATAAAATGATCTTTGGTGTAGCTACTTTTCAGCAGATATATAAAAATAAGCGTTAGGGGAGTCCAGTAGGACAAGTGAATGTAACAGGATTTACTTATTTGTTTACTCTATATATCTTTGCTTATTCAATTCAATTCAAATTTATTCATCCTTTGAACTCAAATCTGTACATAATAACTTGATGTAGGATAAGTCAGTAAATTTACACTTACATAAAAGTGCAAAGTTAAACATCAAATATACCTAACACACATCCAGTTATAACGTAACACAAATTGGATATAATTATAAATGAGAGAAAGCAACAAGCTTAGCAAATTCATGTTTCATGATTATCTGGATTTGTTAAATAGCAGATATTTCCTTACTGTGTAAAAGCAGTGCTCCTGCAAGAAAGCTCTTGTTCTAGTTTTAAACACGCTGTAGTTATCTATGCTTTTGATGTGATTAGGAAGGGAATTATAAACTATTGTACAGAAATGTAGCACTCCATTATTAAACATTGTAGTTCTGACTGAGGTTAAGTGTATATTCTTATTATGCCTCTTGTAATGCGTATGAACACTTCCGTTGTTTGGAAAGTTAAATCTATTTCGTTTTACAAATAAAGATGTCTCCAGTATATAAACACATGCCAAAGGAAGTATCTAAGCTTTTTGTACGGTGTCGTACATGAACATAGCATTCTTTCGTTGCCTATAATTCGAATGGTTTGCTTTTGTTTAATAAATATATCTTCGTCTTCTGGTGAATTTCCCCAAAAATATTAATCCATATTTAATTACAGAATGTATATGTGCATAAT
>CM060947.1:211398964-211511464 GCA_030765055.1 Mantis religiosa | reverse complement strand
CTTGTTACAACATAATGCTTTATGAGACATACTGAGACATTATGCTTCTTGTACGAGACGTTCTGAATCATCAGTGGCAACAATATGCAGTGCATTAGGTTTCAAGTAAGTTGGACATTAGTTCCAACATAGAATTTCAAAGGACTTTAGTTGTTTGTCCTTCGTATACATTTATTCCACAAATTATCATATAGGTCTCTTAACCACCACAAAATTGTCTACACTTTTAAACTGGGCTTAAATCATTTCTCTTTGATGTGGATAATAATACAGCTATTTTCGTTCTTTAGTGTTAGTAATATCAATAAAATATTTTCTGCATTATCCTCCCCGACGGGCTGTCACCTTATCGCGGTGGGGAGGTTTACCGCCTCAGCGAAGCAAGCAGATTGCTTGTGGAGAGGCCAACAAAGAACAGCCCTTTCCTCAATATGGGGAAATATTTAAATATCAAAACACTTATTCAACAATTTTAATTGTTTGCGTCCAATAACATTCAGCACGCAACACTGTTGCATTTCGCAACTAATAATATTTGTTTCCCAGCTTGAATAGCACTGCGCTAATACACTGGGAGGTAATATTTCAGCAGAGTTAAAACCCTGCTTCACTTATAACACCTGAACATCGCCACAATGTTTATCATGTGTAATAAACATATGTGCAATGTTACTGTGGTATGAGACATAGATAATAGAAGCCTATCATCCAACAAGACATATTTAAATGTTGGTATTACTGGAAGAGGGAAGAGAATATACTGCGTTAGATATTGATATCGTAAACAGAAAATAGGGTTTATAACCTCTAAATATGCAATGTGTGATGAATTTTCTTAGCATAATATTCTAGATTAGTAGGAAATGAGTACTACCACATTACAAGAATATAGCTCATATGAAACTAAACACATTTTAGGGAACGGATTCGTAAACTCACCAAAATCTAGATCACTTTTTTGAGATTTCTTAGCATCAATACTTTACATCTTAGGACTAGAAAGCCCAAGTGTTGTAGCAAAGTTTACTGAAAACGATTCTGAGTTAGAAGATTTAAACACAAAATTGAATTACTTTATAAAAAGTTATCTATATATTACGAATTTCATAATGTTTAAACAAAATATAACATTATGAGCCGTACTTTTGGGGTATGAAAATATGTATTAGAAAATAAAAGTTCTTATAGTATTTTCAATTTTAAGAGTGTTTTTTTAATCATAGGCTTAGATATTCACAGCAAAAGGTAATATTTATATTCAAATATTTATATTCAAATATTTATCAACTTTGATGAGTGTGGTGTTATAAGCACATACGCCATAGTCCTATTTGCATAACAATCTTAGGTAGCATATATAGGATAAATATTCCAAGAGAACAAATAAGTTTAGAAACTAATTAACACCTATATATAAAACTTTAAAACACCTTCAGAAGTCAAAAAAGCAGAGAAATCCCAGAAAAGCTGCAATCATAGTCGAGGTTACTTATATCTCCATGTAACTAAGTTTCTCTCCAATAATAAACACATTTAAACAAAGATGGCCATAAAGAATCTGAATGAATCATGAGTCTAAAAGTAATTTTTACCCATTTTCCCCTTTTTCACGAATATGTTTCCTTATTTCTATTAATTTAGTTTCCTCAAGGAAAACTATTGCCGGCGGTTAGAGTAAGAAAATTACTGGATAACTAATAATTTCTCAAAATTAAGCAATGCGGTGACCCAATGATTCAATATCTCAAACTTAAGATTACTGTTTAGCCCTAATAATTGTTGTATGTCTAGGTATAAATAATAAAGTATAAGAAAACTATCGTACCTATAGTCCTCTGAACTAAGGAATTACATTGCAGTCTGTTACCAGTTTAATGACGTCGTATATAAATGCACACTCCACTCAGCACTGGTTGCAATGGTTTGTCTCCCTGTGTGTCTGGCTATGTTGGCAAGCACACCTCGTATTCAACTACCCTTGCTGTTTGTGCTTAGCACTAAATCCAAAGTTAACGGATTTGATTCCCGTCTGAAATGTTAGATAATTTTCATTCCCTATCCGCCCAAGAGTGGAAGTGAAAATCCTTAAAGTTTCAAATAACACAAACAATAATACCAAACTTAAATGCCTATCGTTATTAACTGAAAATGGTCAAACTTATGAACGCTATGTACAGCAATAAGCAGATAATTCATAGCGAAATATATAATTCACATTAAATATAACGAATCCACTTTAAGAAAGTATGAATTAACCCTGGTTATAGTTGTCAGCATGCTGATCACTCAGCAGAGACCGCCTTATGTATGTTTTGCTATAAAATTTCGCTCCTTAGAAGAGCTTACAAGCTTTTTACACGCAATGCCCACTAATATCGTGCTGGTAGTTTATAATTATAACAATATACATTTGTTTGTCAATTTATAGTATGTTCTTATCCCAGAGTTTGTCTTAAATAACTGCATTTTCCATTTGAATCAAATCAATATTTTATAAATGAAACGTTTATATTTGTTTCTTCATCACGATGGAATATTCGAATAAAGCTTTCTTTCCTCTATAACTATAACTTCTTTGCGCATTGCTAAATTATGACATTTATATACCAAACTTTAATTTACATTTTATTCCTCTGTTACAACAATACAAGATAAATAGCTTGCAGATTGGTTAGAATTTATTGGTTTTACGTATTAATATGAGAGATTCAGAATTTATCTTGAGAGAATCTGTAGCTTAATAATATCTACCTATTTCATCAATTAAACTATAGTCATGATATAGTTATAGGGGTAAATAGAATAATAATCCTGAAGAAAGGACCTCAAACTTTGAGTGCCTATATACAGAGTATAATTTCCGCCAAGAGTTGTGCAGATAATCTTGAAATATCTGCATTTCTACGTATTCGTTATTACAAATCAGTTAAAATTAAATTGAACAGATAATGTAGCGCATAACGAATAAATCTAAAACGACGTCTTATAATCACTGTATGTGAAGCATCTGCACGTATAACAAACAACAATTTTGTGAAAATGTAGTTATCAAAATCGAATTAAAGGGGTCTCTTTTGTTTAAATTGGTTGTTTTGGTTAAAAAGCAATAAAAGTGTACTTGGAAGTGATAATTTTGACACGAGAAAACTGTAACTATTGCAAATTTTAGTTTTATCTATTCCGGATTCGTCACTTACGACATGAGCAATATTTGCATTCAAAACTGGTACTTTGCACATTACAAATAATTCCTTACATGGCAATAAAATCAGAAAAAAATAGGAACTTTGTTTCATTTTGCATATGCACGAATTAGATAACATTAAGATAAAGAGGAGAAACTATGAAACAATTAGTTTTTGATACAAAAGAATGACAATTATGGAAACGTAGAGTCAGACTGAAAAATTGAATGCCATAGCCGGGATTTGAACCACGGATCTACTGAAACCAGTAGATCCGTGGTTCAAATCCCGGCTATGGCATTCAATTTTTCAGTCTGACTCTACGTTTCCACAATTTAGCCTACACACGGCCAGTGTGAAAGAATAATTAATTTCCAATGACAATTATGTTGTATGCATACTATTGGTTTTTGGAGGACGCATTTTCAATGCATATTCAATTATGTATCTTAATATGGCACAAACAGCATATCATTTAAATACTTGAGTTTTAAATATAGCAAGCGGTTTCTGACATTTTTTCAAAAGAATGTTAATCAAGTTTTTTATAATATTAAAATAATGAAAATAAATACCGTTGCACTATTTTTCAAAACAGACACTCTAAACTGCTGAAAAATACATTTTTAAAAAATTGACTGTGTTAACACCACATGTAATCAATTAATTGTTATGGACTGCGTTTCGAAAAAAAAATTAGACATGTTTGTATAAGAGCGAAATCTACCAAGCAAGACTACAATGGCATTTAATTTGTTCAGCTTAAATATGCTAAATATTATATTAGTATTAAATTACTTTGGATTACCTAATTAAGATTCAATGAACTAACCAGGTATAATTTTACTTACCTATGTGCAGGAGTTGCATTACAGAGAATAGTCTTAACTCCTTACGAATTCATCAAGTGTAACAGAATGCTCTAAAGTAAAACCTTATTGCCTTAGCTTTCTGTGTCGAAAATAAATATATAGATTATTTCTACATTCTCACTCATGAATTAAACATATAGATAATTAGGGTTAATAGCAATCTTTTTAGAATGACAAGTTAAAATAGTAATTTAGTATAAGAAGATGATAAACGTATGACTTAAATAGCTTTAAGGGTTTGTACAGCGACGCACTTTTATTGCGACTTGACATTACGATGCTAATTATTAGATATCTAACGATGTACATAATACCGCATTTCAGAGAGAGGTAAACAGAACACAAAAGGTGCAAACGCACATCTGTTATTATCCCACGAATCTTTACTTGGTGAACTGATCATTTCACATCTTTATGTTAACAATTATCCGAACTGAGTGTCTACTTTGTAAATATATAATGACTTAGTGGAAGTCCGACAAAATAATTCAATTAAAGACAAGCATATGCAGGAAATTGCCTACTGAATGTCTTCATTCAGTGTTCAACTCTATTCAGGCATCATACTTCCTTAAAAAGCAAAAAGGCGAGGCTAAATTGAAATTTAAAAACGAAAGCTTACATTAAAGTTTTTTTTGTATAAAAATTTTACGTATTTTAGTCTTATTGTTCCTTATAATGTTATTTATATGCAATAATTTTAACTTCCATTCTCATTGGCACAATGCAAGTTTAAGAAATGTAAATATTTCACCTAATTTCATATCTAACAACATACAATATTACTGGAGGTAGATGTAAATCATTCAAAATATGTGTTAAAAGTTTAGTTAAATGAAACAGAACAATTTATAACTAAATTATAATTACTAAGTTCAAACATCAAAGGGACTTTGAAACCCCAACATCACCGATATTAATTTTGCAAATTTTATGTGCCACTTTTGAGGAAAACTGCTTAAGATATTACTATGGAATATATACTGTTTTCCATATAAACCTGAACCACTTCAATAGGTCATAACTTCTAAACCAATGATAGGACACACGTGCAACTTTGGGAGAATATAAACGCAATTGGGAGACTCCATAATACTATTTACATCTAATAGAAAATATTGGATCTGTCCTTCACCAGCATCTATACATGTTTTCGACTTTTCTCACCATATTCTTTGAAGTTTTACGGAGGGTATCCTTCACCAATTTTACTTATTTTGATTTGAATTGATTCATTGATAACATCAATTGTTTGTTTCCTGTTCCTGTACACTCTATTTTTAGATACCCCCGCAAAAAAAAAGGTGTGAGGTTAGGTCAGGGGATCTGGAGGCTCACAGACCTTTGAGATTATTCGATTATCCAAGGAACTATCAGAATTGTCATTTAATAAGTTACGCATTGACAATATAACGTAGTCTAGGTTCCGTAAAACGCAAATTTTCAATCTTCTATCTTACTGAGAGAGCAATAATTTTTACAAACAATATTAATAGTTAATCAGCTCAATGAAAGATAGTGACGTATAAAATGATGTGTGCAAATTAAACATTTAAAATTATATTCTAAATAAGTACTTGGAACAAGCCTACACTTATTGAATGTATGTCACGTTTTAATTTCCCCTTAATACAAGTAAATGTGATATATTTATCTACACTAAGTTCCTCATACTACCAGGCCGCGGATCGTGCACTGTCTGTTACACTAGAGGATTTTCCTTCTAAAACTCCGCTATTGTTTACTTAGGAATGATACCAACTTGCTCTATAACGACTACTAATCTTATAAGTTGAGTTGAAAATGGTGTAAGTTCATCGACATGCCTGGCATTTCCGGCCACGAAATTGTGATTCAGTACTATAGTCACTCCATGGGGTTTCAATTTTAAACGTTATGGCAGCTGAGGATTTTAAAATATTTGCTAGCCGGGCAGCATATTTTAGCCACTTCTTTTAAAAAGCGTTCGAATTGTGCACCAATTTCTACAATTTAACCTCAATTAGGACATTTCTTTTTCAGGCATTAGGTTTACCATATAGCGATCCAGGTTTTCTACAATTATTACCCAGATCCGTAATAGTTTATCTACCTGGAATACTCGGGAATTTTGCCTGAAATTGTTTACGTGATTGGATTTTTAAACATATATCTTGCACAGAATCCTTTGTTATGGTGCGAATTTTTCGCTGAGTATTTAAGTGGAGTAACAAGAATAAAGTAATTCACACACAACAGATATATATATATATATATATACTTAATTTCTCTTTTCAAATGCAAAAAAGATAAATTTAAACCTTACATTCAACTGCAGAAAAACATCGTGACCGCTGCAGTCAAAACAATGTAACTTTATTGGTGTCATATATTTGGGGGAGATATTTCTGACATCAAAATATTAAAACAAGTTCATATGTGTGTAAATTGGTCTGAAAATCCATTGTTTCAGACTTAGCTACAAAATGAAATTGAAAGCTACAAAAAATGTAATTTTGACATGTACTGTGCAAAGCCTAGGTACAATTATATCGGAAATAAACAAATGGAGACAATGTCATCTTGTAACGCATAAAATACGTCTCTGTCATTAGGAACAACAAAATAATGAGTGTCTAATACAATACTAAAGCGGCACTTAGATCATTAGTGCGATCATTCGTCACCTGTATGACAACAGGATACATATTACTCTTCTCCCTTTAAAACTGCAGATTATTAATACTAGAATGTTGGTTAAAACAAATGGCTACCACTTCGATCTGTAGTATCGGTTTAAGATTTTAATATTTGTCTTTAAGTTGTTATGTCTTTGAACATAAGGTGTTTTTTGTTAGGGACTAGAAACTTCATCACAGGTTTTCAGTGCTATACTAAATAGTGCATAAGTCACAGTTGTAATGATACAGATTTATATACAGAAAATTTATTGCAAATTAATACAATAATGCCAACTAGATACCAAAATTTGGATTTTCAGAGTCAATTATGAGACAATTTTTTATATTTTCTTACGTTTGGGATTCAAATTTTGGCTTTTATGTTAAAAGATAACATCGTTCAGGCGTATGACACGTTTTGGGTGTAGATATATTTGTATCAAAACACCCTTGCTAACTAAAACAACTATTAAACAATATGAATTAGATTTGAGGATGCTAATACTAACAATAGATTGCTGGGTACATAATCAAGTGAAAATGAAAAACATGCAGCTTTCTTACGCCTCATTAAGAGCTATTAACTGTTACCATAATTATCCATGTGACTAAGTCTCGAACAGTTTATTTCAAATTAGTTTGGCCATACCTCACAATGTTTACTTCAATAGTAATACAGGAAGTAATGCTTAAAAACCCTTGAACTTTAATAGCATCATCTTAATTTCCAGTTGAAAATGTTGTTTATAGGTGAATGAAAAAGTAAATTAGAGCAAAGTAAAAGCTAACGTATTTCGGGTGTAACTGTGTGCTTTGTATCATAATTTGGTAAAGAGTAAATATGTGTTCTTGTATACTAGTTCTTTCTATATAAGTTTTCATACTGAAAAGTGAAGCATTGTCAGAAACCTTGACACCTTTATCAGGCCTTGGGGACAGTACTCTGAATGTGTGATCAGACTATTTTCTCCACAGCTTACCAGCACACATACAAACATCGATTTTTCGCTTTGGTGATTGATTAGGAAAGATTTGGAAACAGAAGAATAGTCTGACTTTTAATTGGTACAATTCCCCAGGCCTGCTATATATGTATAATTTAATCTATAGTTTTGAGAAAATAATATAGGCATGAAATGAATGTTAGCATTAGCTATTAAGGTAATGTACATGCAGTATAAATTAAGTGGACACTCCAGTATCTTTTACAATTTAAATGCAACTTATACATTTTTGAGAGCCTAATATATGCACTTCAAAACAGCCGACATAAGGGAACCTCCTAAATCTATGATGCTATGAATGTTAATTGATTATCAAAAGTAAAGTTATTTGTATAGAATTTTCAACACTTAATTTGAGTTTAACTGCTTATTAACAAATCAGCTCTCATTTTATTTGTGGTAAGACATTCATACTTGATGTACTAGTATACAAATGGAGGTATATCCTGATGTAAAAATATAGTAACTCATGAAAGCATATAATTAAAGTTTAATATATAAGGATATGTTATCTACATAATTCATACAATACCACAACGTATATTCAGAACAAATTTTGACAAAAGTAAGACCTTTTATTGTCCACAAAGGCTAACGATTGTATTTCCAATAATAAAAATAACTCAAAATATATTTCTTACAAGTTTTAACACTGGAGTGTCACTTTAGTATTGAAAACTGTATATTTTTTAAAAATATGCATTCAGTAATATTACATTTAGTAACGAATTAAGCAGTAGAATCCGTTCTATTACAAATGCAGTCATTGCTTTCTTACTTTGTTAATTTGTATTAGTTTCATAAGGTAATAACATCAACATATTTAAATGGTGTAATTCTTAGATATAATATTTTGTGTAAGACCTATATGTGCTTGCTTATCTGTATATGTATATGTGCTGATGTTTTTAAAGGGTATTCATACCTTTGGTTAAAATGTAATAATCTGTATATGCATGTGCTGGTGCTATTGACGGGTATTCATATCTTTATATTATAACATTTTTATGTGATGTTGCACAAACCAACTAATTTTGTTCACTTTAAAAATGTTAGAAATCTCTTATGTAAAGATGCCTACAAGATACAAATGCAATCATTGTGTTTTTGTTTTATTAGTTTACATTAGTTTCTTTGTTAGGTATATATTCAAGCTTGTATAGGCTAATAATGTTTACGTAATATAGGTATATCTTAGATGTAATATTCTGTAAGTGTGTTGTGTTTATGTACGTCCTTGTAATTTTAACTGGTATTCGTATTTTGTATTTTGTAGGTTATATGAATGTCAGGTTTATAATTTCTATCTTGTTTTGAAATGTTACAAACTTATAACTTAGAAATATAATGTTCGTTCCGGTCTCATGTGCAAGTGATTTTTAATCTTGTACAGTTAAACAATAGTTTACGATAAAGTAATGCACTGCAATCTGTTGTCACATTAGTCGTTTAAAAACACGTGACAAGATATAATAAGTTAAAATTGTAAATACCGATTTATGAAAATCAAAATTAAATATTCTTCTTGTACAATTGCTTTTAATATGAGGTTCAATTTTTGAAACAAATGCAAATATTTTATAATCATCAACTCAAAATGTGGTAGTTGTATCTTGTAAGTTTAAATGTTGAAAAGTCTCGTCAATATTTAAATAACTATAATAATTAATTCTTGTTGTAACAATTGGATTCATCAATATGATTGTAATTTTAAACAAAATATTAAAGGATATGGAGATTTATACTTAAAAATGTTTGGTTTTAAAGGTTAAACAAGATTATAATTCAAATTCAATGTTATATTTGTTTGGAAATAAATAATAATTGGTATTTTAGATATTTTTGGCAAAATATGTGTGTTATTATTTACTTGAAACCTCTAAAACGTCCTGCTTCTTTGGGATATAGAAGATCCCTATACAACCCATAAATAATTTGAATTACTTTAGTAGACGCATTTTAAATATCCGTTTGCCGTTGATAAATCATAAATGATCATATTATCAGATAACACTTAAAGTAAGTTGGGTCAATGTAGCAAAGTGAAAGAGCGAAAGAATATATATGACAGTCGCTGATGTTACAGTACTGCGAGAGATTCTACTTTGATTATTAGAGTGTGAAGATTTCCAGATGTCTGTGGTTCTCTTAACATCATTGTCCCTACTCGCCATCTTACCTCATCGTATGTTTATAGTTGCAGTGTAATGCCTACTGCAGCCGAATGAATATTTCTACACTTTCATAGTGCGTCTTACACGGCTAGTGTGAAAGAACGTTTAATTTCCATTAATTGACCTAATTGTGATCCGCACTATAAAGCCCGGGCCTTAAACTACTTACAGCATAGTAAGTCGCCATTAAGATAATTGTCTCATGTGTTTATGAGAACTCCTAGTGGTTTACCGGGAGAAACACGAGTCAGTCGGAGAATTTAATGTCATGTTGGCACGTTGGCCATAGTAGCTCAAATGGTTAGAGCGGCTGGACGGAAACCAGAAGATCCGTGATTCAAATACCGGCTATGGCACTGAACTTTTTCAGTCTGGCTCTACCCTTTCATAGTCTGTATATTATTATTATACAAGTTTCTGGAGTAATTGCAATGCACATTCATTATATAACTAACTTAAACGAACTTCAAAAATAACAAAATGCAAAAAATGAAACAATTACATTGCTCCTTACGGGAAAAGTTATATCACTTGGGCTAAAGGAATACTGTTGTATTTAGACTTAGCTGTCTCAATAAGTTCATTTGTTCGTCCACAAAAATCTTTCCAACACAACATGCTAACGTCCTCCTGAAAACTTAAACCGAAACGCCCGCCAATTCGAATCTCCCGCGCTAAAATCGTTATTAGGAAGCGGGTCGTTTTGAGTTGGTAAGCCTTTGTTCAAGTTTATAGCGCACTCATTGTTTGCAGAAGTGTAACTTGAAAAGTAGTTATGGAGGAGTAAAATACATCCCTTAGTTGTATTAGCGACCTTGTCCACACTTCGTTTACAAAAACAGCATATATTTATAATTAATTAGCTAAAAAGTATTCGTTCGAGAGTAAAAACCCGCTCCAACTCCGTGTTGTTCATCATAAATCCCACTTTGCGGTTCGCCTAGGATCGCATACGAGCCACCTTGGTGAGAGTCGATTGGTCTAACCACTCGGCCCCAGCGCGGCCACAGAACTTTTTCTTAAATTAATAAATTTAAAGGTAATCAATTTAATATTATTAACAAATACTCAGAAGAAAAACCTGTAATTTTTATAAATACCAAGCATATTTAATGTTTGGTAACTAACCAATAGCTTGCAGCCACTGCCTTACACTCAAAAGAACCCGAATTACAATCTCGGTCAGAGTGAGTTATTTGAAAGATAAATTTTGGGTGACTCCAAGCTTTGTGTATCCTGGGCTCATTTGGCATTTTTCACCCATTTCATTCAGTGTCCAACGTGACTAACTAACGCTTTGTTTTGAGGATGACAAATCAGAATTTCTCCAAAATTAATTAAACCCATAAATTATATAGTAATTTAAATTTTTTTAATTTAAATCTATTAGCTTTATAAAATATAAAACAACATCAATAATTTTAGATTAAATCGAATCGCACGGTAATTAATTTCAGGGTAAATGAAAACTGTGAAGGCTGGTATGAATGGTTATATGACGTAAATTCTGTTTTATGTTAATTGAAATTGAATTTGAATACCTTATGGCTTATTGTTTTATTTATAGTATTAGCCATTTTATCTTTAAAAGAACCTTATATTCTAGGAGATCCTGATAATCTTACTCCTGCAAATCCCTTGCGAACATTGGAAAAATAAATCTGACCACGCCTCAAAGTAACACGTCATGTTAACATGGCCGCCTCAGATAAGGCTTTGAGCTGGTAAGTGGGAGGGCAGCACCTATAAAAATGCGGGGAAATGACACTGTGCTGTTAGTTTCTGCAGTTTCGTCTAAGAAGCAAACAGTGGTTGGTGAAGAAGAACCCTCAGGGAAATTGAGGATTAATCTACTGCTGGGTAAGTGCCAGGTTGAAATTGTTAATGTTCATGATAATCTGTACATGTGCTAAGCAACAAAATATGATAAATACATCCTAAATCTGCGCATTAACTTAGCATTACTTTAATCATCTAGTGCTCTTAGACAAAAACAGCAACATAAGATTGTGTAACAATGATGAGTGTTATCAAACAGAATTATTTGTTTAACGCTTTAAGATGCTATTTTACCGACGACATTATTTTCAATGACATTACCACAAAAGGAAATTGCATGTCGTACAGTTCCTTTTTACTTCATCTTCCGCTTTGAAGCTTTGAAACCTAAGGTGGAAGCCAAAATTCATTTAGTTTATATATTTAATACTTTTAAAATATCTTATCTGCTGTAGTTATGCGACTTTGTCTATAAATATTGTTTAGTTTATATTTTTTCGCAAATTCATAGTTTTCTACGTAGGATAAACTATTCCAGAATTGATTTTATTATATATTGTTGTAGTTCATCAAAAATGAAGTGTCTGAAAAATATCAAATTTTACTTTAAATTTAACATCTAAAGATGCGAACAAAGTAACAAGTTTACCTCATACCATTCTTTACATTGACGATTTCTATTTTCTAAAATAGCTATCGCTAGTTTGATTAAAATAAAATGTGCTTAGGATATTTTTATGAATATAACAAAATATATCTACATCTTAAATTTTTTCAGAATATCCCTTCAGATGTTCTTCATTAAGGAAAAATTTTGTGTAATTTTTTGTACCTAAAGCCATAGTCGATAGACTTTTCTAAACCACAACAATTATTACAAATATCCTCTTTATTGTGTTGGTGATTTCTAAAATTTCTGTCATTATTAGTTAAATCTTTTTGGTTATTTGTAATTGTTTCAACTGCTGTTGCTATTTAGTTGTTTCTCGCAATGTGCAATATCTAGGCAAGTATTACAGAGCAATGAAGCTACTTTTGCAAGGATGAGTAGCTATGCTTCAATTAATATAAGGTAAATATAAAAATGAACTTTCGTGAAAATAGTTTTCAGCAGATATATAAAAACAAACGCTAGGAGAGTCCAGTAGAACAAGTGAATGTAACAGGTTTTACTTATTTGTTTATTCCATATATATCTTTGCTCCTTCAATTCAATTCAATTCAAATTTATTCATCCTTTAAAATCATATCTGTGCATAATACCTTGATATACGATACGTAAGTAAATTTACACTTAATATTACAAAGTTAAACATCAAATATACCTAACACACATTCAATTATAATGTAAAACAAATTGGATATAATTATAAACGAGAGAAAGCAACAAGCTAAGCAAATTCATGTTTTATGATTATCTGGATTTGTTAAATTGCAGATATTCCTTTACTGTATAAAAGCAGTGCTCCTGCAAGAAAGCCCTTGTTCTAGTTTTAAACACGCTGTAGCTATCTATGCTTTTGATGTCATTAGGAAGGGAATTAACTATTGTACAGGAATGTAGTACTCCATTATTAAACATTATAGTTCTGATTGAGGTTAAATGTATATTCTTAATATGCCTCGTGTAATGCGTATGAACACTTCCGTTGTTTTGAAAGTTAAATCTATTTCTTTTTACAAATAAAGCTGTCTCCAGTATATAAACACATGCCAAAAGAAGTATGTAAGCTTTTTGAACAGTGGCTTACATGAACATAGCATTCTTTCGTTGCCTATAATTCGGATGGATTGTTTTTGTTTAATAAATATATCTTTGGCCTCTGGTGAATTTCCCTAAAATACTATTCCATATTTAATTATAGAATGTATATGTGCATAATATGACATTAAAAATACACGAATGCTGACATTTTGACGTATTATTTTTAGAGCATACTAAATAAATACTAAATACATAATCAAGCATTCATCTGCTATAGTAAGAAATCAGGAGCAATAAAACAATTCACATTTGTCCTTACAATTTTGGTACCTCCGATCTGCCGAATACGTGTCAAAGAAGCATCATGTCAGCCTCTAGGTTTTAATGTGTTATTTCAATTATTTTGAGATATATGTTAACTTTAAGTATTTTTTATAAAGCACATAAATTCTGCTGGATGAAATCTGTATATTTTATGTATATTATATTTTAATATATCCTCCTTTATTACTATTTTCTCTTGACTAATCTTTCAAATGCCATTGTGTTATACAAAAATGACCCATTTGGCTTTATATTCTTTGGCTTTATCGTTCAGTTTATACTTATATAACTCATATTATGTCAATTGGTTAAATAGGTTATTCTAATAGAAATAAATTTAGGTATTTCTTCATGAAAATGTTGCAAATGTTTGTTAAAATATACAGTGGGCTTACTGAATATTCATTTATTTTAACGCCAACTGAAAACATTTCCTATATTTAATTGTCTCTATAGTATTGACGAATATTAAATAATTATTATTTAACAACATTTTATTTTATAGGATCATTGCATTGAATATAGCTATATGTATCTAATCTGTACTCAAACTCAAAATTCTATTAGAACCTGTGACTAATAAAATTTGATAATTGAATTCATAAGTCATATTTTACATGAGTAAACAAAGGCTACACTTTCAAGTAATATAAAATAATAAAGAATATAGGTAACAGTAAATATACCACAATGAAGTTACTTAAAATAAAATAAATATATTAAAATTTTAACGTACATATTAATAAGGTATGTGAAATCTTTAATAAATGTAATTAATGAAATTCTACTCATTTGGTAAGCTCATCAGCTCTCTCGTTTCCCTTATGCCACACTCAAACATGCGATAGGATTAATAAGTGAAAAGAAAAACACACTTTGTGATACATTTAGTGAAATCAATTATTTTAGCAATAGTAAAAACATATACCTGATATGTGTGCTAAATTTACAACTAATTCATTGCTGCAGATTAATCAGATTACTGTGTTAAGATATAGGTGTATCTTAACTTGATACTTAAATTGTAATAAACTTAGTTTAACCCACCTAGTGAATAAAAGCTACAAGGCTTTAAATGAACTGACTTACCCATATTCCCTTATTTGTACATGCTTTCGTAACTGTATCTTTTATGAGAATTTTTGGCTAGGATTCAGTCAGATTTGAGTAATCCGAAGAATTTTGTTCCCAAATGTAATCTATTACAACATATTTTTTCAAATAGTGAAATAAGTCCCTGTTTAGATTCTCTGCCTGTAGTAGATAAGAGGAAGTATAGTATTCTACCCAAAATGTATATACTTACCAAATTTCATCATAAAAAACCGTGTTTAAGTCGCTGAATAAACAAAAATATATTTTAAAAAAATTCTGTTGTTTCTAATGTTCCTTTAAGGAAATGAGCAACAACATACCTCTTTCAAAAGTTTATCTTGATTAATGATAAACATATAAAAGAATAAAGTTTTGTTCCCATTATGTATGTGTTTGTGACAAAAATTCAAATCCAAAAGTCGGTTATTTACCAAACTTGGAATTTAGCTCCGGAACCTTAGTAGGAAGGGTTTCATGATTTTCAAGAAAATAATTCACCACAAACTAACTTTTATTTGAAAATATTTTTGAAAAATTGATCTTCTCAAGAGCTGCTTTAATAATTCTGATTAAAATACTGTATGTTATAAATGCAATTGGTTAAACCACACACTCTCACAAGGCGGTCCGGGTTCGATCTCAGGAAACCGCATTTGTGATTTCTGGTGGGCGCAACGGGGTCTGGGAGAATTTTTTCCGATTTCTTCGGTTTTCCCCACAATTAATTCCCCCAAATGTCCCATCATCATCTTCCATCCAGTACACCTTCAGTTCATATTATTGTTTTCGTCATTCTTATATCAGCCAATGGGCCTGTTCCAGGTACTTCACTCTAGTTCGGAGTTGGTCTGCTTCAACAGCCTTCTGACTCGAGCTATGGTGTGTCAGTCCCGGAGTGTGTAGTCCTGCATGCAACGAGGATAATCAGAGTAAGTATGTGTGCATAAGAATAATCTTGTTAAAAATGAAATCTGTATCTTCAATTTTCTAAGAACAGCCCCTGAAAAGTTCTTCTTTATGGATGGCCTTTGCATTACTGGTAAACCATAAGAGATAGACAAATTCTTACTGTAAAAATGTGGGCACATAATTTAAGAGAGACAATTTCTGCTATTTCTAGCTAAACATTTCCCAGATATTTCCGTCATTGCAACGAATTATTAAATATCTATACCTTTCTATACTAAGAAATCATCATCATTTATATTTATTTATTTATCTATTTAATTTAATTATTTATTGAGGAAAAGGAGAAATATCTAATTCATTCACATAACACCAGCTCTTGTGAGATTTATCACTTATGCCAACTGATTCCCATTGCCCACAAGAAAATACGCAATAAGAATAAAGTCTACAAATCTTTAGCTCGATTAACACGAAATAGAAGAATAATAGAAGAATTTAAACCTGTTTTTACTAACTTTGGCTAACTACAAACGAATCATGTACATTTATTGAACGATAGGGTCAGTGTGAAAAATTAATAACGTAGCCGGGATTTAAACCACGGATCTTCTGGTTGTGTTCAGCCTGTGTAACACTTGAGGTACTATGGCCAACGTGCCGACATGATCATTCCAACCTTCGTTCCGACATGATCGTTGCTCCAAGAGAACTTGAGGAGTTATAGCGAAGAATTGGGCAAGAAATACTGCTGATCAGGCGAACATTATTACTGTAAACATTAACTAATTTCAAAGAGAGGCTTTGGCATTGGTTGGCTGTAAATGAGGCCATTTTGAAAATCTTTTGAAGTAAATTCATCATGTTATTCAACACAACTCCACTAATTTTGTTATGAATTTGTTTTCTTGGTTTAAATTTCACGTATCTTAATACGTACTAATTAATTTAAATTAGAGTTTAAAACGGCATCTACCTCTACGTCCCGAGACTTGAGGACCAAAACAAAAAACAAAACAAAAACAAAAACAAAAAAGTGGAAGAAGAATATGTTGCCATTAGAAGGGTCACGCCCTATTAATATGAACACATGTTGATCAATTATACACTTTAAAAAAATACTTCACAAAACTTTAACAACTAAGTAAAACCATTGTACAGTAGCGTTTACTCACCCCATACAGTAAAGAAAAAACGTTATCACTAACAACCTCAACATGTAAAATTAAACATATAACTTAAATATTTTGTAGGGTGTTCGATAAAATAAGTAATGCTTTTGTTATTGATTTATATTGCTAGAACACCTAAACACACATTACTGAATAACACACAAAATTTACAGATATTCTCATTCTATCTACATATATGATTATATGAAAGCGGATAATAAATTAGTAGGCATTTTTCACGCTAGGTGAATTAGATCGACAATGTCACTCGATCACTTTCAGGAATGACTAATATTGCACAAGTAGTTGAGGCAAGATACCAATGCATGCAGTAAATATCATCCAGACTAAGTAAACATTAACAGGATAACAACTTAGTGTCTTCCTTAATTATTCCAGTTACTCTTTACAAGAGGACCGTTGCACCTTTGCTTTTACAAATCCAGGTACATGACGCGCCTATGTACCTGTTCTGTATATATCTCCTTAGCATGGTATATACCTAGTGACTACCTGCCGTGCTGCATTCCACTCAATATGTATCCTCGCTTCAAGCGAGTTCACGAAGTTGCACAATCAAGCTTATTAATGGGTATTCCTTACAAGAAAATATAACATTTTTTTATTTCTACAGCAACTCCGAGCCATGGACACGTCACCAACAATCAGCCTCTGCAGCTGCGGATCCCTGCATGTCCATCTCAAAGATGAAGTCCTATGAATTCCCTTTGAGCTGGGAAGGAAGGAGTAAAACTTCTGTTACGACACCGAGGTGCGAGACAAGTATCACACTGATGATAAGGTACTTCTGATGCCCAGCATCTGGTTGATATTTGTGTTGTAAAATGTGATTGTTGAGCCTCTTCTGAAACTTGTTACAACATAATGCTTTATGAGACATACTGAGTCATTATGCTTCTTGTACGAGACGTTCTGAATCATCAGTGGCAACAATATGCAGTGCATTAACTTTCATGTAACCTGGACATTAGTTCCAACATAGAATTTCAAAAGACTTAAGCTGATAGTCCTTCGTATACATTTATTCCACATAATATTATATAGGTCTCTTAAGCACCACAAAATTGTCTACACTCTTTAAACTGGGCTTAAATCATTCCTCTTTGATGTGGATAATAATACAGCTATTTTCGTTCTTTAGCGTTAGTAATATCAATAAAATATTTTCTGCATTATCCTCCCCGACGGGCTGTCACCTTATCGCGGTGGGGAGGTTTACTGCCTCAGCGAAGCAAGCAGATTGCTTGTGGAGAGGCCAACAAAGAACAGCCCTTTCCTCAATATTGGGGAAATATTTAAATATCAAAACACTTATTCAACAATTTTAATTGTTTGCGTCCAATAACATTCAGCACGCAACACTGTTGCATTTCGCAACTAATAATATTTATTTCCCAGCTTGATCAGCACTACGCTAATACACTGGGAGCTAATATTTCAGCAGAGTTAAAACCCTGCTTCATTTATAACACCTGAACATCGCCACAATGTTTATCATGTGTAATAAATATATTACAATGTTACTGTAGTATGAGCTATGGATAATAGAAGCCTATCATCCAACAAGACATATTTAAATGTTGGTATTACTGGAAGAGGGAAGTGAATATAATGCATTTGATGTTGATATCGTAAAGAGCAAATATATCTTATAGCCTCTAAATATGCCATATGTAATGAATTTTCTTAGCATACTATTCTAGATTTGTAGGGAAATAAATACAACCACATTGCAAGAATATAGTTTATATGAAACTAAACACATTTAAGGGAAGGTATTCGTGAACTCACCAAAATCTAGATCACTTTGTTGAGATTTCTTAGCATCAATAATTTACCACATCTTAGGACTAGAAAACACAAGTGTTGTAGCAAAGTTTACTGAAAACGTTTCTGAGTTAGAAGTTTTAAACACAAAATTAAATTACTTTATAAAAAGTTATCTATATGTTACGGATGTCATAATGCTTAAACAAAATATTACATTATGAGCCGTAATTTTGGGGTATGAAAGTATGTATTAGAAAATAAAAATTCTGATATTAATTTCAATTTTAAGACTGATTTTTTCAATTATAGGCTTAGATATTCACAGAAAAAAAGTAATATTTATATTCAAATATTTATCAACCATGGTCCTATTTGCATAACAATTTTAGGTAGTATATATAGGAGAAATATTCCAAGAGCACAAATAAGTTTAGAAACTGATTAACACCTATATACAAAACTTTAAAACACCTTCAGAAGTAAAAAAGGAGAGATATCCCAGCAATGCTGCAATCATAGTCGAGGTTACTTATATCTCCATGTAACTAAACTCTCTTCAATAATAAACACATTTAAACAAAGATAGCCATAAAGAATCTGAATGAATTATGAGTCTAAACGTATTTTTTACCAATTTTCCCCTTTTTCACGAATCTGTTTCCTTAATTTCTATTAATTTAGTTTCCTCTAGCAAAACTATTGCCGTGGTTTAGACTAAGAAAAATACTTCAAGACTATAAATAAACAAAATTACAAAATTTACTATAGGTACCAATCTGAAGAGTAAAAGCTATACGCTAAAAACCGCGGGTTGCCCCTAAATCGGGTTACCTTGAATCCTTGAATCGGGTTTTACATCCATTGCATTCCTATTCCAGCAGATTATGAATCTGGCAAGCATGTCCAAGCTCCACGATAATAGTTTACTACTGGTTGAAGTTGTACTCCACCATTGCTGAATAATGCGTCTAAACTGAAAGCCTGGTTTGAGAAGGCATACTCCAATATTAGTTGCATTTTCTTTTTTATTTTTTCTTGTCTCTGAGAGCTAAAAATAAATATTTACGCATTGTTTGGACGTCCTTGGGAACAGGTCAATGTGTAACATGAGTGAATTTAGAATTTAAGAAAGTGATAACGTCGTAAGACAAGTAAAAGCGCCCATAAAAAATATTTCTTATCTGTTGTCAAAGGGTTTAATGTAACATACAATCAAATAAAATTAGTTGAGAAATAATTTGCAAAAATGAAATGTTAAGATAGACCTTACGCAAGAGTTTTTAAATTTCAATTGTAAGGCTGAGAGAACTAATAGAGTTGCTGTGGTTCTTAGGTTCTAGCATTACAACAATAACGTGCTAATTATTCTTCGTTATTATTTTTTGTGTATTTAGTCGAAACTCTGTGTACATAATTAAGAATTTCCATTAAGAATTAGTTACTAACGTTCATTGACTTAATGACTTTTCAATTGTTTCTTGATTTTGTGATTTTTTAGAAGAATAAAGTGCAAGCATTTTAAGTTCACAGTATTTATTATACTATTCTCATTCTTAATATTCTCCAAACCCTATACCAATTATTTAGGCCAAAATGTTTAGCAATATTAAACATTTCATATAAGAAATGTATACTTTCCAAAGATGTTGCACATAAGTAGATAAAACTGAAGAAAAATAAGAAAATGTGACCATTAAATCCTTTGTTTATGTATACGCTGATCTTAATGTTTCTTCATTAAAATTTACGAAATTTACGATGTAAGTAAAACGCTCTGAACCTACTCTTCCTTTCCTACAACGAAGAAGTATTCAAGACGAAAGTGTTTAATTGTTTGCTGTACCACAAGAGCCACATTTCAACTACTTTGAATATATTCTATAGATATAGCGCAGATGAAGTATAATAATATTCGTAATGAACTGTCTTAAGTAATACATAAACCTGCTATGTGTGTGTTATAAAACATTTATTCTTAATGCTACAAAGATGTTTTTATAACTACTACCATGATTTGTTACAGACCTTGAATACGAATTCCACGAGGAACTGATTACACTTAAGAACTATCTGTAAGACAGAAACCTAATATAAGAGATAACTAATAATTTCTCAAAATTAAGCAATGCGGTGACCCGATGTTTCAATCATCTAAAACTTAAGATTACTGTTTAACCCTAATAATTGTTGTATGTCTAGGTATAAATAATAAAGTATAAGAAAGCTGTCGTACCTATAGTCCTCTGAACTAAGGAATTACATTACAGTCTGTTACCAGTTTAATGACGCTGTATATAAATGCACACTCCATTCAGCACTGGTTGCAATGGTTTGTCTCCCTGTGTGTCTGGCTATGTTGTCAAGCACACTTCGTATTCAACTACCCTTGCTGTTTGTGCTTAGCACTAAATCCAAAGGTAACGGATTTGATTCCCGTCTGAAATGTTAGATAATTTTCATTCCCTATCCGCCCAAGAGTGGAAGTGAAAATCCTTAAAGTTTTAAATAACATAAACAATAATACCAAACTCAAATGTCTATCGTTATTAATTGAAAACGGTCAAACTTATGAACGCTATGTACAACAATAAGCATATTATTCATAGCGAAATATATAATTCACATGAAATATAATGAATCCACTTTAAGAAAATATGAATTAAGCCTGGTTATAGTTGTCAACATGCTGATCACTCAGCAGAGATCGCCTTATGCATGTTTTGCTATAAAATTTCGCTCCTTACAAGAGCGTACAAGCTTTTTTCATGAAATACCCACTAATATCGTCCAGGTAGTTTATAGTTACAACTTACATTTGTGTGCTTCTTTATAGTAATATCTGATCACAGCCGTTGTATTAAAGAACCGTATTTTACAAGGTACGACAAATTCTAAATAAATTAGGAAAGCGATATTAATGGATTTCGACGTTTGCTATATATTCAGAAGTGTATTGCACTCAACTAAAGGAAGTGTGTCATTAAATATTACTTACTGCAGAAAGATTTATTCCGTTACTTAGTCCTTAATAATTTCATGTTTTAATTACCAATTCAAAATATACTTAAGGTATGTATGATTATATATAAGAAACCATTGACTAGACATCAAATTGTCTAAAACGTATTTTAACAATGTTATTGAAGGTGAATTCTCAAGCAGTTCCACAATACATTATTTTTAAACTCCAGATAAATCAGTTTTCGTTAAATGGTATAAGATCATTTTGTAATGTTCATAGATCACTAAGCTTCTTTCACAAGATCACTTGATATATCGCTTTTAGTTTAACAATGCGCCCGATACAAAAGCACATGTACGCCATAAGGAATTTTGTTTCCTTTTTTAACCTCAGAGGGTTTACAAGCAAATTATTGTTTTACTTATTCATTTCACTTGATTGTTTTTAAAATATTTTGGAAATATTGAAACTGTTGAATTACGTACCCTTACTTAAGGAGTACACACAAGATTAAAGATATTTTTGTAATAGTGCTTTGTTCACAGTACTGATTAGAAATGGCTACCTCTTCGATCGCAGTATCGGTCTAAGCGTTTAATATTTGTCTTTAAGTTGTTATGTCTTTGAACATAAGGTGCTTTTTGTTAGGGACTAGAAACTTCATCACAGGTTATCAGTGCTTTTTTAAATAATGTATAAGTCACAGTTGTAATGATACAGATTTATATACAGTAAATTTATTGCCAATTAAAACAATAATTGCCAACTGGATGACAAAATTTGGATTTTCAGAGTCAATTATGAAGCAATTTTTTATATTTTCTTACGTTTGGGATTCAAATCATTGCTTTAATGTTCAAATATAACATCGTTCAGGCGTACCACACGTTTTAGGACCAGATACATTTGTATCAAAATACCCTTGCTAACTAAAACAACTATTAAACAATATGAATTAGATTTGAGGATGTTAATACTAACAATAGATTTCTGGGTACATAATTAAGTGAAAAAAGAAAAACATGCAGCTTTCTTAAGACTCATTAAGAGTTATTAACTGTTACCATAATTATCCATTTGACTAAGGCTCGAACAGTTTATTTCAAATTAGTTTGGCCATACCTCACAATGTTTACTTCAATGGTAATACAGAAAATAGTACTTAAGAGCCCTTGCACTTTAATAACACAATCTTAAAATATAACTGCATATTTCCAGTTGAAAATGTTGTTTATAGGTGAATGAAAAAGTAAATGTAAGCAAAGTAAACGCTAACATAATTCGGGTATAACTCTGTGCTTTGTATCATAATTTGGTAAAGAATAAATATGTATTCTTGCATACTAGTTTTTCTAAGTAAGTTTTCACACAGAAAAGGGAAGTGTCGTCAAATGCGTTATCACCATTATCAGGCCTTGGGGAGAGTACTCCGAATGTGGGATCAGACTATTTTCTCTCCAGCTTACCAGCACACATACAAACATCGATCTTTCGCTTTGGTGATTGATTACGAAAGATGTGGAAATAGGAGAATAGTCTGACTGATAACTAGTACAATTCCCCAGGCGTGCTATACATATAACTTAATCTATAATTTTGAGAAAGTAATATAGGCATGGAAATGAATGTTAGCATTAGCTATTAAGGTAATGTACATGCAGTATAAATTAAGTGGACACTCCAGTATCTTTTACAATTTAAATGCAACTTATAACTTTTTGAGGGCCTAATATATGCACTTCAAAACAGCCGACATTAGGAAACCTCCTAAATCTATGATGCTATGAATGTTAATTTATTATAAATGGTAAAGGTTATTTGTTTTGAGTTTGTTTTGAGTTTAACTGCATATTAACAAATCAGCTCTCCTTTTCTTTGTAGTAAGACATTCATAATGATGTACTGGTATACAAATGGAGGTATATCCTGATGTAAAAATATATTAACTCATGAAAACAAATAATTAAAGTTTAATATATAAGGATATACTATATACATAATTAAAAAAATACCACAACGTATATTCAGAACAAATTTTGACAAAAGTAAGACCTTTTATTGTCCACAAAGACTAACGATTGTATTTCCAAAACTAAAAATAACT
The DNA here is from genome assembly GCA_030765055.1 of Mantis religiosa. Taxonomy (NCBI): domain Eukaryota; kingdom Metazoa; phylum Arthropoda; class Insecta; order Mantodea; family Mantidae; genus Mantis; species Mantis religiosa. The sequence continues at coordinate 211,487,731 of CM060947.1, read as the reverse complement.
CAACATATATTTCTTACTCGTTTTAACACTGGAGTGTCACTTTAGTATTGAAAACTGTATATTTTTTAAACAACTGCATTCAGTAATATTACATTTAGTAACGAATTAAGCAGTAGAATCCGTTCTATTACAAATGCAGTCATTGCTTTCTTACCTTGTTAATTTGTATTAGGTTCATAAGGTAATAATATCGACATGTTTAAATGCTGTAATATAATATTTTGTGTCAGATCAATATATGCTTGCTTATCTGTATATGGATATGTACTGATGTTTTTTAAAGGGTATTCGTACCTTTGGTTTAAATGTAGTAACCTGTATATGTATGTTCTGGTGCTATTGACGGGTATTCATATCTTTATATTATAATATTTTTATGTGATGATGCACAAACCAACTAATTTTGTTCACTTTAAAAATGTTAGAAATCTCTTATGCAAAGATGCCTACAAGATACAAATGCAATCATTACATTTTGGTTTAATTAGTTTACATTAGTTACTTTGTTAGGTATATATTCAAGCTTGTATAGGTTAATAATGTTTACGTAATATAGGTATATCTTAGATGTAATATTCTGTAAGTGTGTTGTGTCTATGTATGTCCTTGTATTTTTAACTGGTATTCGTATTTTGTATCTTGTAGGTTATATGAATGTCATGTTTATAATTTCGATCTTGTTTTAAAATTTAGAAATATAATTCCGTCGTAAAAACAAAACTTACAAGATATAAATTGCAACCGCATTCTACAAGAAAATGTTCTGTCCTTTCTCAAGTGAAAGTGATTTTTAATCTAGTACAGTTTAACAATAGTTAACGATAAAGCAATGCACTGCAACCTGTTGTTACATTAGTCGTTTATAAGATATAATCAGTTAAAATTAAAAATACTGATTTATGAAAAACAAAATTAAATATTCTTCTTATACAAATACTCCTAATATGAGGTTCATTTTTGGAAACAAATGCAATTATTTTATAATCATTAACTCAAAATTTCGTGATTGTATCTTGTAAGTTTATATGTTGAAAGTCCCATCAATATTTAAATAACAATAATAATTAACTCTTGGTGTAACAATTGAATTCATAAATATGATTGTAATTTTAAACAAAATATTAAATGATGCGAAAAATTTATGCTTAAAAGGTTTGGTTTTAAAGGTTAAAAATATTATAATCCCATGTTATATTTATTTGGAAATAAATAATAATTGGTATTTTAGATATTTTTGGCAAAAAAAAAACGTGTGTTATTATTTATTTGAAACCTTAAAAAAGTCCTACTTCTTTGGAGTATAGAAGATCTGTATACAGTCAACCAATAATGTGAATTACTTTAGTAGACCCTTTTTAAATATCCAGTGTGCCGTTGATAAATCATAAATGAATATATTATCAGATAATACTTAAAGTAGGGTGCGTCGATGGTGCAAAGTGAAAGAGCGAAAGGATATATAGGACAGTCGCTGATGTTACAGTACTGTGAGAGATTCTACTTTGATTTTTACAGGGTGTGAACAATTCCAGAAGTCTGTGGTTCTCTTAATATCACTGTCCCTACTCGCCATCTTACCTCATCGTATGTTTATAGTTTCAATACGCATGATATCACATCATTCTATTGTACAAATGCCCAACTTACACATTTACTGTAAAAATATAATTACATACATACCAAATTTGGATTTACTTGTCTGATGTCTAAAGAAGGAGAAAGAGATATTCTGAAAAGAGGAGCTCTCTGCTTATGGTGTAAGTGAAAAGTGGTTTAACTTCATTCATCCAATCACTGCTGGATCGAATAAGCAATGGTTTTTCTGAATTTCTCCAACCCTAACTTGTATGGTGGCAATCTACTAGCCCCCGATAAGTATGTAAACGCAAGTGAGGTATACCACATGTGGTTGCTCACAGAGAAACTTTAAGATAATTAATCAGTTTATTTTTTAAAATATAGAGTAGGTATACAAGACACCTTGTTAAAATATACCTCAGTATATTATTATTATTATTATTATTATTATTATTATTATTATTATTATTATTATTATTATTATTATTATTATTATTATTATTATTATTATTATTATTATTATTATTATTATTATTATTATTATTATTATTATTATTATTATTATTATTATTATTATTATTATTATTATTATTATTATTATTATTATTATTATTATTATTATTATTATTATTATTATTATTATTATTATTATTATTATTATTATTATTATTATTATTATTATTATTATTATTATTATTATTATTATTATTATTATTATTATTATTATTATTATTATTATTATTATTATTATTATTATTATTATTATTATTATTATTATTATTATTATTATTATTATTATTATTATTATTATTATTATTATTATTATTATTATTATTATTATTATTATTATTATTATTATTATTATTATTATTATTATTATTATTATTATTATTATTATTATTATTATTATTATTATTATTATTATTATTATTATTATTATTATTATTATTATTATTATTATTATTATTATTATTATTATTATTATTATTATTATTATTATTATTATTATTATTATTATTATTATTATTATTATTATTATTATTATTATTATTATTATTATTATTATTATTATTATTATTATTATTATTATTATTATTATTATTATTATTATTATTATTATTATTATTATTATTATTATTATTATTATTATTATTATTATTATGATTATTATGATTATTATTATGATTATGATGATTATTATTATGATTATGATGATTATTATTATGATTATGATTATGATTATTATTATGATTATGATTATGATTATTATTATGATTATTATTATGATTATTATTATTATTATTATTATGATTATTATTATTATTATTATTATTATTATTATTATTATTATTATTATTATTATTATTATTATTATTATTATTATTATTATTATTATTATTATTATTATTATTATTATTATTATTATTATTATTATTATTATTATTATTATTATTATTATTATTATTATTATTATTATTATTATTATTATTATTATTATTATTATTATTATTATTATTATTATTATTATTATTATTATTATTATTATTATTATTATTATTATTATTATTATTATTATTATTATTATTATTATTATTACTTAAATAAATATTAAATTTTCATTGCGTTAATTTATCTAATAATTGTCCATATGAGGCAGCTTAAAGTTAAACTCGTACAACGGTTACAGCAATTTACAAAGGAAAATATTACATCAGAGTTTTTATATTAATCTGAGGATTATTGTAGAAGAAGAATTAATTCTCTATTTACCTAGAGGTCTGACTTATCAGATATTAGTAATTTATTTCTCAAATTGGGAGCATTATTTTTAAAATGTATTTATTTATTTTGTTTAATTTACATATGAGAGACAGCATAAATATTTGGAAACGAATAAAAGGTTGTAATGTGTGGAGCATTTCATGCGTAGAAAATTACTGAAAATGAATTTTCAGAAAAGAGCAATATGTATGTACTTGGAAATAAATCTTTAATACACACTATGACAAGCGGGAAATAACAAGAGCAGGGAAGAAGCAGCAAGCATGTAGGTACGAGTATGACGCTTCGAAATACATTACAATAAAACTAATATCAGAAATCTTTTTAAGATTTTGAACCCTTTTCACTATTGGAGAAATTAAGGTTCCTGAGAAAACTGGTATGTTTATTCTAAATAAAATGGTATCACTGATTCATCTTCTTAATTAACAGCAGTTTTGAACGTTGTGATGATATAATTCTCCAGCTTAATCAGCCACACGTTCGGTCGAAATATGTAGCCGTATTTCTTCGCTACAAGCACAATCCTTTCCCATGTCGTAAGTTTCTACGACTCACTTTCTTCAGGTCTCTAATTGTATCGACTGAATTGAATTTGATTAAGTAAGAGACATTTTATATGACTACGATTTCGTAATATATTATTTAATTGTATAACTTGGATTACATTTTACTCGAACTTTCTTTCTTAATCCATCACATTAGGTTACTTCCAACACATCGATAAATCCTTATTTTCAAGTTAATATACATAATTTCAGTTAATTACTTAAAATTCATCACTTTTGAACGTCCACTCATCACTATTACGAATATCGAATAACTCTTTTTAATGTTATTGATTTTCCGTTACAAAACTATTATATTCACCTGTCTGCCTCACGTTCAAGAGGTCCCGAGTTCGAATCTCGATCAGGGTAAGTTACCTGGATAAATTTTTTCCAGGGTTTTCCCCTATCCTGAAAGACGAATGTCTGGATACTCTAAACTCTATGGACCCCGGACTCATTTGAGCATCATTTCACTCATTCCATTCATCGTCCGATAAGACTTAACGTTGGAGGACGTAAATTACCACAAAAAGCTACATTTTTCAATCGTCATGAAACAAGACTAAAGAACATTTATCTATCTCAAGATTATTTTTTGTAACTACCCTTACTCCTCTATTAATTTTGTGATTGGCCGATTTACTACTACGTCATCACAATACGTAATACAATTATTACTATGGCCAATCACAAAATTACACATATAACTTTTTTATATTGTCATTTCATGGCCTACTAAGTCATATCAGAAAACAATATTCATCTAAAAAGTTCTAACTGAAACATATCATTACAACGTTTTCTAACTTACAGATCCTTTTTCTTTTTATTGCATAATGTCCTTTAACCGATAGCTGTATCGGATGATGAATGAAGTTTGTGAAATTTTGCTCGAATAAGCCCGGGGTCCGAGGTCCATATACTTAACTGTAAGTCCATATTCGGGGTCTTTTTCGTAAGTGCCATTGATACCGTGAAAATATATGGTTTTGAAGAACTAGAGAATAATGTGATTTCGAGTGCAAATACTTTAATGATTCAGGATAAGACTCAACAAAGAAATCATAGAATGTTATTTTAAATTATGCTAAGCTTGTATGAATGGTATCTGAGAAAAAAGCTATGCTGAATTAACACATGCTTTAAATGTTTAAGAATGCTCATCTTCCTCTTAAATAGCTATGCAATGAAATAATTAAGTACAGATTTTGCAAAAGTACTTTAGAAAATATTTCATAGAATATATTTCATACAATAGTTTAATAAACCGGTGAAACATTGTTTTGAATCAGTAGTACAATATTCCAGATATATTAATTTCGCTGTTGGTACTAAGAGGCATTACAGCCGTCACAAAATCACTGACTTAATATTTTGCAGTAATGTTCCTCACACATTTTGAAACGGAGCTCCTTTTTCATTATACCTATGCCTCAAATAACACATTCCTTACTCTCAAATATTAATAAACTCTCACAACTTTAAATTTATTTTCTGAAAGAAATTTTTGTAATGTTGCATAAACCGAAACATAATTTAGGTTAAACATAAAAAAATGAAGGCCCAAAGAAAAAGGAAAGCACCACGCAACTGGAAAACCGACGTGGACCAATGATAATGTGTGTGGAATGAGTGAATTAAGCTCCTTTTCTACCCTACCGTTGAAATCTCCGATTTCTATTGGTTCTTGCTGCCTTGTCTAACGGCTATCCAATCCTGTAGGCAACAGGTAAGTTGACTCCGCCCACTCCAGGTACAGCATGTTAAATATAATTACTAATGTCTAAATTTTCTCTCTCTACTCAATAAACATTTATTAATTTTACAGAGTACTCTTAAAAGCATGTTTAGTTTTAGTGTTCTTTATTAATCACGCTAAAATAGACCGCCTTTGTAGCCTAGGTAGCAGCGTGTCTGCCTAGCGATCAAGAAGTCCCGAGATTAAATCTCCGTCTCGGTGAGTTACGTATGGTCTGATATTTAAAAGAAAATAGGTCAAGGTCATCTGTTTCTCCACGCGGGTGCTGCAGTGTTGCCCAGCAGAAGATAGGAAGTAACGCAGATCCCCTTTCTATACCCTCTCAACACTCGAAACATAAACAAGGTTTTGAGTTATCTCACCTCAACCAAACAAAAACAGTTAATCTGTTTTACCCTACTTTAAGAACGGAAATAAGTTGTTCACTCATTCATTGCGTTGTACCGTCTTCACATGTGTGAGTTCTTTTAAGTAATTTTTGCACTATGTAACTAATGTTTCATACTTACTGTTATTGTTGCTATGCATCTTAAGTTGACACTGCCGCACTAGTGCGGTATTTCTCCATAGAAGCATATATAAGCTATGCACGTTCTAAAATCTTACATTTATCTTCAATTATATTTATTAATGTTTTAGTTAATATCTTAACTACTAAAATTCATATTCATATAAATACACATAGTGCAAAAAATGCAATGTGTTACGCAGTACACGTGTGGTAAGCACATAACGGAATCTGGCAAATAAAAATAACTCGGCGCGAGCGCCTCGCTTTTTCAAACCTTTTCTCGTTCCGTATACATTAGAATCGCAATATACTATTATTAACGAACTTGTCAATTGCCATGTTCATATCAATGCCGCCGATATGCCGGAATTTTGACCCACAGAAATTCTTTTACATGCAAGCATATCTACTGAGATGGAACGGTCCCTTTTGAATGAACTTCGTCTTCCTGATCAAAGAATTCCCTAAGGGAACAGACAAATTCTTTAGCTTGACTATGCAATGTAACACCCCGACCGTAAGCTGATGTTTGTTGATATTTGCTTTGGGCCATGAATCCCAACGGATATTACAAACTTCGAGTTACTATGTACACTCCGGTGCACGGAAATTTTCCGATGGTGTTGGTATCTTTTGGTGTGGTACTTTATATAATGTTGGCATAGCCGTTTCAACATTCGTGTTGTACACAAGTCCTGGCGGTGCCAATCTCCTAATGGTTTATATCAAAGTCCAATAACACAAAGTCGGCACATGCTACGATTGTCCAATTACTCACTTCAGAGCCAAACAGAAGGCACGGAGAGCAACAAAGCGCATTTCTAATACTGCAACCGCATAGCCATTTACAGGTTGTGTATACATGGCTAAATTTGCGCCCGTAGTCCCTCTTCTGACTTTTCTCGCACGCTTAACTGTCAAATTGGGCTGCGGACGTCCTACTCGCTTTATTACATTTCTTAGTCGCAAGACTCTTTATCTACTTTATTTCTTATAATGGAATCTACCGAGTTCGTAGCTACCTCTTGAGAGAAGTCCAACAGTCACAAAGATTAAAAACCTCGCGATCGGTCGCTACACACAACAAAGAGTAATAGCTTTGCGCTAAAGCACTAGTTGTATTTGATGTACTAAGAAACTCAAAATTGTCTGATCTGCTGATTATCAAAAAATTCTAAGTTTATCACAGTGTTTAAAACAAACCATCTGTTTAGATACTCGACTGTAAAAACACACCGTATTCAAAGCAACATAAAGCAACAAAGCAAAGACAAAGGCTCATAGAGCTAGCAGTTGTAAACATTCTTTGAATTTGGAGATAGTTGTAGTTAAACTCTATAGATAGTAGCACCTTCCAGAGATAGCCAAGAACTCTGGCGTTGCCAATGTGAATTAACGTGCATATCGAAACTGTGCTATGATTTGGGCGTGCCCAACCAATGCCTGTCTATAGCATTTGTCGTCTACGTATGCACAGACCCTTAAACGCTACATGATGTGCTAGCACAAGAGAAGTGTGCTACCTGCAATGTTGCCACATATCATGCTATCGCCGTGTACTTACTACACATTAAGCAAAGAGCGCGGTAAATAAATATAACGAATGAAAACAGGAAAAGGGCTTCTACAGGAAAAATAATATTGGGGGTTCACGTACACTTGTGCTCCTAAACAGCAGCCGCCCCTGAACTTAACCTTAGCGGAACGATTGTCAACACCACCTCCTTGTGTGTCCGTCACTCTTTGGTTTGATGTCATAACTCGGAAACCGTGGAGAAGGACAAGGGTCGGGTTATAAGTGTTCATGGATTAATTACTAGAGTATTATCGACTTTGTGTGTCCGCTTATGTTTTTCCACGTGATGAAAATATGCTTTAGTATGCTGCGTATATTTTGTGTAGATAGAACTTAATTTAAAGTTGATACACATAAAACAGATAAATCTACCCCATCTCTCATTCCCATCCCCCCAAACAACTGCACAAACCTGAGAAGGTTCATTATTTGAAATGGACGGGCAATTTTTTTCTGCCCTCAATATTCGCTGATAAAATAACCAAAGATCGGTTTCAATGTAGCTTGAAAAAATAAAATACAATGTCGGTATTTTTTCTGTCCTCAATATTCGCTGATAAAATAACAAAAGATCGGTTTCAATGTAGCTTGAAAAAATAAAATAAAATGCCGGTATTTTGTAATTTAAGAGAGAACAGATAAAATACATTAAACACGCCCACGCCTATATAGAAATGGAGGATTGCTCTCAAAACACACAGATTATTAAATAAATATTTATATCAATTTCGGAGTAAACTGTGATATGTGTATCTCAAATATAACCAAATAACTTATGCAATTTTAACAGCCGATAAATAATAAACATTTTTAAGGTTATAACACATAAACAAAGAAGTGAGGTGACTTGTTCGGTGTATGAGAGCTAAGACCCAAGGCTTATTGGAGAAGTTCGTCTGAAACAAGCGAAACTTCGCATAGCTAATAGTTTCTCTTCTCATCAGTGCCTGAAATTGAAATGAAATGTGTAGTGTTTAACACCCGCGTTTACTACATACGACACCGCAGGCGGTGAAACTGATGATACATGAGATGAACATGGAGTACCGGTGGAATGAAATGGCGGGGGAAACCGGAGGTCCCGGGGAAAACCCGCCCCAGCGCTCTGTTGTCCACCACAAATCTCACTTTGCGGTATCAGTGCCTGGGAATCGATTATATAACTATTGTATAACTATTATCTATTTTTTTCACGTTATTGTAATTTCATATGCTGTATACTTTTTTTTTTTATTGGAAGGTACACTAACCAAAACAAACTGTGGTTTTATACCTTGCTGTCCCGTTTGAGCCATATTTTACAGCAAACTGATGCTTTCAGCTCGACTAATTTGATTCCTTGCATGGGAGCAAAGACCCAAGGTCTATTGGAGAAGTTTTTGAAGTAAGCGAATCTTTGCATACCTAATACGTTTTTCTTCTCAGGATCGATTATTTAACATAGTTTTTAAATTCCCTACATTTTAACGTGATTATAATTGAAACAGCTATTGTTTGTATAAATCTTGTAACTCTGGGTTTATATTTTACCGTTTGAGCCATATTTCACTGCAAACTCATGCTTTCAACTCGATTAATTTGACTCCTCATGTGTATACTGTGACTTTGTTGGTTCGTAGAATTAAAAGTCATATTTGCAGGAATTCCAACATGCTCTTTATTTCCGTAGAAATGCACTTTGGTCAACCCTTACAGTAGTAGAATTATGTAACATACACAAATACAATCGTCAAGGCCTGTGACTATATACAAAGCGTTCGCTTTCAAAACACAGCTGCACGCCGACGATTCTCAGTTCAAATTCGACTCTGACTAACTGGCGAACGCGCCTTCTTATTGTACATCCATTGATATTTCTAGACGTTTCTGTAATGCTCTGTAACAAACAAGAATGAAATCGAAACTTCCAGTCAGCTATGTCTCTTTATCTGTTTTGGTAAGCACTTATCTCCGCGCTGCACTCTCTGTCCCTTATCTCCGCCCGCACTATCTGCCCTTTGTGTGCGTCGGCCGCCAGTCGCGTCACTGCTACCTGCTCAAGGTACACCACGTCGTTAATCCTCTTTACCAACCGCTACGTTCATTGCCATGGTTGTTGAAGTTTCGGGCAGCGTCCCTTGGTCCGGGTAGGGCGGTACAACCGGACCAGGTCACCTTTCTGGAACCCTTGGCTCTTGGCTTGCCTGTGGTATCGCGTTCTCATGGATGTTCTGAAAAGCCATCTCATGCATGTCGTGGAGATGATCCACGAGGCTCTCCACATACTCTGTTGCTGGCTGTTTTGATTCCGATGGACTCCCAAAAGCAGGTCACAAGGGAGGCGTAGCTCTCGGCCGAACATTAAGCTGGCTAACGTCATCCCAGTGATGTTATGCGTTGAGGAGCGGTAGGCCAGAAAGAACAGTGGCACATTGACGTCTCAGTCTCGCTGATGGCTGGTCACGACCTTCCTCAGGTGTTCTTCTAAGGTCTCTAAGTGTTCATCTAAGGTCTTCATGCCGTCCGACTGCGGATGTAGGGGTGTTGTGCGGGTTCCTGTTTACCCCAAGTCTTTCCTGTGCCTCCCTCATCAGGTTAGACTCAAAATCGGTACCCTGGTCGCTCTGTAGTTCTAACGACATCCCAAATCGGCAGAACAGTTGCTCCACGAGACAGTCTCTAATTGTCTTCAGGATGGCATATACCTACGGCCACTTGATGAAGTAGTCCACGACCACCATCAGGTACTTGTCTCGGTCGAACACTGGGAATGGTCCAGCTATATCGACAGCGATGCATTCGAATGACGCTCCCACGTTCTGCTGTTGCATGCGACCCCAGCTCCTAGTTTTGGGCTCGCGACTCATCGCGCACACGTGACATTTACGGCACTATCTCTCAGCATATGCTCGGAGCCTGAGCTAGTAGTAGCGCTGCCAGAGTTTGTCGATCGTTCGGTTTGCTCCCAGGTGTCCTCCTGAAGTACCGGCGTTCACTTCCTCCAAGAGTTCTGGGACCTTACTCCGGGGAGGTACAAACTGCTCCCTCTGCGCCTTCCCATCGGGTGATTCCAACACCCGGAACAGCACACCCTCTTTGGTACTCAACGATTCTTATAGGGCCCAGTACAACTTGTACGCAGCTCTTCTTGGTACGATGTCCTCCCAGGTCGGTCTCGTCCCTGCCTGCACTTCCTTCAAGTGTGGCCCCAAGTTTGCGTCCACAAGCTGCTCCCAGCCATCCGCAAGGTACTACCGTGACCACTCTGACAACTGCGGCACGCTCCTTCTCTTCCACTCTTGTGCATTGTCCGCACTATTCTGGGCAGGGTCTTCGGGACATGGCATCTGCATTGCCGTAGCTCTTCCCTCTAAGATGTTCAGAGTTTAAGTCTTAATCCTGCAGCCTCTGGACCAAACGGGCTCTCTGACCTTCCAGGTTCCTAAAGCTTAGCAGCCAGGTTAGGGCGGAATGGTCAGTCCTCAGGTGGAATGGCTGACCGTACAGTACTTGTGGTCTTTGTCACCGCCAAAATCTCTCGCCGGGTGACGCAGTAGTTCTTCTCTGCCTTGGATAGCGCCTTGCTGTAGTAGGCTATCACTAGTCCGTGGCCGTCCTGGACTTGGGATAGGACGCCTCATGTGCACTGGTCGCTGGCGTCGGTGTCCACAATAAAAGCGCCGCCTGGTTGTGGGAATCCCAAAATAGGAGCACTGCACAGTGTCTTCTTCAGCTGCTAGAAAGTGCCTTCGGCGTCCTCCGTCCAAGCGTAAGAACTGTTTTCTTCTGTCAGGCTGGTGAGAGGATTGGCAATGTCGGATAAGCCCTTTATGAAGCGCCGATACTAACTGCAAAGTCCTAGGAAACTGCGTAATTCTCTCTTATCGTTCGGCCGAGGCTAATCTCTGACGGGCTGTGTCTTCTCCGGGTCTATGGCCACTCCGATTGGTGACACCTTGTGGCCCAGGTAGTTGAATTCCTTGCGGAAGAACCGGCATTTCCTTGCGTTTAGCTTCAAGTTGGTCGCCTGTAGCCTCTGTAGCACCTTGCTCAGGTTTTCGAGATGGTCTTCGAATGTCTTGCCGACGATGATGATATCGTCCAGGTATAGCAGGCAGGCTTCATAGGTCACTCCTCTCATCACTAACTCCATTAGGCGTTGGAAGGTAGCTGGTGCGTTGCAGAGACCAAAGGGCAGAACTGTGAACTGCCAAAGCACTTGGCCTGTTGAGAATACGGTCTTTTCCTTGTCTTTCGGGTCTAGAGCCACCTGCCGGTGACCTGACTTCAAGTCCAGGGCTGAGAACCACCTTGCACCGGCAAGCGCGTCCAGAGTGTCGTCAATCCGGGTAGGGGGAACTAATCCTTTCTGGTGACAGCGTTCAACTTCCCGTAGTCCACGCAGAAGCGCAGCTCACCGTTCTAATTCGTCACCATGACTACAGGAGAACACCAGGGGCTGCCAGACTCTTCAATAACTCCCCTGGATCTCATATATTCGAATGGAGTTGAAACAGTGGATGTCTAAGAAGAAGGCGGTCGAAGATTTTCTGTAAGCTTCCCACACACTATATACATTAACTTTTATAATAAATGGTTGACACGAAGTACGTAAGCTGATACATGCATTGTAAGCTAAAGTGAAGAAATTATTTTCACATAGAGAAAGCTATTTGAGAAAGCACCAACAGCAATTATTTTATACACAACCAAAATTTTCAATCATGTGCTTCCACTCGTTACGGGACATTGTTGGAAGGAGCAATATATTATGACACTTTATTGACATTTTTAAATCAGTTGATGTGCCAAATAAGGATGCCGGTTCGTCACTTGAAACTTTTCAGATCTAACTCAAAGAGAGCTCACTAAAAATGAATTATGCTGCATATCTGCAAATTGAATATTTCTGTATCACTCTACAGGCATTACAAAAAGGAATGAACTCGTAAACTGGGACAGATAAATTAAGTGCATGAAATTGAAAAACCAAAATCAGTTAACTTAAATTCCCTCAGTGGAGGCTATTAAACTAAATGCTTCTTCTCCTAAATGCTTGTAGAATATACACTGTGTGAGAAGTTTGTCAAGATTAAGAAAGGGAAAGTTAGCGTTGAAAAAGCATTGAAAATTTATGTGTCAATGAAAGTCCTTTTATGAAATACGGAAGACTATTTTATATGATGTCAAGCGGTTTTATCCTGTTATCGTGCATTGTTTCGAAATAACAACAATCAATTTGTGAAGGAAAGAATGGAAAAATCTTTTAATTCGTGTTTTAACATATACAAATAACATGTTCAAGTTTAGCATATTAAAATCCTTTGACTACTAATCCAAACTCTACGGCTGCCGCTCTAATCGCGGGTAGAGACTCTCAGCTGGTCAAGTAATGATACTAACAGTAAAACTGAGAAGATGGGTATATACGCTACCGACGGCAACCCATACAGTAAGTCGTTCAAAACACCCGCGGAAGAAGAGCGCAATCCTATGGTGCGGAAATCGCAGGAAACATGAAATGCAAAGTAATACGAAAGATGGCGTGCAATGCTTAAATACTATGATTAAACGAAGATGTCCGTATTGTTAACTTTCCCTTTCAGAATATAGAAATAATGTTATCATGCTTCAAATTAAATTGTATGTTTTAGGTAACTTTCAAAAGCCTGGGGTAATACTACATTATTCTTGTATATATGCCGATGAAAAATATGCAGTTAGAGTGCAGAAGTCCTCAGACACTTATGTAACTTAGGTGAACATACTATGTGAAATCATTAAATATGAAAGTTCGTGTTGGGTACGTATATAATCTGTATCAACACAGTTTTCGAGCATAGTCAGTTGTATCTTTAAGTAAATTTTTTGCATGGCACCTGTATTATTTTCCACCTTAATTGCTTCAAAATTTTGTATGAACTTTCAAGGAATGTACAATAGGATGTTGTATTTGACAAGAAAATTTGAATAACATTGTTTCGACAGTTACTGCTTCCTTTTATTATTCTGCCTCATTAATAGAACAAATTAATTTGACATTTACCTAAGTAACATTAGTAATTCCACTAACAAAAGTACAAAGAATCTACAGAACAATACTAGCTATAACTCAAAACACTTGAAAGTGATGAAACATGGATAATTCATTTAATTACAAAGGAACTTTAGCAAAAAATTCTCTGTAATATTACACACATTTGTAAATCATATCACACAGTAGCCTTTTCTATTTAAAACAAAGACACTAACATAAAGCTGCAGCTGTTGCACAAAGTGATATAAATAATATATCAAACTTGAATATTTTACAAATATGCTTTAACGTAACGTTCCGTAATAACGCTGTAGGGATTGCTGAAGGACTTAAAATGACAACATTGTATTATATGTATGGAGCTGGTGTTTCTCAAGGTAGTGTCCTGGGATCCACTCTCTTCCTTCTCTGTATCAACGTCCTACCTTCTTTGCCCCGCTGCTCGCTGTACTATTTTGCACGTCAACCAGACATTATATGGCTGAATGTAGAGTCCAACACTATGCCGACCTCTGCACCACCTGGTTCAAACGATGGCGCTTGAACACTCAACTTCAGAAGAGCCAAGACATCACTTTCTCCAGAAGGCAGCTAGAGGACCTACCTCCCGTTCCTCTAGCCGGAGAGGAAGAACATTGGCAATCATATGTACCATATCTAGGCGTTTTGCTTGATGTAAAACTGACGTGGAAGGACCACATCACTTACAAAGCCAACAAGGTCGGCAAACGTATAGATATGTTATACCCATTGCTCCTGTATAAACAAGTGTTCCGGCCAGCCATCACTAATGCCTGTGCCATTTGGGGTATAGCAGATAAAACTCACCTACACCGCCTTGAAGTCCTACAGTCTCGATTCCTCCGTAGTGCCACGGATTCCCCATTGTACATCCCTAACTTTGTAATCCGTCGTGACCTACACCTTTCTACCCTAACAGACTACCTCAACACCTTTTCACTTCCATTCTATCAAAACCTCTCCCATAACTTCAACTCCCATATACGCGGTCTAGGTGAGTACGACATAGACCCCGGCAAAAAATACAAAAGAACAACACTCGTTTTAGGCACATGAAAACACTGCAGCATCAGTACACAATTTATATATAAAAAGAAAAGGAACAAGCACCAAAACAAACTTCTCCCGTCATTTGCTCTGACTCGTAAAATATTCTACTGCAAGTAGAGAGCTCAGCCCTGATCTGGATAGAAACTGAAAGTCTGGCTTCCGGACTTTCAAGTGTCCAATCGCAGGTAAGTGTGGAATAAATAATTTGTTTAGCAGTTCATTCAGGTTTAGAACGTAGCATTTTGTGTACAAGGAACTCCAAGCATATGTACATGTGAGTTCATGTTTAGCAATTTAAAATCATTTGACCATAAATCCCAACAGTACAGCTTCCGCTCAGATTGTGGGAATAAATTATCAGCTGGTAGATAAGTTTCTTTTTCAGAATATGTCCAAATAGTGTTCTCATGAGTCAAAATAAATGGTATGTTTTACGTAAGTTTTAAAAACTTTAGGCAATACTGCAATATTTTTGCATATTCGCCCATGAGATATATTCTGTTTCGGTAAAAAAGACCTCAGAAACTAATTATATAATCTTACTAAAAATACCATGTTAAGTCAATTTGGTACTTTTTTAAACTTTGCTTAAATATATTTGGTTTTGGTGCGAAAGCCCGTAGACACTTCAATTTGCAGCACGAGGTTGGACACCAGCCTACAGGGCAAATGGAGATTCATCTCAGCGCCAGAGTTAGACAACAACAGCACGAGGTTGAACACCAGCCTACAGGGCATGTGGAGACTCATCTCGGCGCCAGAGTTAGCCAACAAGAGCACGAGGTTGAACACTAGCCTGCAGGGCATATGGAGATTCATCTCGGCGCCAGAGTTAGCCAACAAGAGGACTAAGTTGAACACCAGCCTACAGGGCAGATGGATATTCATCTCGGCGCCAGAGTTAGCTAACAACAGCACAAGGTTGGACACCAGTCTACAGGGCATATGGAGATTCATCTCGACACCAGAGTTAGCTAACAACAGCACGAAGTTGATCACCAGCCTACAGGGCAGATGGAGATTCATCTAGGCACCAGAGTTAGCTAACAACAGCACGATGTTGGACACTAGCCTGCAGCGCAGATGGATATTCATCTCGGCGCCAGAGTTAGCTAACAACAGCACGAGGTTTTACACCAGCCTGCAGGGCAGATGGAGACTTATCTCGGCGCCAGTGTTAGCCAACAACAGCACGAGGTTGGACACCAGCCTACAGGGCAGATGGAGATTCATCTCGGCACCAGAGTTAGACAACAACAGCACGAGGTTGTACAACAGCCTGCAGGGCAGATGGATATTCATCTCGGCGCCAGAGTTAGCCAACAGCAGCACGAGGTTGGACACTAGCCTGCAGGGCAGCTGGATATTCATCTCGGCGCCAGAGTTAGCTAACAACAGCACGAGGTTGGACAACAGCCTGCAGGGCAGATGGAGATTCATCTCGGCACCAGAGTTAGCTAACAACAGCACGAGGTTGGATACTAGCCTGCAGCGCAGATGGATATTCATCTCGGCGCCAGAGTTAGCCAACAAAAGCACGAGGTTGGACATCAGCCTCTAGGGCAGATGGAGATTCATCTCGGCAACAGAGTTAGACAACAACAGCACGAGGTTGTACACCAGCCTGCAGGGCAGATGGATATTCATTTCGGCGCCAGAGTTAGCCAACAGCAGCACGAGGTTGGACACTAGCCTGCAGGGCAGATGGATATTCATCTCGGCGCCAGAGTTAGCTTACAACAGCACGAGGTTGGACACCACCAGCCTGCAGGTCAGATGGAGATTCATCTTGGCACAGGAGTTAGCTAACAACAGCACGAGGTTGGACACCAGCCTCTAGGGCAGATGGAGATTCATCTCGGCAGCAGAGTTAGCTAACAACAGCACGAGGTTGAACACCAGCTTACAGGGCAGACGGATATTCATCTCGGCGCCAGAGGTAGCTAACAACAGCACGAGGTTGGACACCAGCCTACAGGGCAAATGGATATTCATCTCGGCGCCAGAGTTAGCCAGCAGCAGCACGAGGTTGAACACTAGCCTGCAGGGCAGATGGAGATTCATCTCGGCACCAGAGTTAGCCAACAGCAGCACGAGGTTGAACACCAGCCTACAGGGCAGATGGATATTCATCTCGGCGCCAGAGTTAGCCAAAAACAGCACGAGGTTGGACAACAGCCTGCAGGGCAGATGGATATTCATCTCGGCGCCAGAGTTAGCCAACAGCAGCACGAGGTTGAACACCAGCTTACAGGGCAGATGGATATTCATCTCGGCGCCAGAGTTAGCTAACAACAGCACGAGGTTGGACAACAGCCTGCAGGGCAGATGGATATTCATCTCGGCGCCAGAGTTAGCTAACAACAGCAGGAGGTTGGCACTATCCTGCAGGGCAGATGGATATTCATCTCGGCGCTAGAGTTAACTAACAACAGCACGAGGTTGTACACCAGCTTACAGGGCAGCTGGAGATTCATCTCGGCGCCAGAGTTAGTGAACAGCAGCACGAGGTTGTACACCAGCCTACAGGGCAGATGGAGATTCATCTCGGAGCCAGAGTTAGCGAACAGCAGCACGAGGTTGAACACCAGCTTACAGGGCAGATGGAGATTCATCTCGGAGCCAGAGTTAGCGAACAGCAGCACGAGGTTGAACACCAGCTTACAGGGCAGATGGAGATTCATCTCGGAGCCAGAGTTAACCGACAGCAGCACGAGGTTGAACACCAGCTTACAGGGCAGATGGAGATTCATTTCGGCGCCAGAGTTTGCCAGCAGCAGTACGACGCTGGACACCAGCTTACAGGGCAGAGGAGATTCATCTCGGTGGCAGAGTTAGCTAACAACAGCACGAGGTTGGACACCAGCCTGCAGGGCAGATGGAGATTCATCTCGGTGGCAGAGTTAGCTAACAACAGCACGAGGTTGGACACCAGCCTGCAGGGCAGATGGATATTCATCTCGGCGCCAGAGTTAGCTAACAACAGCACGAGGTTGGACACCAGCCTACAGGGCAGATGGATATTCATCTCGGCGCCAGAGTTAGCTAACAACAGCACGAGGTTGGACACCAGCCTACAGGGCAGATGGAGATTCATCTCGGTGGCAGAGTTAGCTAACAACAGCACGAGGTTGGACACCAGCCTACAGGGCAGATGGAGATTCATCTCGGCACCAGAGTTAGCCAACAGCAGCACGAGGTCGGTCACTATCCTGCAGGGCAGATGGATATTCATTTGGCGCCAGAGTTAGCCAACAAGAACACGAGGTTGAGCACTAGCCTGCAGGGCAGATGGAGATTCCTCTCGTCACCAGTGTTAGCCAACAGCAGTACGAGGTTGAACACCAACTTACAGGGCAGATGGATATTCATCAAGGCGCCAGAGTTAGCTAACAACAGCACGAGGTTGGACACCAGCCTGCAGGGCAGATGGATATTCATCTCGGCACCAGAGTTAGCTAACAACAGCAGGAGGTTGGGCACTAGCCTGCAGGGCAGATGGATATTCATCTCGGCGCCAGAGTTAGCCAACAGCAGCACGAGGTTGAACACCAGCTTACAGGGCAGATGGAGATTCATCTCGGCGCCAGGGTTAACCAACAGCAGCACGAGGTTGAACACCAGCTTACAGGGCAGATGGAGATTCATTTCGGCGCCAGAGTTAGCTAACAACAGCACGAGGTTGGTCACCAGCCTGCAGGGCAGATGGAGATTCATCTCGGCGCCAGAGTTAGCTAACAACAGCACGAGGTTGGACACCAGCCTGCAGGGCAGATGGAGATTCATCTTGGCGCCAGAGTTAGCTAACAACAGCACGAGGTTGGACACCAGCCTGCAGGGCAGATGGAGATTCATTTCGGCGCCAGAGTTAGCTAACAACAGCACGAGGTTGGTCACCAGCCTGCAGGGCAGATGGATATTCATCTCGGCGCCAGAGTTAGCCAACAGCAGCACGAGGTTGAACACCAGCTTACAGGGCAGATGGAGATTCATCTCGGCGCCAGGGTTAACCAGCAGCAGCACGAGGTTGAACACCAGCTTACAGGGCAGATGGAGATTCATTTCGGCGCCAGGGTTAACCAACAACAGCACGAGGTTGGACACCAGCTTACAGGGCAGATGGAGATTCATCTCGGCGCCAGAGTTAGCTAACAACAGCACGAGGTTGGTCACCAGCCTGCAGGGCAGATGGAGATTCATCTCGGCACCAGAGTTAGCCAACAGCAGCACGAGGTCGGTCACTATCCTGCAGGGCAGATGGATATTCATTTGGCGCCAGAGTTAGCCAACAAGAACACGAGGTTGAGCACTAGCCTGCAGGGCAGATGGAGATTCCTCTCGTCACCAGAGTTAGCCAACAGCAGCACGAGGTTGAACACCAGCTTAAAGGGCAGATGGATATTCATCTCGGCGCCAGAGTTAGCTAACAACAGCACGAGGTTGGACACCCGCCTGCAGGGCAGATGGATATTCATCTCGGCACCAGAGTTAGCTAACAACAGCAGGAGGTTGGGCACTAGCCTGCAGGGCAGATGGATATTCATCTCGGCGCCAGAGTTAGCCAACAGCAGCACGAGGTTGAACACCAGCTTACAGGGCAGATGGAGATTCATCTCGGCGCCAGGGTTAACCAACAGCAGCACGAGGTTGAACACCAGCTTACAGGGCAGATGGAGATTCATTTCGGCGCCAGAGTTAGCTAACAACAGCACGAGGTTGGTCACCAGCCTGCAGGGCAGATGGATATTCATCTCGGCGCCAGAGTTAGCTAACAACAGCACGAGGTTGGACACCAGCCTGCAGGGCAGATGGAGATTCATCTTGGCGCCAGAGTTAGCTAACAACAGCACGAGGTTGGACACCAGCCTGCAGGGCAGATGGAGTTTCATTTCGGCGCCAGAGTTAGCTAACAACAGCACGAGGTTGGTCACCAGCCTGCAGGGCAGATGGATATTCATCTCGGCGCCAGAGTTAGCCAACAGCAGCACGAGGTTGAACACCAGCTTACAGGGCAGATGGAGATTCATCTCGGCGCCAGGGTTAACCAACAGCAGCACGAGGTTGAACACCAGCTTACAGGGCAGATGGAGATTCATTTCGGCGCCAGGGTTAACCAACAACAGCACGAGGTTGGACACCAGCTTACAGGGCAGATGGAGATTCATCTCGGCGCCAGAGTTAGCTAACAACAGCACGAGGTTGGTCACCAGCCTGCAGGGCAGATGGAGATTCATCTCGGCGCCAGAGTTAGCTAACAACAGCACGAGGTTGGACACCAGCCTGCAGGGCAGATGGAGATTCATCTTGGCGCCAGAGTTAGCTAACAACAGCACGAGGTTGGACACCAGCCTGCAGGGCAGATGGAGATTCATTTCGGCGCCAGAGTTAGCTAACAACAGCACGAGGTTGGTCACCAGCCTGCAGGGCAGATGGATATTCATCTCGGCGCCAGAGTTAGCCAACAGCAGCACGAAGTTGAACACCAGCTTACAGGGCAGATGGAGATTCATCTCGGCGCCAGGGCTAACCAGCAGCAGCACGAGGTTGAACACCAGCTTACAGGGCAGATGGAGATTCATTTCGGCGCCAGGGTTAACCAACAACAGCACGAGGTTGGACACCAGCTTACAGGGCAGATGGAGATTCATCTCGGCGCCAGAGTTAGCTAACAACAGCACGAGGTTGGTCACCAGCCTGCAGGGCAGATGGAGATTCATCTCGGCACCAGAGTTAGCCAACAGCAGCACGAGGTCGGTCACTATCCTGCAGGGCAGATGGATATTCATTTGGCGCCAGAGTTAGCCAACAAGAACACGAGGTTGAGCACTAGCCTGCAGGGCAGATGGAGATTCCTCTCGTCACCAGAGTTAGCCAACAGCAGCACGAGGTTGAACACCAGCTTAAAGGGCAGATGGATATTCATCTCGGCGCCAGAGTTAGCTAACAACAGCACGAGGTTGGACACCCGCCTGCAGGGCAGATGGATATTCATCTCGGCACCAGAGTTAGCTAACAACAGCAGGAGGTTGGGCACTAGCCTGCAGGGCAGATGGATATTCATCTCGGCGCCAGAGTTAGCCAACAGCAGCACGAGGTTGAACACCAGCTTACAGGGCAGATGGAGATTCATCTCGGCGCCAGGGTTAACCAACAGCAGCACGAGGTTGAACACCAGCTTACAGGGCAGATGGAGATTCATTTCGGCGCCAGAGTTAGCTAACAACAGCACGAGGTTGGTCACCAGCCTGCAGGGCAGATGGATATTCATCTCGGCGCCAGAGTTAGCTAACAACAGCACGAGGTTGGACACCAGCCTGCAGGGCAGATGGAGATTCATCTTGGCGCCAGAGTTAGCTAACAACAGCACGAGGTTGGACACCAGCCTGCAGGGCAGATGGAGTTTCATTTCGGCGCCAGAGTTAGCTAACAACAGCACGAGGTTGGTCACCAGCCTGCAGGGCAGATGGATATTCATCTCGGCGCCAGAGTTAGCCAACAGCAGCACGAGGTTGAACACCAGCTTACAGGGCAGATGGAGATTCATCTCGGCGCCAGGGTTAACCAACAGCAGCACGAGGTTGAACACCAGCTTACAGGGCAGATGGAGATTCATTTCGGCGCCAGGGTTAACCAACAACAGCACGAGGTTGGACACCAGCTTACAGGGCAGATGGAGATTCATCTCGGCGCCAGAGTTAGCTAACAACAGCACGAGGTTGGTCACCAGCCTGCAGGGCAGATGGAGATTCATCTTGGCGCCAGAGTTAGCCAACAACAGCACGAGGTTGGACACCAGCCTGCAGGGCAGATGGAGATTCATTTCGGCGCCAGAGTTAGCCAACAACAGCACGAGGTTGAACACCAGCTTACAGGGCAGATGGAGATTCATCTCGGCGCCAGGGTTAACCAACAGCAGCACGATGTTGAACACCAGCTTACAGGGCAGATGGAGATTCATTTCGGCGCCAGAGTTTGCCAGCAGCAGTACGACGCTGGACACCAGCTTACAGGGCGGATGGAGATTCATCTCGGCGGCAGAGTTAACCAACAGCAGCACGAGGTTGAACACCAGCTTACAGGGCAGATGGAGATTCATTTCGGCGCCAGAGTTTGCCAGCAGCAGTACGACGCTGGACACCAGCTTACAGGGCAGATGGAGATTCATCTCGGCGGCAGAGTTAGCTAACAACAGCACGAGGTTGGACACCAGCCTGCAGGGCAGATGGAGATTCATCTCGGCGCCAGAGTTAGCTAACAACAGCACAAGGTTGGACACCAGCCTGCAGGGCAGATGGAGATTCTTCTCGGTGCCAGAGTTAGCTAACAACAGCACGAGGTTGGACACTAGCCTGCAGGGCAGATGGAGATTCATCTCGGCGGCAGAGTTAGCTAACAACAGCACGAGGTTGGACACCAGCCTGCAGGGCAGATGGAGATTCATCTCGGCGCCAGAGTTAGCTAACAACAGCACAAGGTTGGACACCAGCCTGCAGGGCAGATGGAGATTCATCTCGGCGCCAGAGTTAGCTAACAACAGCACAAGGTTGGACACTAGCCTGCAGGGCAGATGGAGATTCATCTCGGCGGCAGAGTTAGCTAACAACAGCACGAGGTTGGACACCAGCTTACAGGGCAGATGGAGATTCATCTCGGCGCCAGGGTTAACCAACAGCAGCACGAGGTTGAACACCAGCCTACAGGGCAAATGGAGATTCATCTCGGCGCCAGAGTTAGCTAACAACAGCACGAGGTTGTACACCAGCCTGCAGGGCAGATGGAGATTCATCTCGGCGCCAGAGTTAGCTAACAACAGCAGGAGGTTGTACACCAGCCTGCAGGGCAGATGGAGATTCATCTCGGCGCCAGAGTTAGCTAACAACAGCACGAGGTTGAACACCAGCCTACAGGGCAGAGGAGACGACTGCGACACTCTCCGTACTACGAGGGTGGGTCAAAAAGTAATGCCTCTAATTTTTTTCCTTAAATAAGTAAGTTACGTAAAAACTTTGAATTTGGCGCAATTCCTCAAACCTTATTCTCCAAACCCCTGCAGTAGTATCTTCTTAAGTATACAGGTGGCAGCACTGCATCCTCTTGCAAAATGGCTGACATCGGCATTCGTATTAGACAGCGTTCTGTGATTTAATTTTTGACTGCGGGAGGTGAAACGCCAATTCGCATTCAGGAAATGCTAAAAAATATGTATGGTGATGCAAGGGTGGATGTCAGCACTGTTAATCGATGGGTTCGTCGCTGTAACGAAGCTGAAGGGCAAACACCATTGGCAGATGAAAAGCGAAGCGGCAGGCTAGTGACTGCAGTGACTCTATGCAACATTCAGCGAGTCGATGACATCATTCGTGGTGATCGCCGGGTAGCAACAGGTTTATTGTGTCGCATTACTTCCCTCAGTAAAGGCAGTATAATGACGATTATTCAACAACTGGGTTACTCAAAAGTTTGTTTTCGTTGGGCACCAAGAATGTTAATCGCCCAAAACAAAGAAACAAGGAAAACAATAGCCTCCGAACACCTGCAGCACTTCAATTTGGGGGGAGAGGAATTTCTGGAAAAAAACTGGTCCTGGAGACGAAACGTGGGTTCATTTTTTTGAACCTGAATCGAAGCCTCAATGGAATGGAAGTGGCAAGTCAATGGAATGACATCACACAACGTCACCGAAGAAGAACAAATTCAAAACTCAGCGGTTGGCAAGGAAAGTTATGGCGACAGTGTTTTGGGATGCAGAGGGTGTGCTTATGATTGATTTTGGAGCAGGGATGCACAATAAATTCTGTCCAATACGTCAGAACTCTCAAAAGCTGAAAGCAGGTCTTCGCTGAGTTCGCCCAACAAAACCTATGCCGGATGTTCTTCCTTTGCATGACAATGCAAGACCACACACCAGCCGTTACATCACTGCACAAATTGAGAAATTGGGATGGCAAGTCTTACCTCACCCCCATACAGTCCTATCCTGGCACCATCAGACATCCGTCTGTTCGGGCCAATAAAGGAAGCTCATCTTGGGATTCATTTTGAAGATGAGAAGGCTGTGAAAACGTCCGTGCTTCAATGGCTTTGTAAAGCAAGAGCATGTGTTTTACCACACTGGAATACATGCCCTAGTTAAAAGGTGGGCCAAAACTGTGGAAAGGGATGGAGATTATATGTAATAGTGACAAATTAGTCATCGATGTTTTAGTTTTCAAGCTATTTAAATTGGATTCAATTTTCTTGGCAATTAAAACAGAAAAAATAGGAGGCATTACCTTTTGAACCACCCTCGTATAATCCTTGTATTGTGGCATTTAGTACAGAGGCAAAAGGTAAACATTATCCATTGTTTTTTGACATGAATACCGCAAGCCAATAAGTTTCATCCATATCATTTGCGCATACATCACGCACGAGAGATATTTCAAAGCTCGAGTGAACCATGAATGGATGCTGGGCCAAATGGCAAATGATAAGGTTTCGTCTCCCTGGTCGAGTTTTCTGATTAAGATTCAACCAAAATGGGACCACGAATCCTCTTAATATGCAACAATGGAGTGCTACTAATCCTCGATGTTGTGAGAGACAGCTAGCTTTCCAAGAGCAGTGGGGAGTCACGGTGCGGTGCGTTTGGGTTAGAGCAACCGAAATGTATGGCGTTTGGAACAATTTGTGCATTCGGTTTGGGCCTGGTTTAGTCAAATTTTTACATACGTTTTGCCTTTTTACAGTAATATTTTAATTCTCAATTTGTGCAGACTTGAGTGTGCCAGGAGTGAGAATATCCCTGGCAAAGTTGAAAAGTTACCGCTTTAACTACAATGGGCGTCCGGAAAGTAAATTCTGTTTCAATTTACCTCCGCTGCAGCGCTGCGATCGCAGTTCCGCACATGCGCGGTAGACGCTCTGTATCAAGGAGAAGAAACGTGCACCATTGTGAGATCGCTGTCTGCCACGTACGCTTTGTTGTGCTTCTTTACAATGTCGCTGTTGATTGAAAATCCCGCCGCTTGTGAAATCAGATCTGTGATTCGTTTTCTGAATGCTAGGAAAGTAAAAACAATTGAAATTTATCGGCAAATTTGCGATGTTCACGGACAAAATGCGATGAGCGATACAATGGTGAGAAGGTGGGTGCGACAGTTCAATTAAGGACGTAGTGAAGTGCACGATGAAGACCGAAGTGGGCGTCCATCTTTGGTTACAGAAGAACTGGTTCACGCGATTGATGTCAAGATTAAGGAAAACCGCAAGTTTACAATTTGTGCTCTAGCTATGGAATTTCCCCGAGTCTCACGATCACTAGTTCATGAAATTGTTACCGAAAAACTGAAATTTCGTAAACTTTGCTCACGGTGGGTGCCTAAGATCCTTACTCGGTAACTCAAAACGGATGGGTAGTGCACTTCAGTTTTTTACCCGTTATGATGAAGGCGGTGAAGAATTTCTGACACAGTCACAGGAGATGAAACTTGGGTTTCTAACGACACCCCTGAAAGTAAGCGTCAATCAATGGAATGGAGGCACACCTCATCCCCAACAAAGGTTAAACCGAAACAAATTTTGACACCTCGAAAAATGATGTGCACAGTGTTCTGGGACAGTTTGAGCCCAGAGGTTCTACTCCCATTAGTCCTGAACCCGTAGGAACTGGACCCGGGCCTCCTTCAACCAGGGAGTATCCGAGCTGTCCCAAAGGGCGCTCGGCGTCCTCCGTGGGGCTTTCCATAGGGCAAGAACTAGAGACTAACAAGGCCCCCCTCCCATCTGGTCCTATGGACTCAAGACGGGATGGAAGTGGATACGCCAATTACACGGGTCAACACTCAAGGTGAAGACTACCGATATGACCTCGGTGGGGCCGCCTGGTGATCTATCACACCTTCTACTAGCTTTGCAGGCTAGTACCCGGGAGAATTAATGGCTTCCCTCAACCCCCTCCGAAGACGTACCCGATTCCCACGGGTATCGGGAACACACTGCCCCCTCGAGTCCATCCCAATCCGAACAACTCCCGAAGGAGGGGCTCGGCTGTTCGGCCCGAGGTTCCTCTAGTAACGTCAGAGGTACCACAAGTGCTAAGGGTCCGCAACGCCCGCACTTTGGCAGCTGAAAGGGACGGATCCCTTCCCCTACGGGAAGTGTTCTGGGACAGGAAAGGCATCTTACTCATTGATTTCTTACCGCGTGGTCAAACAATAAAAGCAGATGTTTATTGCGAGACACTTAGGAAATTGCGCCGCGCAATACAGAATAAGCGCCGAGGAATGCTGTCAAAAGATGTTTTCTTCAGGACAACGCACGGTCACACACTACAAATGTGACGAAGAACATCCTACAGGGATTTGGCTGGGACGTGTTTGAACACCCCCCATACAGTCCTGACCTCGCTCCTAGCGACTTTCATCTGTTTTTGCATCTCAAAGCTTTCCTTGGCGGTCAACACTTCAACAATGACGAAGAGCTGAAATAAAATATTTCCAACTGGTTGAAGACACAGGCGGCAAACTTCTATGAAAGAGGTATACAAAAACTTGTGCCTCGCCATGAAAAATGTCTGCAAAATTTCGCTAGTTGTGTGGAAAGGTAGTTTAAGAGTTGCAGAATTTGTTACAATAAATAATTTTTCTGTATCTGTACACAATTTAATTTTATTACCAAACAGAACTTACTTTCTGGACGTACCTCGTATAAATATTTTAAAATTACATTTGTAATGCTGTCAAGACACGTTTCCATTTGCGTTCCTCTATGCCTTTTAGTCTATCTTGGCAAGCAGCGTTTCTTTTTAAATACCCTGATAGGGAACGTTCTCCTATCTATATTTATTATAATTTTTCATTATTCGATTTTATTAGTTTCTCATTATTACGTAGTAGTAGCTGCAAGCGTAATTTCAGATGCAGTAATCTCTCTGGTGGAAATGAATATTCGGCGATGTAGTTGTCAGATACGCAACCCGATTGTTGTGAATGACACCATTATGGTAAAACCACCAATGACTGCACGTGAGGGTTACAATGGGCAGTTGACCTAGCAGTACCATATGATATGTCCAACACTATCTCAAAAGGAATGTAACTTGGCCTTCTCAACTCGTTGAATATTTGAAGCGGATTCTGTTTGAAGCAGATTTCTGTGAAAGCAGGAGAAGATATTTGAACTACTGTGTAATCAGCTCGCATTGCTATTAGAGTATGTAACTACAACCTCAAGGTCGACTAACGATATGGCTCCAACACGATAGTGCTCCACCATATAGCTGGATCATTATGTGCAATATCCATTCTGTTCTCTGATCAGTTCACTTTCCACACAGAATACCTAGCTCTAACCATATATGACTTCTTCCTCTGGAATTATTAAAATCAACATTTAATGCAGAGCAGCCAGAAAATCCAGAGAGCTCAGGCTGCATTAACCAACAAGGGCGGCTTTTTTTTTTTTTTTTTTTTTTTTTTTTAACCTCCTACATACCATCTACGCTACCGAGGTGGGCTAACAAGGGCATCACTGAACACTACTTCTTTAAGAGAGTGGGTCGCGTACGAGCGTTTCTAATCCCCAACAGTTTCAAACAGGTACAATTTTATAACAAGGGTCCAACGTGATGTGATTTTTGTTTGTTTTTCTTTTGTTGTAATTTACGTCCTCCAACATTTAGTCATATCGGAAGATGAATGAAATGGGTGAAATGATGCTCAATGCGTCCGGGGTCCATAGAGCTTAGAGTTACCCGACATTCGTCTTTCAGGATAAGGAAAACTACTGATAAAACCTTATCCAGGAAACTCACCCTGACAGAGATTCGAACTCGGGACCTCTTGAACGTGTGGCAGACATGCTACCATCTACGCTACCGAGGCGGGCAACGTGATGTGATATTTACTACAAAATGCAATGATATTGTTCTACTGAATTTCCACTTAAATCTCAAAATAGAATTTTTGATTGAAATACAACACTTTTTCTACATACTCTTTGTGCATAGTGCTACGTAGCCAATGGAATCTAAAAATAGCTATGGGTAATTTTATTACTGGGAAGTCAATTAAAAATTCTTCAGTAAATTGCCAATCTAAACGGTGAGCATATTTTCTCGAAAATAAACATTTTTAACATAAATCAAGAACATTCTAAGACTTTTCCGACTCTTTAGACTGCTCTTGTGTATTATCACTGTAGCAGGATTCCTCCGTTGTTGTGGCTTTCGATGCCCCAAAGTTGCGGCAACATATATAGCAAGATGCGTGCTGGTATCTCGTTTCCCGTCCTTGGTCTTACTTCATTGATCTTACCTTCGTCCAAAATATTATGACTTGATGAAGATGTTCTCCGAAGTTATCAGGAAAATCCTTAATTATGCCTCGGCTAGTTTTTAATATTCTTCTGTTATATTCTTACTTACGAGCAATGAAACTCTAAGTTACAAGGATGGTAACGAGTGAAGAAATCATTAAGATTTTTAATTTGAATTTCTATAACAAATCAATCTTTTGTTTATTTTTAGCACCAAATCTTTTACAATTCTTATCACAAAACTTTATACTGTGATCTGAATCAATCTAATATTTCAAATTGAACTAACATTTAAATATTTCCGAGCAATTTAAAAAGCGTTCGATCTGTTCGGCGTTCCAGAAAGAAAGGCGAATTTTCTTTCGGTTTCTACACCAAGATTATTTAATCCTTCGTTACTATCGCTACCCATATATTACTTTTATATGATTGGCCGGTTTACTACTATGTCACTACATTACGTAATACAATTATTACTACGGCCAATCAGAAAATTACATATACTTTTATAGCATTTTGTTTGTTTTTCCTTTACAAATTTATAAATTTTACAAACTTTTTTACATATAAATGAAAACAACTGTTACATCACATACTACCCACGTTATTTCAGGTCTGGTAACTGCCCCTCGTGCAGAACAGAATTCGTTCACGCCACTGCCGTATCTTTAACTGGATTTCCACCGTTGTGACCTAGAACTGTTCTAAAGCACTAAGGGATAGCTGCTCACATGGAAGATGGGGCAGTGGATCACTTGCTGGAATGGCCACTAAAGTTTTACACAAGCTCTTTTAGGTGAAGCAAATATTCTGCATATTTAAACAAATTCTTCTTCTCAAAAGATAAATTAAATGTCCAGGGTCCAGAAATATCCCTATAAAATACACGCAATTTGGAATGTAAGAAAAACGAATATTAGGAAAATTGCAGTCCTTGTCTGTTACGAATAAATATACACAAAGATCAGTGCAGATTATGACTTTATAAAGGTGTTGATAAGTTTTGACAATTTAGCAAACTCTATCGCTAGGAATGTCGTATATGTTGTTATAGGGTTCTAGAAAATTATGAAATATTTCCAAGCGGTGTTTCTATTAGCATGTAGAGGCATATCAGAATCGAATCATGTAACAATCACTCACTTATTCAATGAATCTCTGCAGTTCTTATGGTCAAATGGGGTTGTAACTATGGATGTGTAAGAAGAAGGCGGCCGAAAGTTTTCTGTAAGCTTCCCACATATTATAAACGTTAACTATTAGAGCAAATTATTGACACGAAGTATGTAAGCAGATACACACATTGCATCCTAAAGTGAAGAAATTATTCTCAAATAGCAAAACAAAGCTTTTTTTTTTTAATTTATTATTTGGCTGACCAGCAGTGTCGCTATACAAGCCATTGATAAATTACATAAGTATTGCATACAAAATAACAACTGAGGAATTAATATTCTCTAACGTATACAATAGGTGATGAATGTATAATAAAAACAGGAAACAATTAAAAACACATTTAAATGAAAGATAATAAAAGACAAAGTATATAACAGGATAACTAACACATACAATAACATTAAATAAGATGAATAACAATTGAAAGGAGAGGTTAGATATGCGAGGCTAGATTATGATCAGTCGTGTTATGAGAAAAATAGAGGATATACTTTGAATTAGTGAGAAAAGTCGCTATCTTCTGAATCAGTGAGTAGAATATCTTGAAGCAGTGAAAAATGTTTGTGAAAGCACAAACAACAATTATACTGTGCATAACCGAAATTTCAAATCACCTGCTTCCACTCGTTAGGGACATTGTTGGAAGGAGCAACATATTATGTAAACTTTATTGACATTTTTCAATCAGTTAATGTGCCAAATAAGGATGCCGGTTCGTCATTTGAAACTTTTCAGATCTAACTCTATGACAGCATACTAATAATTTATTTATACTGCATATCTGCAAATTGAATATTTTTGTGCCACTCTACAGACATTAGAAAAATTAATCAACTCGGTAACTGGGACAGATAAATAAAGTGCATGAAATTGAAAAACCAAAATCAGTTAACTTAAATTCCCTCAGTGAAGCCTATTAAACTAAATTTAACAGAGTTGTCTTAAATGCTTGTGGAATACACATTGTGTGAAAAGTTGTCAAGATTTTGGAAGGGAATGTTTGCGTTGAAAGTATTGAAAATGTATGTGCCAATGACATTCCTTCTATGAAATATGCAAGACTATTTTATATGTTGTCAAGCGTTTTTCTCCTGTTATCGTGCATTATTTCGAAACAACCGACATCAATTTGTGAAGGAAAAAATGGAAAAAATATTTTAATTCGTGTTATAACATATAGAAATAACATATGTTCATGTTTAGCATATTAAAATTCTTTGACTACTAATCCAAACTCTACGGCTGCCGCTCTAATCGCGGGCAGAGACTCTCAGCTGGTCAAGTAATGATGCTAGCAGTAAGACTGAGAAGAAGGGTATATACTCAACAGTCGTTCAAGAACACCCGCGGAAGAAGAGCGCAATCTTATGGTGCGGAAATCTCAGGTAACATGAAATACAATATGATAGGAGAGATGGCGCGCAGTGCTTAATTGCTATGTTTAAACGAAAATGTCTGTATTATTAACTTTTCCCTTCAGAATATAGAAATGGTGTTCTCGTACTTCAAAGTAAATTGTATATTTTATGTAAATTTCAAAAGCATGGGGTTATACTGCTTTATTATGGTATATATGCCGATGAACGATATGTAGTTAGAGTGAATAAGTCCTCAGACACTTATATAAGTTAAGTGAACACGCTAACTGAAATTATTTCGCTTATTAATTGTAGTACTTCAATCGCAATTCGGATGTGTATATGAAGGTGATATTTAGATCTCCGTTTGATGGTGCAGTGAGTCAACTGATGTGGTATTGTGATTCAGTACGGATCTAGTATGAAGACTTGTGATTAAGGATTGGATTAACGGTGTGGTGGTGTGGATTTTGGATGTGCAAAACCAACTATTCGTGTGCAACAAGTGACCATGTGCAAAGTGAAACAGAGCGAATAGAAGTAGTAAACAGTGGTGTTCACGTTGAGCCCAGTTTGTGAGTGAACAGTATTTGGTGCAATAGAGTACACAGTGACGCGTATTAAAGCCTAGCTTGTGAGTGAACAGTGTTTGGTGCAATAAAGTACATAGTGACGCGTATTTAAGCCTACTTTGTGAGAAAACAGTGTTTAGTGCAATAAAGTACATAGTGATGCGTATTAAGCATAAACCCGCCACAAAACAGCGTGGGACGCACAGCTGCGTGCCGTTGTTGCACGCAACAAGAGGGGTCCCCAAACAACGATGCCCTCAGCAGCCACTGCGGCTGACAGACACTGACTCCCGCCACAAGATGGCAGCGGCCGCAGTGACAATTGCAGCAGCTGGCAGCGGACTGATCCCCCGAGGCGGTCGGCCGGCTGCCTTTCCAGCCCGACCGCTGGAGCACTCCAACAGCGACCCGCCTTCGGGCCCAACATTGGCCAACCTCAGAGCAGCCACTATCCCAGCCCCGATGGAGCACAGCACCATGGAGGACGAGGCAGTAACACGTAAGTTCGCCCAACTGGAAAAGGAGGTACAAGACATCCAAAAAGATATATCTTACCTCCAGGAAATATTGGAAAACATGGTCCCAGAGTCCCGGGACTGTGGAAAAATAGCTAGCGACCTGGCACGCTGCTACCAGGAGCACGCAATCAAAAAGCGACTCCTGATGCAGCTGGGAGAAGGCTGGCAGATAGCATTGCTCAGAAAGCCACCCCAGCACCGCAATAGCGACTCGGATGCCGAGCGCAAGAAAAACAAAGCGCAACATCTGACCCCCCCCCCCTCCAGGTCACTACCAGAAACAGGTATGAGGCGCTGTCCTCATCCGAGGAGAATGAAGATCTGGAACGATCCACTGCCTTCCCTGCCCTTCCGACCACAAAACCAAAGGAACCCAAGCACCAACGGCCAACACGGCCAAACACTACTGCAGCAAAACCGACAATAACCCCCCCCCCCACTTCTACACCCATCCCCACCTCTACATTCGCCTCCGCATCAGCCGCAGCTAAAAACACAAAACAAACCTCACAGAAACCACCGTGCATCGTCATTCCTGACGGCAGGCAGGCGACTAAAGCGCTGCAGATACTCCGGGGCTCCCTCCCAGCTGGCGCGTACAGGTTTCAGAATACGCACACCTGCCTCAAGCTGTTCCTCAACCGGAAAGAAGACGCCATCCCCACTATGACCAAGCTGAAGGACACCGGAGTGGAGAACTTCAGCTTCACCCCAAGGAGTGATCAACCTCTCCGCTACATCCTGAAGCGTCTTCCTGAGGACCTCGAAGAGGACCTTATCCGCGAGAAACTAGAGGCGAAGGGCTACACCGGCGTCCTAGTTCGTCAACTGAAATCACGCGGCAGGCCTCTGCCAAACTCCCAAGTTACTCTTGACATGACCACTCAAAACCAACCACTTCTGCAAGAAAGAGAGGTATGCCATATAATTGTCACTGTGGAGTTCCTGAAGACAAATAAAACATTACACAATGATTCAACTGCCAGTAGCTGGGGCACACATTTAAGATGTGTCGCATGACCTCCCAATGTGTCTTCTGCGGTGGCCTCCACCACTTAGCTGACTGCCCAAAGAAGGCATTGCAGGACGTTGTACCCCACTGTGCGAACTGTGGGGAGACGGATCCTGCCAGCTACAGGGTTTGCGAGACGTTCCGCAACGAACGCCACCGCCGCCAACTGGCAGCCATAACCAGGGCACACCAAAATGCACAACCAGGTCCACGACCCATTACCAACCCGGCCCTGGTCAGAGATGGCGTCTCATTTGCAAGCGCCATGAGAGGACAAAGCGCACGCGTGCCGCCACTAACTGGCCCACCACCAACAGCACCTCCCTGCCAGGCTCCCTCAGGCGACCTGGGTGGCTTAAAAGAATTGTTGACTCTCTATAAGGAGCTCAACCTATTAAAAATAATACCAAAAGTGCAACCAGTCATCGGCAGGTTTAAAGGCTGCACTAACACTTGGGAGAAATTAGAAGCTCTCATAAGGCTCCTCTCAGACATCTTAGAGTAAATGGCTCAACCAACGGGAGGCAAATCTTTAACTCGCGCGCTCCTATGGAATGTCGACGGCATCTGCAGGCAGCAGCAAGAACTTGAAAGCTACCTGCGGCGTAACAAAATTGACGTCACATTTATTTGCGAAACAAAATTAAAGCAGGAGTATACTTTTAAACTCAGGGGTTACCAAATCTTTCGGACTGATAGGATTGGCAGACAGGGAGGGGGAACAGCCATTTTACTAAAAAACATTTGCTCATGCTTCTGTTACGCTGCCACCATTGACAGCATTAGAGTGTACGGATCTTAAAACACGTGCAAATAACAAAACGGTGATGCTGGTAGCCCTCTATCGGCCCCCCAACTCCCCCGACTGCAGACGCGACCTCAATCAAATCCTCGCTTTGGAGGAGCACGTTATAATGGCAGGATATTTCAACGCTCGACAACTCTGGTGATTTTCACGTCGAGCAGACGCGGCTGGAAATCCTCTCGTAGACCTTATAACAGAAAATGACGACTTTGAGTTGTATTTCCTCCACGAACCCACCTTTTGGCTTAAGTCAGGGCACTTCTAACCTGAAATTTTGGACTTCGTAATTACAAAAAGTGAGACATTACCAAACAACTTCACTGTGTATCACAGCCTAGACTCCGACCATCTTCCAGTACATTTCGATATCTGTGGCGGCATCACGGCCGGTGTGACCGGCCCTATGAGGCGCGCAGAAACTGACTGGAACAAATTTACATTCGAGATGCATAGGATGGCGCAGCCTAGGCTGTCATACTACAGCGAGGCGGACATCGACCTCTCCATTGAAAACTACACCGCCTCGCTGCACACGGCTAAAAGAAATTCTACCAGCTATACCACAAGCCCACCCAGTTTTTGCACGTACCTTGAGGTGAAGCAGCTCATTGCCAGGAGGCGGCGCTTGACGAGACTTTGGCGGCTTACCCGCCAGCCTGAGTATAAAATGCTAGCAAAATGGCTACGCAACATCATTCGGCAACAAATTAAAATTAACAGAATTGAACAGTGGGAGCAGAAAATGTTAAACACCATACATTCGGACCATTCTTTGTGGAAATTATTAAGGGCATTTAGAGTCTCCTCGAGCGCCAACTCAGGCACTGAAGCGCTGCACACTCGCCTCGACCTGCATTTCTCCTCCGAGGGGAAAGCCGAGGTTTTTGCAGACTGTCTGGTAGAAACATTAACAGAGAACCCTGCGACGAACCCCGAGTTAGAATGGGAAATCCAGACATGGGTACAAAACTGGGTGGCGCAGAGGCATGAGCAACACTTGCCCTTCACAATACCGCAGGAAGTCTACAAGCTCATTAGGAAGCTACCTAATGGGAAAGCCGTCGGCCCGGACAGGGTGACTAATGAGAAACTCAAAAATCTCCCGAGAAAAGCCTTGGTGAAACTTACAAAAATTTTCAATGCCTGTTTGGAGCAAAATTATTTCCCTGACATTTGGAAACGAGCCAAGATAATAATATTCCCGAAGCATGGGAAAAGCACCAGGCAGTCTCAGAATCACCACCAAATTAGTCTCTTGTCTACTATTGGTAAATTGCTCAATAAAATAATTCTCTTTCGACTCCAAAATCAAATTTCGTCGACTGACATTTCTAACTCGCAATTTGGCTTTAGAAGAGGACCCTCAACAGACCTACAAATCTTAAGATTAGCAGATGATGTCACTGAGCAATTTAACAATGGGGCTTCAACGTTGGCACTATTTTTGGACGTAGAAGTCGCATTTGATCGGTGTTGTTGTTGGTGTTGGCCTGATTTACAAACTGCACCGAGAGTTTCCCGGCCTCCAAAATTCTCCAGCATTGCTGCATAATTTCTTAGAAAATCGGCGCTTCTACGTCCAAGTGGGTCGCTCCTTCTCAAAGGAGAGAGTGACGCAGCCTGGCGTACCACAGGGGGCCATTATGTCCCCCTTCCTGTACATACTGTTCACCAACGACTTTCCCGTGGACGCCAGATCCGAAGTTGCAATGTATGCTGACGACACTACAATATTTAACCATCATAAAAGTCCTCGTTATGGACTTTTAGAGATGCAGCGGTACATTGACCGCTTCCTTTCATGGCTTCATGACTGGAAAATCAAAATTAATGCCAAAAAATGCCAGCTTATACATTTTACAAAGCGGCGTCCTTTGGCAATGGACCTAACGGTCGATGGTCAAGTATTACACTGCCGTCAGCAGGTCAAGTACCTCGGCGTGACGTTGACACGCATGATACAGTGGACTACCCACCTAAAAGATAGCGCCAACAAAGGGCGGCAGCGATTAATGATGTGCACCCCTATATTTAGGGGCAAACAGCTAAAGCTTTGCTCTAAGACTGTGCTCTACAAATCTTTTATTTTATCCGTGGTCCTGTACGCCTGCGTGGTCTGGGCCAACACCTCCAAAACCGCCCCAAAATACCTCCAAACCTTACAAAACCTCTGCTTACGTAAAATTCTATCTGTCCCTATCCGCACGACTACTGCCAGCCTTCATCAAGTAACCCATATCCCCTACATCCCCGAGGCCGTAATAAAACGAGCCTCTTCCATCTGGGCGCAAATACGGCAACATAGCAATCCAAAAATTAACAACAATGGGAAAGGTGAACCAAAACACCGTAAGCATGCACGCTTAAAAATATTCTAATGCCGCCGTTACACCACAATGGGCGCCCAAGTCCTTCCGGTCCAGACCTTTCCCCATATGCAGAGGCCGCCATCACAGCAGCCCAGGAGACAGCAGCACGCTGCCCAACGGAGCAATGTAAATAGTGCAAATAGCACAGTGTGTGTGTGTGTGTGTGTGTGTGTGTGTGTGTGTGTGTGTGTGTGTGTGTGTGTGTGTGTGTGTGTGTGTGTGTGTAAATAAAAGCGCAAAATAAGCGCTTGTAAATATTGCACAAAACAAAACAAAAAGGACACTGAAAGACACTAACTTAATAAAATTGTTCTCAGTGGGCTAAGACAGGTCACCGTGTGGGTCTTATATATACCCACATATACAATAAGCATTTAATATCTAACTATAACCTCAATGAAAATTTTAGCCTGTAAGCCGGGCCCCTTTGTACCAGCACCAGACCTGAAATCATTTATTAATTTAGCAGTTGTGGTATTAGGTCAGTAGCATTTTGTGTACAAGGAACTCCAACCGTATGTTCATATGAGTTCGTCTTTAGCATATTAAAATCCTTTGATCATTAATCCCAACACTAGAGCTTCCGCTCAAATCGCAGGCATAAATTCTCAGATTGTTGATAAGTTTCTTTTTTAGAATATGTAGAAATAGTGTTCTCGTGCGTCAAATTAAATGGTATGTTTTATGTAAGATTTAAAAACCTGAGGCAATACTGCATTATTTTCTGCTATGTGCCGATGAAAGATAGTCTGTTTCGGTGAAAAAATAACTCAGATATGTAATTATATAACCTTAGTAAAAATACTATGTTAAGTCAATTTGGGTACAACTTTTTGAAACTTTGATTAAATATATTATGCCCGTAGACACTCAATTTGAGTACTAGCTTTTGAACCTTCTTCTCAGGCGCATAAAATAACAGAAACATTCAGTACTTTGCGTGCAAAGAACTCAACTGATACTTGTGGGTATGGATATTGTGACTTTGTGGGTTCGTAAAATTAAGAGCCTTGTTTGCAGAGATTTAAAATGCGCTTTATTTCAGTAAAAAGACGCTTTGTACACTCCTTGCAGCAAAAAAATGACGTCACATGCAAACACTAGGTAGTCTTCAAGGTCTACTCATTATTCCCGCCACAATTAAACAAACAAAGAATTCGCTGCGGTAGAGTTCAATAACCCTCACAACTGCAGCTGACTGCGCTAGAGCCAAGAGCAGGTGCAGGTCGCCCGGGTTCTCCCGGGCGGAGGTTAACACCCCACGGCACCTATCCGCTGTGCTGATTTACCCGTGCGGTATAAAAGATATAGTCATTTGCGCGTGCTTGCGAGGGGATCCATTCCCTTCAGCTACCGTGGTGCGGGCGCTGCGGATCCCTAGCGCTCGTGGTACCTCTGACGTTACTAGAGGAACCTCGGGCCTAAAATTGGAGCCCCTCCCTGATAGGGAGTTGCTCGGATTGGGTTGGACTTGAGGGAGCAGTGGTTCCCGATATCCGTGGGAAATCGGGTATGTCTCCGGACGGGGTTGAGGGAAGCCATTAATATCCCCGCATACTAGCTAACATAGCTAGTATAGGTGTGCTAGATCACCAGATGGCCCCACCGAGGTCATATCGGTAGCCTTCCCATTTTGGAGTTTGCGCGCGTAAGTGGCGTATCCACTTCCATCCCGTCTTGAGTCCACAAGACGAGATGGGGGGCCTGTTAATCTCTAGGGCTTGTCCTATGGAAAGAGCCTCGGAGGCGCCGGGCGCCATTTCGTTACAGCTCGGTAACTCCCTGGTAGAAGGAGGTCCGGATCCTTGGTCCTACGGGTCCAGGACTAATGGGAGTAGATCCTCTAGCATGAATTGAATTGTTGCATAAGACGGCGCAGTTGGCCTCTACTGATGCTTCTGGTGCCGGGATGTCTCTCCGATGAGGGGGACAGTTCCCGTTCTACCTCGCTTTGGACGGTCGCTAGCGATCCGTCAAGCAGAGGAGAGGAACCAGTAGCGAGAGGCCAGATGGAACTTGGTTTTTCGGTTAGGATTTTTCCAGGCCGTGCGCGCCCTCTCGGGTGCAGCTGCAGTGTCACCCTTCCATTAGCTCTAACATTTTGCCGGCCTTTATACCAACAGTCATTGTTCTAGATAGCCGCCGATCGTTCCATAACAATCACGATAGCAGCGGGAAATTCTAGACTGTCTCTGTCTCTTTCTCTCTATATTTCTTTCTCTCTCTTGGCAAGAGTCCAACTCGCCGTCCACTATCTGTCTCTTTCTTTCCTGCCCACGCATCTCCGGCGCTGACTTGCGTTGGCTCCATCCAACAATACGATCGGCGACAATATTGTGGCTTTGTGGGTTCGTAGAACTAAAAATCCAATTTGCAGATATTCTAAATGCTGTTTATTTCCGTAGACATACACTGATCAATTCTCACGTAACAACATCACGTCATATACACACCACAAACAACGTTCTAATCAGCTCTCGTTACAACAACACTCTTGTTACACAACTGACTCATCACTAGCCATGGTTTTTGTTTATACACCCATTCATGAATTCCAGACTGTTCTATCACTAGATTTTTCTGGAATAAACGAGGCATCTAATGACGTAATCCGAATATTCAGTCACCTTCGAGAAACGTGAAACCCTCTCTGGGCCGTCAAGTCTTTCACCTCTGTGATAAACTATCCGTCTCTTGCTTATCGGCGCTAATGTTAATTGACGGTGCTTTGTGAACGCTAGCCCCCTAGCAGTTCCTTTGTGTAGACTAGCCGCACGATCGTAAACTGATTATGCAAGCTGTTTATTACCGTGAAACATTATCCGCCGTTTGTTTTCAATTTGCGCCGAAACTTTTATGCCTGTTGCTGCGACAATATTAAGAATGCGAGGCCCACATGGCCGAGGATTTCCAAGCAATCGAGACCTGATAAGTAACTTACAGTTCTTGTTAGCCAATTACTTTTTGCAATACTTAAAAAAACTGTAAAAAGCAACTATAAACCAAATTTTCTTTTCCGTAGGAAATAATAAGAATTGACTCGTTTTTAAACGTGAACATGTCCATTTCACATTCAGTATATCAACAAATAATGCCTTACTTTGTACCTTTTGCTCAGGATTCATTAATAACCCATGTTGCGTATTACGCCTTTTGCTTTGGTATCTAAGTAGTTGTTGGACCTTACGTCAATTGCTACTGCTACCTTAAGCACCGATGACCGGTAAAACGAACCGTAAGTATTAATGACCTGTTTCATCTTTGTTTCTATAGCATTAACAGATGTATTGTAAATTTATATTACGGAAACAAATACGTGCTAATAATGATTACTTACAAATCAAATATTGCAAAAAGTTAATTTCCTACCCAAATGTTAATATATGGTATATGTTGCAACGTTCATATTTCACATTTGCTCTCGCGTGAAAAATCATGGAAACTTTTCCTGATGCATATGTAATGTTTGAAAACATAGAGATTGCTGATGTCAATTGCTGATGAAATTGCTGGGGTCCTCTCCAACAATTATTTGGCTTCACTAGGGTTTCTAACTGCTTGGTGCATATTCTTTCAGCTGGGAATCTGCCTCACGTATGCATATTCTCCAGTTTGTAAGTTACAAATATAGGCTTTCGTTTTGGCCAAAACGTATGTTTTCCTTATGGAGAAGAAATTGAAAATGTAAAAACCTTTCATCCGGAATGTTGCTTTAAATTCGCCTAGTCTCTTGATATTATTGAGTATTAAGTAGCGTCATATAATGTTTAGCCTGTACGATGTAAGTGGAGCAATTTTAAATTGGAATATGTTCATTCAGGGAGAATAAATAGGTATGTATTCATTGTACTTGGTGAAAATGGTTCCAGTTTGTGAGGTGATGCCGAGATATTGAAAAGAATTCCGGAATTTTAGTTTTCGTTTTCCAGACAGCACTTTATCAGCGTTGGAGACAGGATTTTTCTTCCTGAATGTCATCAATATAATTCCTGGCTTGTTGATGTCGAGCTAGATTCCCTCGGAATAATTCTTTAATGGAAATGTAGAGTCAGACTGAAAAATTCAATGCCATAGCCGGATTTGAACCGCGTATCTTCTGGTCGCCGTCCAACCGCTCTAATCCTTGAGCTACTATGGCCAACGTGCCGACATGATATTATTTTCTCCAACTGACTCGTGTTTTTCCCTGTAAACCACTTAGGAGTTCTCATAAACATATGAGACAGCTACCTTAATGGGGACTTACAACGCGTAAGTGCTTTAAGGCCCAGGCTTTATATCCCGGTTATGGCATTGAATTATTCAGTCTGACTCTAACTTCCCATACTTTAGCCTACACACGGCCAGTGTAAAAGAACAATTAATTTCCATTAATTGACCTAATGTTGGTTAACTATAAAGCCCGGGCCTTAAAGTACTTACATGTTGTAAGTCGCCATTAAGGTAGTTGTCTAATTTGTTTATGAGAACTCCTAAGTGATTTACCGGAAAACACGAGTCAGTTGGAGAATTTAATGTCATGTCGGCACGTTGGCCATAGTAGCTCAAGAGTTAGAGCAGCTGGACGGCGGCCAGAAGATCTGTGGTACAAATCCCGGCTCTGGCATTGCATTTTTCAGTCTGAATCTATCTTTCCATACTTTAGCCCACACGGCCAGTATGGAAGAACAATTAATTTCCATCAATTATTTGATGTTCGTCGGAATATTGTTTCTCAAATTGTTAATAAACCCTGTCGCGGACATAGGGGATTATTGGCATTTTCCTCTGGTGGATTCTCGGGACTATATCGTAAGTGGAGGTACTGAAAACTGTTTGGCAAGAAATGATAATAGCTTTGGTACAGCTATGTTCCTGTTGACGTTATCAAACGCTTCGCTGTCATCAATATAGGTCGCATACAGGTGCCCATTTGGGATTGGTATGGCGACCGTGATTGCCTCCAGTACCACTCCGATGGCTGTTTCGAGAATCTTCCTGAGGTGAAGCTGTGTAGTTCGTTCAGTATTGCCGCTACTACTTTTCCTCGAATTCTGTTCCTTAATTTACTCGAAAGGGCACTGAATGGAGCACATTTTAAGGGCGACTGTGTCAAAATACTACTTCATGAGAGGTAAGTTCAGTCATCAGGGTGCACCTTAGGGAATATACCTACAATCTCTTGTTTGAGAAAATGTTTCTCTTGAGCATCTTGTTTAAACAAAAGGATTCACGAGATGTTCTTCCAGTCTGGACACGAAAGCTCTTTCCAGCCTCCTATAAAAGTATGGCCATCTGTTTCAAATTAATAGCTCAGAAAACGAAGACTTATAAATTGAAGGCATAAAACGGACTATAAAATTAAACTATAAAGAGCGTCAAAATGTGATACAAATTATTCAATTATTTTAGTTTTAATTGCATATTTAAATAACATTTAAAGAACTCAGAGTAGTCACCAACATTATTATATCAGCCATTGTTAAAGGGGCCTGTATATCATTTTGCCAAATTGTGTTATACATAGATAGACACATCAACATACCGCCCGCCTCGGTAGCGTGGTGGTAGCATGTCTGCCTCACGTTCAAGGGGTCCCGAGTTCGAATCTCGGTCAGGGTGAGTTACTTGGATAAGGTTTTTACCGGGGTTGTTTTCCCTTATCCTGAAACTACGAATGTCGGATAACTTAAGCTCTATGGATCCTGGGCTCATTTGAGCGTCATTTCACCCATTCCATTCATCGTCCGATGTGGCTTAACGTTGGAGGACGTAAATTACAAAAAAAAGAAACGATTAATATACCTACTTGATGTATTAGCATATATCAATCAATACATGCCTATGAATCAAAGTGAGAGATAGAGGTATTTAAGCTGTTGTGTTCCTTGCAATAGAATTAAAATTTTACTGTAACAAATGCGAAATCCTCTTGGCATGAAACATAGAAAATACAAAAATATTTAATAAGAGCCTTCTTTTTGTCATATCTCTTTAGATTACGTTCTTCTTCCGAAAACTGCAGAAAACAGCAAACAAAACCTATTATTTTTTTACCCATGGTGACCCAAAATGACATACCTATTTTGGTTTCATATTGGGATGCTCAAAAATAAAACAACTTCTTCTCAGCTTCCTATCCTAAACATAACACTTCAAAAGTGAGATGTGAATATGTATCCCGCAGAACTTAACGAGAGATATACATAAACTTCACCTTTTTATTCAATATATAGGAAACTTAGTCATCTGGACACAAGCTTACATATTTGCAAAAATTTAAGACCTATCTGCTTTAATACATACACCCTATTATGTTTCATGGATTAAAGAAAAACAAACTTTTCAGAATTTCAAAGTAATATTCAAATGGGAATCTTAAATATATTTGTGGAAATACATACTCCCTACATCTTGCAAGTTACACAAAACGGGAACCTTTAATTTGAAAAAAAAGGAAAAAAAATATTTAAAGCAAAAGCAATAAAATTTGATATGTGCACAGACATTTTCTACTTTCTTTACTCAGTATAGCTTAACTATTCTTTTAGAAAGTGGTTTTCTTCTAAATAATTTATGTTAATCAAGATGTGGAAATGGTTTTATTATAGGTTTGTACATAAAATAGTACATTGGGAATATGACAATAAATAGATACGCTTAAGTGATAGTCAAATAATCTAATAGTTGGTCGCTATATTGATGGCTTTGGATTCCACTCTCTTTGCATGGCCAAAACATAAAAAATTAACAACGACTTCCCAATGAAGATTCAAACCAATAGCATGTCTAAAAATATTTCTCTCCATAAAAGTAATTATTTGAAGTTTGTACTGTGAGATCTATGTTTTTTGTAGTAAGTTTTCATCTATTTCTAAGCACAAGTTTCGCAAAAATCATTCAGAATGAAGAGAACTTCAGAAGTTGTTCCCAGATTATTTAAAGATAACGTTTTATTCGACATGAAAACGAATATGAAAGTATGTTAAACACACCTATGAATATTTTAATCGATATCGTTATAGCCATTTTTTAAAAAAGGAATTCAAAACTTATAAAAATATTTTTATGCAAGGGATATTTTAAAATGGAAGATTTGTTTAAAATATTGCATCGCATCCGTATAACTTAAATATCACGTTTGATATTATCCGACATTCTATTTTTTAATTGTGTTGTTTACATACACATACGCACGCACGGACAGACGCGCGTGCGTATCCTTTTCTAAATATGCTTTTCTTATTCCTTTTTTTTTTCATTATAATAGGAAAAAACTTCCAACAAAATTTACTAATAAAGATTTGTCATTTCCCACAAACTATAGGAGAGCTCAAAACATGCATTTCCAGGGAAATCTCTACTAAATTGATGGGTAGAGTAAAATGTCATCTCTAGAGAAAGTAAAAAACACTTAGAAGTTCAAAATGTTGTATTTCTTAGTCTTTGCTTTAATGTTTATTTAGTAAATCTCTCAGATTTTGTTTGCAAAACTATTAGAAAAACAGTTACATTTAAATGACGGATTCCCTTAACTGCTTTACACGTTGCACAACGTTTACGACTCTTGTAACACGAAACTTTAATGGTATATATTAATTAAACATAATGTAACTTCTTTTCTATTGTTTCTTGTTTTGGAAATTTTATATAAACTAGTCTCAGGATCTACCCAGCTTCCTCCCCCAAAGAGATGACATGTTGCTACAAAGGCCTTATGCAGGGGCCAGCACGAAAATACAACCATTTCTCAGTATTTGGGAACTATTGAAATGTTAAAAAGGCAAAAGCCTTCTTCATTTCTCACATCAGATATTCATGCTAGGGATATTCTTATTCTTATTCTGTTCCACAGTTCAGGCCGTTGTTAGCCTGTTCCGGCTTCAAAATTTTGTTGTATCCATTCTGGCATTTATTTTGAAGCTTAGGAGTATCATTTTTGTCGTGGTGAGTTAGCAGTCCTCACAACTTCTATACTAGCTTGGCGCTCCCAATGTAGCACTATTCTTAGAAATCTTATTCTTCTAGCTGATTTATGTTAATCGAGATACATATTTGTAGAAATGTGTTTATTACATATTTCCTTGGAAATGCAAAGAGAATCGGGGGATAAAACAGCCCTAACCCACAGTCTAATTTTTAAAAGCAGGTTGCTATATGATGAGCTTGAAGTTCATTCTCCTTGCATGATTAGGAACAAAAGACAAAAATATACCTACCTGACGACTTCGCGTTTAGAAAAGATAAGTAGGTAGCTATTGAAAAAAAATTCAAAAAGTAACAAAAAATAACCCAGTAGCTGTTAATTTCAGAGGGGAAACTGAAAAACCATGTGCTTTAACGAAAGCCACAATCTACATTTTTTGTAGATCATAAGATTTTTTGTTTTCCGGTCTTTCAACTACCCAAAAGCCATCCAGAATGAAGAGGACATCAGAAGCGGTTCCCAGAAAATTCAATGTATACCTATCTACTTGCATTTGTCTGACTCAACGTTTCCACAATTTAGCCTACACACGGCCAGTGTGAAAGAATAATTAATTTTCATTAATTAACCTAATAGTGGTTAACTAT
The DNA here is from genome assembly GCA_030765055.1 of Mantis religiosa. Classification (NCBI taxonomy): domain Eukaryota; kingdom Metazoa; phylum Arthropoda; class Insecta; order Mantodea; family Mantidae; genus Mantis; species Mantis religiosa. The sequence goes on along the minus strand of CM060947.1, from coordinate 211,443,228 downwards.
AAAGCCCGGGCCTTAAAGTACTTACATGTAGTAAGTCGCCATTAAGGTAGTTGTCTCATGTATTTATGAGAACTACTAAGTGGTTTACCGGGAAAATACGAGTCAGTTGGAAAATTTAATGCCATATCGGCACGTTGGCCATAGTAGCACAATGGTAGTGCGGCTGGACGGAAACCAGAAGATCCGTGGTTCAAATCCCGGCTATGGCATTGAATTTTTCAGTCTGACTCAACGTTTCCACAATTTAGCCTACACACGGCCAGTGTGAAAGAATAATTAATTTCTACTTGCATTTATTTTTTGAGGAAAAACTCAAAGTCCACTTTACTGGAAGTGATGTTCGTATAACTATTCTAAACTTAAGAAATTAACGAAAAGTTACTGCACAGCAGCTGTAGAACTCGTTAAAATATACAAATAATGTCAATTACAATAATGTATTGCAAGGTTAACCAATTCCGATTCTGTTCTGTTAACCAATTCTGTTGGTAATTACAATTCTCAGATACTTACTTAAAGGTATTTAATTTTTGACTTCTAAGTTCCTATTCCCTTTTTCATTCAATTAGAACTAATACTTTAAATGCATCATTAAGTGGTTCCCTTTTTAAATATCTGATTATTGCTTATACCAGTTTATTCCAGCTATAAGAAAAAAAACTGTACAACTAAAGGCCTTTCTACAGACTTTATCCAAAGAATGAAGAAAAAAAAAATTATAAGAAGAATTTTGTAGAAGCTTGGGTGGAGAAAGTCATTTTTTTTATTTTATTTATTTTTATTTTTTGTTGTAATTTTACGTCCTCCAACGTTAAGTCATATCGGACGTTGACTGAAATGGGTGAAATGATGCTCACCTGTGTCCAGGGTCCATGGAGCATACAACTACCCGACATTCGTCTTTAAGGATAAGGAAAAATCCTGGATAAAACCTTATGCAGGCAACTCATCCTGGGCGAGATTCGAACTCGGGACCTCTTGAACGTCAGGCAGACACGCTACCATCTATGCCAGCGGTGCGGGTAGGAGAGAAAGTCATGTGAATGTAACAATACATTTGTTTTTAATTTTTATTAACATGATAAAAACACATCCCTAATTAACTGTTAAAAGTACATTAATTCAACGTAGAATTTTTGGACCCCCCCCCCCCCCGGAAATTAACTTCTAAATACGTGCCTGTATCTGACAAATCATTAATGTACATTGTAAATAAAAGAGGCCCAAGCACCAAACCTTGAGGGACCCCATATTTCATTATAGCGCAACTTGAAATCTGAGTTTTAACTTCACTTGGTTAGCTATTGTTCAGGTTTATATGGATCACACTATATTTATGCTACACTAGAGTGAATATTTCCTATTAATAAAAATAGGAGGGGAGGATAAGAACAACCTACTGATGCCTGGATACAAAAAGTACACATGCATCATGTCAGTGGAAAGACTTGGTACAGTAGAAGAAGTCATACAAGACAGAGAAATATGATGTAACATTATGCAAAAATATGAGTTCTGTAAAGTAATATCTAATTTTGTGGATTTGTAGATTTTGATTTATAATTTGAAGTTTGATATTGGTTTGCTAGAGGCAAGCCATGATCTGAGGAAACTTCTCTTAAAATAAACAAAATAAATAGATAAAAATAAAATGCTTTTAAGTTAGATGCTTTATCTGAGAGAAAAATTGTATTTCCTACAATTCTATATTTTTCAATTAGCAAAACTTCTGCTTTATTGTCATTGTAACTGAGGAAAATCCTCCAAAATAATAATTAAAGAAGTAAATTTTTTCTATAAGTAGAATGTACTTTAAAGCTTTCTTAGTGAATTCATGGTCAGTCAACAATAAGCTTGAGAAGGCATACTTAGGGATTGTATATTCTTGACTGTTCTATTGCAGAATTGCATTACTAGACTGAGAAGCACGTCATAATATTACTAAAATCAGGAACAACCATCCACCTAACAAATTTTCTCTTGGGGATATGCACTATCATTTTTTTCCTTATTCTCTAACACATGGACACTGCAACAATACCTTTTTACTACATTTTTCTTACCTAAAAAATTTATATTGGAGTACAAAAGGAAAAAAGGAGAGAAATGAAAATGGTTAATTATAAACAAAACCGTATTTTTCCGAAATAATATTTTATTCTTTAGTAATACAATTTGTTAATAAAATAAATATAGTAATACATTTTCTAGCTTAACACAATGAAAATTTAATTTAAAAAGCAGATGGTTAAAATTAATATGCATATTACAATCAAATCCTTCACTTTTGATGTTGTTAATTATTTTAATTAATTATGTTAATATACAATTGAATTGAATCTGAAATACTTATGCTTTTATATTTCCCAGAATGCTTAAAGAAAACTTCTATTTGCATTTTAAGTTATAAGCCTAGAGATTTAGGATTCACTTTTTGAGTTCTATTCATCACAAATATCAGCAATAAATACTAAAAGGTCTAAAATCCTCATAAAGTTGGAATAATCCATATGCTTCTTCAGAGTTCCTGCCCCTTTTGTAGTAAAAGCTTATTTCGTTGTCTTTTCTTCATTATTGCTGATATTTTTACATTACTCACACCCACACATTTTTTAAAGCAGTAGTTAACCATGCAGAGTGGCAGAAAAGATTTCATATTTGTTGTGAATAAAATATGAGTAATTTAAACAAAAGCAAATAAATCTGTAAACATTGGTTTACAAATGAACATTAGGCATGTTTGGAAATGAAATGGAGCATTTTTTGACTTCCCAACCAAAATATTTAATGCAAATGCCGTAGTAATTTTAATCCTAGGTCATTAGTTGGGATACTGAGAGACTTCCTGCATCATCGGTATGTAAGTGCTATATCAACTATAATATGTCATCAACAGCTGCTCTGTTCTTAATTTATACACATTCTCTGTGCTTTTCCTCCTGTAGGTAATTTATTGAATCCAGAGTTGCTATAGAACCTTTTGTTTATCTAAGGTTATCTGTTGGGTGCTCATTTTGTTGCCAGTAGATCAAATGTGGATCACGTTTAAACAGTTGGCCTTTACATTTCATTCACCCTGAATGGTCATAGAAGATAACTAAGGAAAAAATATAAATTATATAATTACTAATTAACATTATTATTTTATTTGACAAATTACATAGGAAGGTAATGTTAAACATGACAGCTATGTAATGATATACCTCATAAAAAACATATTAACTTATCTTAATACACTGTATTGACTTAAATACAGCAGAGAACACATGAGTCTGCATATTAAAATCTGAGATTCTGTACCAGCATGTAGACTTACTATGGTTCAAAGACTGGATATTAAGCATCAAAAAGAAATATCAGTCAACTATTCACTAAAATGATCATCTTTTGAAACATAGACCTAAGAAAAATTTATAAACCAAATACTTCTCATATGTCAGCAACTTCTCTAGTTTACCTATGTAGCAAAAGGTGAACGCTGTCATTGGATATTATAAAAATTACAAGTAGAACAGATTACCCTGCTGCTGCGCAGTCATTAGTCACAGTAGTCACTATATCAAGCATTTAGACAACAAATCTGATTCTTCAAAGCACTTATCAGTTAGGAAATACAGCACACACCATATTTAGACATTTGGGATTGCACTTCACATTAATGAACAATATGACATTACTAGAGTTTGCTTATTAACTGAGCCCAAGAACTGAAAGAATTTCCAAAATGCTACTTGAGTCATATAAGAGATAATGAGATTGAAGATATCTCTTCTTTACTCTACAGTATAAAAGTATGCTGTACTGTGTATATTTTAGCATTATAAATTACTATAGTACTTTTTAAGTAAATGTAGAAAATCAAGTAAATAACCTTCATATGCTCCAAAATTACTTACTGCATTTCTTTAGAAACCAAAATGATCTCTTATTCATTACTATCATCACTTGCTGATTTATTCCATTTCAATTTCTTTGGAAGTATAATAAATAGTAGTAGTAGTAGTAGTAGTAGTATATAAGTAGTATATAATTAACTGCATTTGCTATTTTAAAGCCTAGGTAACTTACAAATTAAATACCACTTGTATGTATTGATTTCAGCTAAGAAAGTGCAACAAAATTATTAAATTTATTTTTAAAATATCTATGATGCTCTATTTTTTTAATGAAAATAGAATATATGACCCATCATTCCAACAATATAATTTAATTCCATTGTGGAAGGACTATGATATAATGAAGCACAAAATTGATGTAGTTTTGAGTCGAACTAATACTCAATGCTCCACTTATTGCTAGTATTTACCTAGAATGCATTTCGTTAGGATTTTCCTAACATCATCAGCTGTTGCCGACTAATGGACATCGGTTCGGTGAATTCCTCGGATGCACCTATCACCTCCGAGGAGTTCACCAAACTGATGTCCATTAGACGACAACAGCTGATGATGGTAGGAAAATCCTAACGAAATGCATTCTAGGTAAATACTAGCAATAAGTGGAGCATTGAGTATTAGTTCGACTCAACATTATATTAATATAATTTAAATCTAAAAATGGTATCCGAAATCAGGTGCGGCTGGTGACTCTGAAAATTGGTGGTTCACAAAGTTATCCATGCAATTTAATTTTTTTAAAGTAACAAAATTTCTTTAAGCCTGTCACTACCGACTGCTCTACACACAAGTTAACAGAAATTCACAGCATATAATAGAACATTCACATTTCATAAACACTCTAGAATATTTATCGTATACATCGTTGTTCCTGTTAAAACATCTTACCTTTTTTTTTTTTTTTTTTTTTTTGCCTATCTGTGTGATGTTTAGTTTCGGCGTGGGTATTCCAAGTCGCTTAAGTTCACTTTTTTCTTCTAACGTCATGTTTGATGAAGGATGTGCTAAAAGACACTTTATGGAATTCATTGTTTCTTCTTATAGCACAAGTTAACTGTATTTACATAAATATTTCTGATGCACTACTCAAAACACGGCAGAGCTAACAAAACACGGCACAAACCATGTGGCTATGTACTCGTGGGTTACATTTAATATTTGCGCAATAGATGCCGCTGCTGTGATGAATGAACGAGCAGGTTAGGCATCCACTGTTCTCTGTCAGCTAGGTTAACCAAGCACATGCAGCCATACTCCCCGCATCGCCCCCCTACTTGCCTCGGCAAATACTTGGTTCTTCCTGCCCTATACCTCCCCATTGTATGCCAGTGGTTTGTATCTGGGAGTGAACTACTTGGCACCTGCAAACAATACAGCGCGCTCAGGTCCCCTGCACTAGACAAGGTTGAAATGAACTCCGAATGGAACATGCCATTATATTAAAGGGAGACCCAACATTTTGGTTGTAGCGCAAGCATGCTACCCCCTTCAGAAGACGCCCCTGCCTGAAATATACTTGCTTAGGCTTTACGGCCGGCATTAATTCAATAAAATGTATGTCCCGGGCTTGTGTGTCTCCTGACGTTTCATCCTTTGGACCACGGCCCACAAGCCCGGGAAATACATTTTATGTTATCCTGAAAACTATTTTTACCTGAAACTCGTTACCAACATGGATTACTGAGAAAGTGAAGCATGTACCTTTTAATTTTTTAATTTGCCACTTGAATACTTGTCAGCAAACCATCCATGTCATTTACAGCTAATTTGTTTGGGTGTCTACTAGATTTTGAATAGTACATACAACAGGCCATATATGTGCCTTAGTGCTCATCCATACTCTTTACTTCTTCTTATAGCTAGCATATTGCTATTAAGGTGTTATCTTTATTTGCATTATTAGAGTTTAATAATCTTTTCTTTTTATGTATTTATATTGTGGTTAGAATGTGTATTTTAAGGCATATTGATAAGTTGACTCATTATCACTCAGAGTTTATGGCTTACTCTTATGAGAAAAGTTATTTTTCTTGCCTACTGCCTTGGTTCAGCTTACTGCCATTGCTCAAAAACCAATTATTACAATACTTCCTTATATCTTAGCAGATGCAGTTTCAACTTATCATTTTGCTAGTGGTTTCTGCTTCTCAGTTGATTCATTTTATGAATAAATTCATGACTTTCTTCCCTAGTTTTCAGGAATGCAATCAGATTTAGCTGGTATGAAACATTCGCATTAAACTGTACTCAGGAAATTAACGAACACTAATATATCAGGGAGAGTTACTCGATACTGTGAGATTCAAGCTTTATTCTCCTAATTTTCTTTATTATTAAATAATTGCTAATGTTCAGAAATATAGTGGAGTCTTATTTCTTGTATATCTGTAAGTGCCACTTAAGTGCTCACACATCCTTGCAAATACTTCTGATAAATACAGTTGTTTATCTGGACAATAATAACTGACAGTAGTATGTGTTGTTTGTGACCCGTGTTTAGATGAACTTTCTCTCAGGTGTTGGAAATGCTTGATACCACTGAAGATTGCCAACAGTTCTCTATTGCATGGGCCGTATTTCAATTCAACTTTATGTCCCAAAGTTGCCGTTCTCCTCCATTTTGATCCCTAGGTTGGAGATTTCTGTACTCAACATTAAAGCTCTTAATTCTAAAGGATGTTAAGGAACCACAACTTCAACCAAACTTAACTGCATTCTTGCAAATAAGCAAATTGTGGAGCTCAGATGGTACTTCCGCTTTTAATACACAAACTATATTTTAATCGTTGTTAAGAGTATTCATTCAGAAGAATGCATAGGTCACAAATGTTTGATTCCAACCTTCCATTTTCTTAAAAGATACGTTTGTGACAAATAATTATATTTAATAGATAGAGTAAACATGAAAAATTCAATGCCATGGCCGGAATTTGAACCACGGATCTCCTGGTTTCCGTCCAGTCGCTCTAACACATTGAGCTACCTTGGCCAACGTGCCATCCTGAGATTAAATTCTCCAGTTGACTCACATATTTTCGCGGTAGACCACAAGGGGCTCTCGCATTCGAGATACACTATTTGTGTCGACTTACTATCATAAATACTTGAGTCCCAGGCTTCATCATTTAACTCTTATTATTTTAGTTAATTGATGGAAATTAATCATTTCTTCACACTAGCCGTGTATAAGCTAAGATCTTTAAAAGATAGAGTCAACATGAAAAATTCAATGCCATGGCCGGTGTTTGAACCACGGATCTCCTGGTTTCCGTCCAGTTCGCTCTAACCCATTGAGCTACCATGGCCAACAAGCCGTCCTGACATTAAATTCTCCAGTTGACTCACATATTTCCCTGATAGACCGCATTCGAGATACACTGTTTGTGGCGACTTACTATTGTAAGTACTTGAGTCCCAGGCTTCATCATTTAACTCTTATTATTTTAGTTAGTGTGAAGAAATGATTAATTTCCATCAATTAACTAAAATAATAAGAGTTAAATGATGAAGCCTAGGACTCAAGTACTTACGATAGTAAGTCGCCACAAATGGTGTATCTCAAATGCGAGAGCCACTTGTGGTCTACCGGGGAAATATGTAAGTCAACTGGAGAATTTAATGTCAGGACGGCACATTTGCCATGGTAGCTCAATGGGTTAGAGCTACTGGACGGTAACCAGGAGATCTGTGGTTCAAATCCCGGCCATGACATTGAATTTTTCATGTTGACTCTATCTATCAAAGATCTTAGCCTGTACACGACTAGTGTGAAGAAATGATTAATTTCCATCAATTAACTAAAATAATAAGAGTTAAATGATGAAACCTGGGACTCAAGTACTTACGATAGTAAGTCGCCACAAACGGTGTATCTCAAATGCAAGAGCCCCTTGTGGTCTACCGGGGAAATATGTGAGTCAACTGGAGAATTTAATGTCAGGCGGCATGTTGGCTATGGTAGCTCAATGGGTTATAGAGACTGGACGGAAACCAGGAGATCCTTGGTTCAAATCCCAGCCATGGCATTGAATTTTTCATGTTGACCTATCTATCAAAGATCTTAGCCTATACACGGCTAGTGTGAAGAAATGATTAATTTCATTCAATTAACTAAAATAATTATATTTAAGTTAGTATTTGTTGCTTCGCTGTTTTTAGCTTCAGTTTTTTACATATGGAGTTTAGCAAAATACGATTCTCATTTCTCAATCGGTGTTAGATTGCTTATTATACATGGAATACATACTCTATTATGTGTTCAAAATACATGTTTATAACAAAGGTTAAAGGTTCTCGTCAGAATTTCAGTGTCAGAGATGAGGTAGATTCGATTCCTCAGTTTAGTATTTCCAAGTCAGTGATAAAGAACAGTAATACAAATGAAACCGGCATGTGCTTTGATGAAAACAGGCGGCCCGCTGCAATATGTTCATTGTTCTTTAAGTTTTTCATATTTATCTAAAGATTCTGTTAAGCTTATGCCCATTGCTATATTTGGTATAAAATGCAAGGGCCTCAAAAATCCTCTATCTGTGAATTCTGTTTTGGTTGGCACAAATTACTAAAGGTTAGTCAATGTAGTATGATTATGAAGGGAGGGGTGCTTGAGGAAGGAGTTCTAGTGTTAAAATGGACAACTACTGCAAGATATATTGTCACCCAATTATCGGGAAGCACAACAAACGACAGCTGAGAAGGGACCAGAGTCCACGCCACAACCACTCATTTGTCTCCTGTCACTGACTGAAGGGAAGGTTAGGAGAGGGATTGCGGGCCACTGAACCTTCTCTTTACCCTCCCCCTAGGTTCTCGAACGTGCGGGTTGTTTCGTCTAATCTGGAAACTTCTAGATTGGCCAGCTGACCCTATATAAGTAACACGTAGAGCTGGAGGAAGGTCAGTCAGTCAGTGCTTGACGAGCTAGTGAACGGACGAGAAGACTCCGTACGTGCGTCGGAGGAGTTTACGTAATCGCGAGTGCAAGTGGAACTTTAACGGACGAACTGGTGAGTCGTAATTGTGTGCATTACGTAATTCTGGGTAATTGGCAAGTGTTCAACTGTAAGTCGGTGGAAATAGAGAACATTTTTGAGTGGTGCAATTGGACTTTTCATTTCACGAACCCACAAAGTCACACTGGTGTCAGGAAGCGGGACGATAACATCACCCAATATTACGGCCATGGAATCGGCATTGGAAATGCTTTTGGCGAAGATGAACTAGTTAACAACAAAAACAGAAGCGGCAAATAAAAACCTCACCGCCGAGTTGAAACAAATGAAGACGGCCAACGACAACATCACCGACGAGTTGAAACAAATGAAGACCGCCAACGACAACATCACCGCCGAGTTGAAACAAATGAAGACGGCCAACGACAACATCACCGAGAAGGTGGCAGAAATAAAGACCGAATTGACCACAGAAATGAGGGCAGCGAACGACAGTCTGGCCACAGAAATGAAGGAGGCGAACGAGGTCCTCGCCGCCAAATTTGAGGAGCAGTTGGCCGGCATGAGGGATGGCGTCACGAAGCTGGGCAAGCGGATGGGTCAAGTAGACGACCGCCTTAATGATTTAGAGGAAAAGGCCGACAATAACGCCAAGACCCTGAACGCCATAGTGGAAGACGTCGAAGACCTTGCGAACCGCGTAAACAACCTGGAGGGAAAGGCCGACAGCGGCGTCAAGTCCCTGAACGCCATGGTGGAGGACGTCGTCGGCAGGAAGCTGAAGGATTTGAAGGCCGATGCGCCGGGACGCGACACAGCATCTGCGCCATCAAACCTCCCAAATATGACGGCGCGTCAACGTTTGAGGTCTTCCACCGCCAGTTCGACACAGTGGCCAAGCACAACAGATGGTCACCGGAGGAGGAGGCCATACAGTTAATAGCCAGCGTCCAGGGACGGGCCGCGGAAGTCCTAAACGCGTTGCAGACAACGGCGGCGCCCAAGGACATCTGGGAGGCCCTGGAGAATCGTTTCGGGAACCACCGCTTAGCCGCAGCGTACCACAGCCAGCTAAAGGCAAGGTCACAGCAGCCGGGGGAGACGCTGCAAGAGTTCGCCCTGGCAGTTGAACAACTAGCAAGCAAGGCCCGAGTCGACCTCCCGCCAGAGTTCATATCCCGGGAAGCTGCCTACACATTCGTGGACGGGGTACGAGATACGGAGATTCGTCAGCGCCTAATGCTCGGCGATTATAAAACCATCCACGAGGCGCTGACGGCAGCATTAAGGATGGAGGCGGCCAACGTAACAGCCATCCCGACGTCGAGAACGAGGAGTGTCCACTACACCGAAGACAGAAGACCAGCCGAGGGACGTCGGCGAACACCTAGTGGCCTGTGTTGGGTTGTGGACAGCCCGGATACCTGCAGAGAGACTGCCCACACCAGGAAGAGCAGCCGGTAAACGAGTAAGGGCCGTCGTGGAGAGGGGCACGTCGGCACCATCACCACCAACCCCTCGAGTGACACTGCGCACCGTCAGCCGGCGTATGGATGACAGCCTCATCGCGGACGGTTGGGTAAGAGGAAAGACGTGCCGCGTGCTGTTGGACACTGGGGCGGCCGTGACCATCATCAGACCTGTCGTGGCGAAAGGTTTGCCGACAAGGAAGCTGAGCCGACCATACCAACTCGTCACGGCATCGGGCGACACTTTGCCTGTGGAGAAGGAGGCCCTGCTGAAACTGACCTTGGGAAGAAGCACCGTACGTCTGTGGGTGTTCGTCGCGAAGGTGGCTGAGGAGGTGATACTGGAATTGGATGCCCTCAGGAGCCACGAGGCGACGGTCGACGTCGGCAAGAAGGTCCTGCGGCTCAACGGAGAAGAGGTTATACTCCGTCAACCAGAGGAGTGCCTTGGAATTTGCAGGGTCGTCTTGAACGAAGACGTGGTTGTCCCAGCGAGGAGCGAGGTGGTGGTGACGGCGCGACTGGAAGGCCAGAGAACCAGGAACATGATGATGGACGAGAGGACGACTGTGCAAGGGCACTGCTGCCGTGCTGAGAGGAGGTGCCAGTGAGACTGCTAAATCCAACGGACACCGATCACGACGTTCAGGCTGGGACGGCGTTGGGAACTTGCGAGCCCGTGGTGAGCGTAACAGCAATCAACAAGACACAGGAGCCGGTGCCGACGCAACACCTGGGGCCCCGGCTAGAAGGCCTACTGGAGAGGGCGGCCGACCACCTGACCGCAGAACAGCTGGAGAAAGTTCGGCAAATGCTGAGGCGCTACCAGAGCGTCTTCAGCCGAGGCGACAGTGATTACGGCCGCACGGACAAAGTGCTTCACCGCATCGACACCGGGGACGCCCGGCCTATTCGGCAACCACATAGATGCGTTCCGCTGGCGAAGCAAGGGGTGGTACGAGACATGCTGGAGGACATGAGATCTAGGGGAGTGTTTGAAGAGTCTGACAGCCCTTGGTGTTCCCCTGTAGTCTTGGTGACAAAGAAGAATGGCAAGCTGCACTTCTGCGTAGACTACAGAAAGTTGAACGCTGTCACCCGGAAGGACTGTTTCCCCTTACCCCGGATTGACGACACTCTGGACACGCTAGCTGGTGCACAGTGGTTCTCGACCCTGGACCTGAAGGCGGGCTACTGGCAGATAGCTCTAGACCCAAGAGACAAGGAGAAGACCACATTCTCGAGGGGCCAAGGGCTCTGGCAGTTCACGGTTATGCCCTTTGGCCTCTGCAACGCACCAGCTACCTTCCAACGCCTCATGGAGTCAGTGATGAGAGAGCTGACTTCCGATGTCTGCCTGCTATAGCTGGACGACATCTTCATCGTCGGGAAGACTTTTGAAGATCACTTCGAGAATCTGAGTAGGGTGCTACAGAGAATGCAGGCGACCAACTTGAAGCTGAACGCGAAGAAATACCAGCTCTTCCGCAAGGAAGTGGACTACTTAGGCCACATAGTCTCAGCAACCGGAGTGGCCACAGACCCGGAGAAGACACAGGCTGTGAGAGATTGGCCTCGCCCAAAGGATAAGAAAGAGTTGCGCAGTTTCCTGGGGCTGTGCAGTTATTACCGCCGCTTCATAAAGGGGTTCTCCAACAACGCAAAACCCCTCACCCACCTGACAGAGGAACACCGGCCTTATGCGTGGACAGAGGACGCCGAAAACGCTTTCCAGCACCTAAAGGAGACCTTGTGCAGTGCTCCAATTTTGGGTTTTCCACAACTGGGTGGCGCCTTCATTGTGGACACCGACGCCAGCGAACATTACATTGGAGGTGTCCTATCACAGATCCAGGACGGCCATGAGCGGGTGATAGCCTACTACAGCAAGACGCTATCCAAGGTAGAGAAGAAATACTGCGTCACCCGACGAGAATTATTGGCGGTGGTAAAGACCTTGGATTACTTCCACAAGTACCTGTACGGTCAGCCATTTCACCTGAGGACTGACCATTCCGCCCTAACCTGGCTATTGAGCTTTAAGAACCTGGAAGGTCAGACAGCACGTTGGGTCCAGAGGCTGCAGGAGTACGACTTCACCTCGGAACATCGTAGAGGGAAGAGCCACGGTAACGATGCCACCATGTCCCGAAGACCCTGTCCAGAAGAGTGCGGCCAGTGCACAATAGTGGAAGAGAAGGAGCGTGCCGCAGCAGTCCGAGTAGTTGTGGCAGTGCCTGCGGACGGCTGGGATAGCGCAGGCCTGAGGAGGTAGCAGCTGGCGGACGCAGACTTGTGGCCACTCTTGAGAGAAGTGTAGGCAGGGACGAGACCAACCTGGGAGGACATCGCACCGAGGAGCGCCACCTACAAGTCGTACTGGGCCCAATGGGCTCGTTGAAGACCAGAGAGGGCATGCTGTTCCGGGTTTAGCCCAGAGGTTCCACTCCATTAGTCCTGAATCCGTAGGAACTGGACCCGGGCCTCTTGCTACCAGGGAGTTATCCGAGCTGTCCCAAAGGGCGCTCGGCGTCCTCAGTGGGTCATTCCATAGGGCCAGACGTTGTTTCCTAACAAGCCCCCCATCTGGTCCTATGGACTCAAGACGGGATGGAAGTGGATACGCCACTTACACAGCGCCCGCACCTTGGCAGCTGAAGGTGAAGGATCCCCTCCCCTACGAGAGCTGTTCCGGGTATGGGAGTCACCCGATGGGAAGACGCAGAGAGGACAGTTGATACTTCCCCGGAGTAAGGTCCCGGAAGTCCTAGAGAAAGTGCGCGCCGGTACTTCAAGAGGGCACCTGGGAGCGAACCTAACGATTGACAAACTATGGCAGCGCTATTACTGGCTGAGACTCCGAGCAGGTGCTGAGAGATCGTGCCGTCAGTGTCACGTGTGCGCGGCGAGTCTGGCCCTCAGAGCCGGGGTCGCATGCAGCAGTACAACGTCGGAGCGCCATTCGAACGGCTCGCCGTTGACATTGCTGGACCGTTCCCAGTTTACGACCGAGGCAACAAGTACCTAATGGTGGTCGTGGACTACTTCACCAAGTGGCCGGAGGTGTATGCCATCCCAAACCAAGAGGCAAAGACAATCACAGACTGCCTCGTGGAGCAAGTGTTCTGTCGATTTGGGGTGCCGTTAGAGCTACACAGTGACCAGGGTACCAACTTTGAGTCCAACCTAATGAAGGAGGCACTACAAAGGCTTGGGGTGAACAAAACCCGCACGACGCCTCTACATTCCCAGTCGGATGGCATGGTCGAAAGGTACATCAAGACCTTAGAGGAACACCTGAGGAAGTCGTCCATCAGCGAGACTGGGACGTCAAGGTGCCACTGTTCTTGCTGGCCTACCGCTCGTCTACACACGACACAACTGGGATGACGCCAGCCAGCTTAATGTTCGGCCGAGAGTTACGCCTCCCTTGTGACCTGGCTTTTGGAAGCCCTCCGGAAGCGAAACAGCGAGTGACCGAGTATGTGGAGAACTTGGTTGACCATCTCAACGACATGCACGAGATGGCTCGCCAAAACATCCAGAAGGCGAGCGACCGCATGAAGACCAGGTATGACAGGCAAGCCACAGCCAAGGGTTCCAGCAAGGTGACCTGGTCTGGTTGTACCGTCCTACCCGGACCAAGGGACGCTGCCCGAAGCTCCAGCAGCCATGGCAAGGACCGTACCGGGTGGCGAAGAAGATTAACGACGTGGTCTACCGCATCCAGAATGTTCCCCGGGGGAAGATGTTGGTGGTACACCTGGATCGTCTAGCCCGCTACGATGGTGCTGTTCGGGACGACCAGCTTTGAGGAGGGAGTAGTGTCACCCAATTAGCGGAAGGCACAACAAACGACAGCTGAGTAAGGGGCCAGAGGCCACGCCACACCTACTCATTTGTCTCATGTCACTAACTGAAGGGAAGATTAGGAGAGGGATTGCGGGCCACTGAGCCGTATCTTTACCCTCCCCCTAGGTTCTCGAACGTGCGGGTTGTTTCGTCTAATCTGGAAACTTCTAGATTGGCCAGCTGACCCTATATAAGCAACACGTCGGGCTGGAGGAAAGTCAGTCAGTCAGTGCTTGACGAGCTAGTGAACGGACGAGAAGACTGTGTACGTGCGTCGGAGGAGTTTACGTAATCGCGAGTGCAAGTGGAACTTTAACGGACGAACTGGTGAATCGTAATTGTGTGCATTACGTAATTCTGTGTAATTGGCAAGTGTTCAACTGTATGTCGGTGGAAATAAAGAACATTTTTGAGTGGTGCAATTGGACTTTTCATTTCACGAACCCACAAAGTCACAATATGCCGAAAGCCTCTTCTTAAATACAAATGATCATAAAATATATCCTTTGTTATCAAAGAGGTATAGTGACTTATCTTGAAAGACAAATCCCATAGGCGAAAGAATTATTAGAAAGAAATTATTATTTTAGAGTATTTGTACATTACTAATGCTGCGATCAATTATAGCTGCAGTATAGAACAAAGCTACATATTTTCGTATCAGCATAAGTTACCATTTATCTTGACTCAAAATGTATGTGAATGTTGTATGGCATTTAGTTTCACTTTGGTGAAATGAAGAGTTGTCTAAGGATACTTAAAGAAGAAAAGTATTAACTGTTTACATTTTATCTTTGATATTAATAAAAGTATGCATTCTAAGATTAGAGCAAAAAAATTGCAAGCAAATATTTTCACATATTTTTCACTGGTATTTGTTTTGTTTTTTCTTTTCTGCAAACTTATTTATGACCTATACATTTTTGTAAACAGCATAATACTTTTCCAGCATTTCTATACCAAACAAGGTAAACAGAAATATGCAGAGTTTGAACAAAATGTTGCTGGTATTTTCCATTTTCTCCCTTACAACTGGATCCTGAATACCTGATAGTAACAGCCAGTAAACAGCAAAATCTTTGTCCCAGTCCTACATCTAAGCAATATTGGAATATTGCTCTTCAACTTTAGACTTTTTATCACAAACAGGTGTCAAGTCCATTTTGAGAAAGCAATTACCTATGTGGAACTGATTGTGTATATGTTTTTCTTTTTGTTGTTAAATAAATATAACTGTGATACGACATTTCTTTTATAGTGTGTATCTGTGTGTGTGTGTGGGTGGATGGGTGTGTGTGTGTATGTGGGTGTGTATGTGTGTGGATGGGTGGGTGTGTATGTGGGTGTGGGTGTGTGGGTGTAGGTGTAGGTGTGGGTTTGTGTAGATGTAGGTTTTTTTTACCTGGCATGCCCCATTCCTTAGGAATACTACATGTACGGCATAGGTGTGGGTGTGTGGGTGTGTGTGTATGTAGGTGTGAGTGTGGATGTGTGGGTGTAGTTGTGTGTGGGTGTAGGTGTAGGTCTAGGTTTGTGTGTGTGGGTGCAGGTGTAGGTGGGTGTAGGTGTAGGTGGGTGTAGGTGTGTGGGTGTGTGTATACTGATGTGTGTGGCTGTAGGTGTAGGTGTGGGTGTGTGGGTGTTGGTGTAGGTGTATGTGGGTGTGTGTATGGATGTGTGTATGAGGGTGTGTGTGTATGGATGTGTGTGGGTGTAGGTGTGGGTGTATTTGGGTGTAGATATAGGTGTATGTGGGTGTAGGTGTAGGTGTATGTGGGTGTGTGTATGGATGTGTGTGGGTGTGAATGTGGGTGTGTGTATGTAGGTGTGAGTGTGCGTGTGTGGGTGTAGGTGTAGGTGTTTGTGGGTGTAGATGTATGTGGGTGTATGTGTGTGTGGGTGTGTGTATGGATGTGTGTGGGTGTGGGTGCGGATGTGGGTGTGTGTGGGTGTGGGTGTGGATGTGTGTGTATGGATGTGTGTGGGTGTGGGTGTGTGTGTGTGTGGGTGTGTGGGTGTGTGTGGGTGTAGGTGTTTGTGGGTGTAGGTGTATGTGGGTGTATGTGTGTGGGTGTGTATGGATGTGTGTGCATGTGTGTGGGTGTGGGTGTGTGTGTGGGTGTGGGTGTGTGGGTGTGTTTGGATGTGTGTGGGTGTGGGTGTGTGTGTGGGTGTGTGGGTGTGTGTGGGTGTGTGCAGGTGTGGGCGTAGATGTGTGTGTGTGTGTGTGTGTGTGTGTGTGTGTGTGTGTGTGTGTGTGTGTGTGTGTGTGTGTGTGTGTGTGTGTGTGTGTGTGTGTGTGTGTGTGTGTGTGTGTGTGTGTGTGTGTGTGTTGGTGTGTGTGTGTGTGGATGTGGGTGAATCTACTTCAGTAGCCCAAAGCTTTCTTTGTATTTCCTGTTGTGCAATGGGAATTTGATGAAGTATATCATACCTGGCTGTCCAGCTATAATGTGAGTATTATACTCTGGGATATTTAAATCTGGTTAATAAATGAAATTCAGGTTTGAAAAATTATCTACGTGATTAATTATTATTATCAGCTGCCAAATATTTTGAAAAGAAATATTCTGCTATTTTGCACTATTTCACACATACACTGCTTATTTGACATTGTCAAATAATGTTAAATAACACCTCAGATTTGAACTTATGCTTTTGATAATTCAGTCATTGGATAAAACGTTAGCTTGCTTAATGTGATGCTATCAGAAGGCTACATCATCCATCACATCTGAAGAAATTACAAAATCTGTCTACTCAACATACATTCCAGTTTCCATTAACAAAAACCAGAAAAATTCTTCAACTTTTAGCTTGCAAATTTACTTTTATCATTGCACATTGAAATAGTATAAATTTCAAGTATATATATATTATTTATAAAAACTATTTGTAGTTGATTTTTAAAACTCCATCACTAATATTTTTGTACTATTGAGGGACTAGTTTTGGTAGTCGTGTCCATTATGAACCTCGGCGGTCCAACTGTCATCTATTATTGTCATCTGCTCTCTTCTCTCTGATGGTGGAACTATGAACTTCTCTGTCAAATTATCTACATCTGGGATTTTGAAGTTCATTACTCTCTCCTTATTTTTCCATGTGAATATGTTCTCCCTCGCCGTCAGTTTTCTATGGTTTATCACCCCTTTTAGTAATTTTGGTTTGGGTAAGTGTAATGATTTCTGTTCCAAAAATAAAATGCTACTGCTAACTTATCTTTTTATTTCAACTTTGTTTTTAATGTGCTCTTTGGTTTTGGGATTTATTTTCTTTTAGTTTGGCCTATGTAGCATTTTTCACAATTCCTACAACTTATTTGGTATATTCCAGATCTATTATTTGGTGTGATTTCATCTTTTGTTTTTGAATTTAACAATTTTAAAACTGAAAATACCAAGATGTCAAGATGATAGTTTGTTCCCTTAAGATATTTTTGAATTTATTATATGTTTTTGGGTGGCACTGAATCCACTGAATACCTGTTAACTTGTTTTTCTATAGTGAATGTGGTTGCTTCCTTGTTGATTTTCTTTAGTTTAGCCTTTCTAATTTTCTTAAACACCAGACTTTTGTTGTATCCATTTTCTTTTCCTATGTGCAGTATGGCTTTTTGTTCTTTGAAGTATTCTGCTTTATCCATGGGTATGTCGAATAGTCTGTGTGTAAGACTGTTTACTATTGCACATTTATGTGTAATTTGATTATAGCTGTGATATTTTATGTAATTTCATGACTGTGTTGGCTTCCTGTAAATTTAATATTTTATTTTTGTGTCATTCCTGATGATATTTAGGTCCAAGAAAGAGAATTGTTCATTGTCTTCCTTTTCCCTTATGAATTTGATACTATTTTCTTGCAGATTGATTAGTTTTAATGCAACATCTGATCATCTATTTGAAACTATTGCAAAGACGTCATCAACATGTCTATTCAGTGCTGTAGTTGAAAAAGATGTTTCAGCAGTACTCACCAAACTGAAAAAAGGTTTTGGTGGTACTCCCCAAACTGGAAAAAAGTTAAGATAGTACTCACCAAAGCATCACTTCACAAATTTAGATGGTACACTTATGTGTTCAAATTTTAGGTGGTACAGTGTAAAGGCCTGTACAAGGCCAACTACAGCACTGTATCTATTTCAATACTTGAAGGTATGGATATGTTGATGACATCTTTGCAATAGTTCCAAATAGATAATTAGAAGCTGCATTAAAACTACTCAATCTACAAGAAAAAGCTATCAAATTCACAATGGAAAAGGAAGACAATGGACAACTCTTTCTTGGACCTAAATATCATCAGGAATGACACAACAATAAAATAATAAATGTACAGGAAGCTAACACAGAAAATTATATAAAAATGATATCTGTATACCAATTTCACATAAACGTGCAATAATAAACAGTCTTACAGACAAACTAGTCAATATACCCATAGATAAAGTAGAATATTACAAGGAACAAAAAGCCATATCCACATAGCTGAAGAAAATGGATACCACAAAAGTCTGATGTTTAAGAAAATTAAAAAGGCTAAACTAAAGAAAGTCCTGCGCCATGGCATAGTAGGCTAGAGAATGTGCTTTGGTTTTCTACATCCAGAATGTATCCAGATGAATCTCACCCGGGACCAGTGTCCACTCAAAATCTTGGGGAAACTGAGGAGCTACACTAGATAGTGAACCCTGGTCTAGAAAGCCGATTTTCTAACTGGCATTGCTGAGATTTTGACTACTGCTGGCTAAGGCCTGCTTTGGGCTATTATGGCATGGGCTACATTTAAACTATAGATAACCAAGCAACCAAATTCACTAAAGAAAAGAAAGCAACAGCATGTTCATTGTATTCAGTACCATCCACAACCATTTCATACATTTAAAAGGATCTTTAAGGAACAACATATAACTACAAATAGATACTCAGCATTACAATGGTTAAATTCAAAAACAAAAGATGAAAACCTCCCAATTAATAGACCCAGAATATACCAAATAAATTGTAACGTTTATGAAAAATGCTACATAGATAAAACTAAAGGAAATCTAAAAACCAGAGTCAACGAGCATATTAGGAATATCAAATTGAAACAAGAAGATGTCAGAAGTAGCATTTTATTTTCAGAACAGAAACCAGTACATTGACCCAAACCAAAATTACTAAAAGGGGTGATAAAGCAAAACAAACTGACACAGCATGGGAGTCACAAGGAAAAATAAGGACAGAGTAATGAATTTCGAAATCCCACCAGTAGATAATTTGACAAAGAAGTTCATAGTTCCACCACCAGAGAAAAGAGAGCAGATGACAACAACAGATGATTGTTGGTCCATCTTGGTTTATAATGGACACAACGGCTTCCAAAACTAGACCCTCAATAATATAAAAATATAACTGAGGAAGTGTTAAAAACGGACTACAAATAGTTTTCTTCAATTAATTTTGATGCCACTGTTACTAAATTCCTCCAATCATGCATAATTGGTATGTTATGTTTTTGGAGGGAAAAAATGTATCTTTAGTGACCTCTTGATTTAATTTACTCTATTTTGTAGTTAGTTTAGTTCTACTATCACTGTTGGTAGCTGTTAAGTATACCATTAACACATTTGATTTGCATTTGTTCAAATGCTAATGTAGTTATGATTTAGTTCTAAAGAGTATGATTAAGAACAATGATTATTTAAATTTAAAGGGAGTCGATTAATGACACTAAACAACACTTACTTTTAAATTTTTCCGGAACATGTTTCAGAGACTTTGCCTCTATTCTCAGCTGGCCATCAACTGGTTCTCATTGGTGTAGTTGACGATATTTTGTCACAGGTCTCCTCTGGTGGCGGTTCAAGGAACTTGCTGAACAAATCTTTCTGGGGGATGCCGAAATTGAATACCTTGTTCCTATTTTTTGAAATGAAGATTTGTTCCCATGTGGATAGTTCTTGTTTTCCTGATGTATGTTTTAGTAGCTTTGGTTCTGGATTTATGTTGTGGTTTTTTTCCCAAGAATGTGTGGCAACTACTGATTTTTCTAATTGTTTATATTTGATGTTTCTAAAGTGTTCCTTTGCTCTGGTTTCTAAATTTCTTTTGGTTTTTCCAATATAAATTTGACTACAGTTACTGCATTCATTTGGATATATACCAGATTTTTTGTTCGATGGAATGGCATCTTTGATGTTTGAGCAAATTAGGTTTTTTAAGGAGAAATGGTTGACTGGTGCTTGTTGAATGTTTTGCTTTTTGAAGAATTTTTTGAATTTATCATAGGCCCATGGATGGTTAGTGAATTTTTTGAAAATCATATTAGTTTCTGTAGCTGAGGGGGTTGTGTTTTCCTTTAGCAGCTTCTTCTTTTTTGCTAAGTTCACTTTTTTGTCTACTAATGATTTGGGAACGTAATTTTGTTGTGCTATTTGAATTATTTTGTTGTATTCTGTTTTGTATTCTTCTGCTGTGAGAGGGATGTTTACCAATCTGTGTGCTACACTATTGAAGATTGCCTGTTTGTGGGATCTTAGGTTGTAGCCATTAGCTTTTATGTACCTAGTCTTACCATAAATACTGTCACAACATTCTAATTCAACTGACACAAAATGCTTGGAGATATTTTAATATCCTTTTACCACTATTTACATAGATTTATAGAGAATTTAAATCACATATGATTATTCAAAATGGCCACCATTAGCACGCACGCAGTCCTTAAGTCTTTGTGGCCACTCATCAATTGCATTACGCACCACATCAAGAGGGAACTCGGCAACTGCCTTCAGAAGAGAGCGCTTCAAACTTTCAATATTGGGATGTCTCTTCTTGCAAGCCATCTCCTGAAGCTTGGACCACAATTTGTAGTCCAGCAGAATCCTGCTGGAAGGATTCTTGTGCATTTGTTTTCACATTTTTTTCACAAAAATGGAGCTCCGTTGTGCCCTCATAGCTCACACCCCACCACACCATGACTGATGCAGGATGATGACCCCTCTGGATTCTTGGAGCCTTTTCACCAGCTTCTCTAGATGACGTAGCATATACCCTGTCATTTTGGGCATTGAAAGTCTCCTCAACATTGAAAATTTTTTCATCAGTGAAAAGAATTCGTCGGTGCCCATTTGCAGCGTAACGCTTTAGCAAGCGCTTTGATTTTAGGAGTCTCTGGTGATTCAGTTCATTTGTAAGAAGGTGTCCCTTACGTCGTTTGTAAGCATGGAGTCCCAAGTCACTCCTCAATGTGCGAGACATAGACATTTTTGAAATGTTTAGCTCTTGAGCCATCACCGACTGCCTTCTTACAGGATTTCTCCGCACACGTGCCGCCACTGCTTTCACTAATTTTGGAGTCTGAACTGTGCGTGGTCTTCCTTCCCGCGGGCGATCTTTCACATCTCCAGTCTCATCGAAACGCTGGATAGTGCGATAGACAATCGTCTTTGTGATTTACCTACCCTATATAGTGCTATCACAGCCACACGATTTTCATAGTCACCCCATTCCATTTGAAGATTTTACAATACAACTTTACACTTCCACAGCTGCTCCATCAATGACTCAGGCTACCTACTACCGCTCTGGAATGTGATGGCTCCTCCGACTGGAGGTACAGCCACCCTCAAAAGTTTGTGACAGTATTTATGGTAAGACTGTGTAGTTGTCTGTCTGTTTTGGTTTTCTGTAAATGCCAAAGTTTAGTCTGTGTTTATTCCTCATTATTTATAAATCAAAAAATGGTAAATACTTATCTTTTTCTATTTCTACAGTGAACTTGAAATAGCACAAAAAATAACATTCCAAAATCATTAGTAGAAAAAAGTGAACTCAGAAAAAAGAAGAAGCTGCTAAAGGAAACCACAACCCTCTCAGCTACAGAAACTAATATGATTTTCAAAAAATTCACTTACCATCCATGGGCCTATGATAAATTCAAAAAATTCTTCAAAAAGCAAAACATTCAACAAGCACCAGTCAACCATTTCTCCTTAAAAAACCTAATTTGCTCAAACATCAAAGATGCCATTCCATCTAACAAAATATCTGGTATATATCAAATTGAATGCAGTGACTGTAGTCAAATTTATATTAAAAAAACCAAAATAAATTTAGTAACCAGAACAAAGGAAAACTTTAGAAACATAAAATATAAACAATTAGAAAAATCAGCAGTTGCCACACATTCTTGGGGAAAAAACTACAACATAAATCCAGAACCAAAACTACTAAAACATGCATCAGGAAAATAAATACTATCCACATGGGAACAAATCATCATTTCAAAAAATAGGAACAAAGTATTCAATTTCGACATCCCCCAGAAAGATTTGTTCAGCAAGTTCCTTGATCCGCCACCAGAGGAGACCTGTGACAAAATATCGTCAACTACACCAATGAGAACCAGTCGATGGCCGGCTGAGGATAGAGGCAAAGTCTCTGAAACATGTTCCGGAAAAATTTAAAAGTAAGTGTTGTTTAGTGTCATTAATCGACTCCCTTTAAATGTAATTTATTACAACACCGTTTTCAACACTTTCAAGAAAGGAATTGCAATGATTATTTATGTTACATGTTAATTTTTATTCATGGAATACTGTTCATAAATACTTTTTGAGGTAAATTTTATCAGGTAGTCATAATCGCTTGTTGAAATTACTAATTATAACCTGGTACCAAGCACATGTTGGAGTATAACGTCACTCCCCTTAACTTCCAATGACAGTGAACATGTGCTATCTCTGGAAAAGGATAAAAGACATTTACACTTGATAATTTCCAACTTCACCTTATCTAGTCCAGCTGGTTAAATTATTCAATTTTTTCCTTTAGTATTCTGAGTAGCTCCTCTAGCAGTCTTGAAATTGAACTTCTTCTAGTTATAATACAATTTGGAGTATTTCTTATCAAGTGATACAGAGATGAAATAAATCCACAATACGAGTAGAAAAAAAAGAATAGGTTGGCCGATATTTGTAACTATGTACTAATCTGTCATAGTATGAATGTGTTCAATGAGAAGAAATACTAAACTGTAACTAAACTGTTGCAAATATGTGGTAAGATAAAGAAAACATTTGTAATTCTGAGATGCATTTACTAGTGAGTTCGGGCCTACAATGTGGTACTGTATTTATTGTCTAATATACATTCGTACCATTGCCTTGCCCTCATTCCCCTCTGATCCCTAGTCTTGATGGTATTATAGATTGACAACAAAACAGAGGCTTCCTCCACCAAGTAAACTCATATTGTAGTTGACTACTTCAGTCATATTTCATTAGTTGAAATACTGCATAAGGTTTTAGTTAATTGAGGGAAATTAATCATTTCTCCACACAAACCATTTATAGGCTAAGGTTTTTGATGAGTAGGGTCAACATGAAAAATTCAATGCCATGGTCAGGATTTGAAACATGGATCTCCTGGTTTCCATCCATTCGCTCCAACCCATTCAGCTACCATGGCCAACATGCCGTCCTGACATTAAATTCTCCATTTGACTCGTATATTTCCCCAGTAAACTACTAGGGGCTCTCGCATCCGTGATACACCGTTTGTGGCGACTTACTATCATAAGTACTTGAGTCCCAGGCTTCATCATTTAACTCTTATTATTTTAGTTAATTATTAATTTAGTTAATTGATTTAGTTAGTTGATTTAGTTTATATTTTGACTATCCATCAAAAAGCTTAGCCTATAAACGGCTACTGTGGAGAAATGATTAATTTTCATCAATTAACTAAATTAAGAGTAAATGATGAAGCCTGGGACTCAAGTACTTACGATAGTAAGTCGACACAAACGGTGCATCTCAGATGCGAGAGCCCCTAGTGGATTACTGGGGAAATATACGAGTCAAATAGAGAATTTAATGTCAGGACGACACGTTGGCCATGGTAGCTCAATGGGTTAGAGTGACTGGACGGAAACCAGGAGATCCATGGTTCAAATCCTGTCCATGGCATTGAATTTTTCATGTTGACTCTATCCATCAAAAACCTTAGCCTATAAACGGCTAATATGGAGAAATGATTAATTTCCATCAATTAACTTAAATAATAAGAGTGAAATGATGAAGCCTGGGACTCAAGTACTTACGATAGTAAGTTGCTACAAATGGTGTATCTCAGATGAGAGAGCCCCTAGTGGTTTACCAGGGAAATTACGAGTCAAATGGAGAATTTAATGTCAAGATGGCACATTTGTCATGGTAGCTCAATGGGTTAGAGTGACTGGACGGAAACCAGAAGATCCGTGGTTCAAATCCTGGCCATGGCATTCAATTTTTCATGTTGACTCTATCCATTGCATAAGGTATTTAAAAGGAACTTGTGAAATGAAATTTTGAGTGATTTCCTGAGAAGATAGTAGTGGTATATTCTCATTACTAGCTTGTCATATGACTGCTTACAAACTTATGGTTTTGCCATGTTTCTCATATTATTAAACAAACAAAATCCTAAATCAGCACAAGAAACTTGTTGCCAACTTAAAACAAAAGAAGGGCTTCATGTGACTTGGCTTTTAGGATGTAATTCTCTCCCAGGTATGGGTACAACAAAATGGAGGAAAGTTGCAGCAAAGTGGAGGTTTCTCTTGAAAGCTTCACAATGCTGAATTGAAACACAGCACACGCAATAGAGAAATATTGGCAACATTCAGTGGTATCAAGCATTTGTTTACTTTAAGAAGACATGAATCAGAAAACAAAACAATGACTTTCTTCTAGCATACTCAACTACCGTTATTTAGATAAAAACAATCGTATTTTCTGATATATTTTACAAGAACCATCAGCATATACATGGCAGTTATCATTTAGAAATACAAGAATGAAACCTTTATTCTATCACTGATGCCTGCAGTGACGATTGCAGAAAGAAACTAAGGAAACAAAAAAATCATCTCCTCAGAGTGATACAATTCTACTTGATATAAAAACATTAGAGTTCATAATTTGCTGATTATAGGTTATTGCGATTGTTTCAGATCTATAAAACCTACTTGCATTCCTGAAATACAAGGTAGAAATTATTGCATTTATTTACAAAACGAATAAGCTGAAGAGCAGTATCTACAAGCAAAATGATAAGAGGAAACTTGTTCTGACCATATATGATGAAATTTGTTATTGATTTTCAAATAATAACAATAACTAAATCAGATAATATATCAAAATAGAAGAAAAAAATAAAGAGAGAAGGAGCAGAAATTCCTTTATCATTATGAAGACAACACCCACCTGCTGTCCCTTCTGAAACATACACATATCTAGCCACAGTGACTGAAAATCACATACATGTCAAGAGGCTTTCCTTACGTTGCCTAATCACATTATGGCAATAGCATCATTTAAAGTCTGTAACTCCGATTTACTTCATTGAAGAAGTTATAAAATTTAATACTTGCATTTGAAGGCAAACATTTTAAAATTCTCATAATCCTTTTTATGCAAATAGTTGTCATTATTAAGGAATATCACCAAGCTATGAAAACTGCTCTCAAATGCCAAAGAAAGTGTACTGTTATCCTCAATGCAGTTAAACAGTCAAAAACATGTACCTAAACTTCCTCAGCACAGTAGAATATAGAAGGAACTGAGTACAGTTCTGAGGATTTAGTATTTATGCACTCTCTCTCTCTTCCTCTATCTGATCCAGCATTCGTTGTACTGTTTAGTGGTCCTAAAAGACCTCATAATGAGGTACATTCTTTCACAATAATTTAAAAACATGTAAGCACTTTGGATTGATAGAGTCAACATGAAAAATTCAATGCCACGGCTGGGATTTGAACCACGGATCTCCTGAATGTCGTGGCATTGAATTTTTCATGTTGACTCTATCAATCCAAAACCTTTGACTATATATGGCTAGTGTGAAGAAATGATTAATTTCCATCAATTTACTTAAAGAATGTAAGCATTTATTAGATAGAGTCAACATGAAAAATTCAATGCCATGGCCGGGATTTGAACCACGGATCTCCTGGTTTCCATCCAGTCACTCGAACCTATTGAGCTACCATGGCCAACGTGCTGTCCTGACATTAAATTCTCCATTTGACTCATATATTTCCCCGGTAAACCATTAGGGGCTCTCGCATCCAAGATACAACATTTGTGGTGACTTACTATCGTAAGTACTTGAGTCCCAGGCTTCATCATTTAACTCTTTTAATTGATGGAAATTAATCATTCCTTCACACTAGTCGTATGTAGGCTAAGGATTTTAAAAGATAGAGTCAACATGAAAAATTCAATTTCAATTTCAAATTGAATTTTTCATGTTGATTCTATCTATTAAAAACCTTAGCCTATATACGGCTAGTGTGAAGAAATGATTAATTTCCATCAATGAATTAACATGTAAGCATTTTTTTATTAAACTGCCAATGATAAAAATAATTAGCTGCAAAGTCTTCTTAAAAAATAAAATGTTAGAACATAGACTACAAATTCAGGAAGGTTAAAAAAATTGTCACTTGAAAAGGGGAAATAAGTACTGCAGAATTATAATTAGCACCTGGTTTTGTTTCACTTTTAGTAACAAAATTACTATAGTTAAATTTTATAAAGACAAGTTTAATTCATGCATTAGGGTAAATGCAGGATCGCAACAAGGAATATTGATGCTCATCTCTTATGTTTGAAATTTATATAATTACAATTTTGGAGAATGGGGATCCAAATAAAACAAAAAATGCTTAATATTACTAGAAATCATTTAAAAATCAAAAATAAAGAAAGCTTAAATATACACCACGGTGAAGTTCAAGGTTAGGTCAGTTGTAAGACAAGTGCATAGATGATAAGAAGGTAAATTAATTATTTGAAGAGAATTAATGATTTGGGATAGAATAAATTATTACAAGAAGAAAGACAGTATAATTAATAAATTGTGATGATGCATTATAAAATAATCACTAAATACAACTAAAATGCAATAAATACAATAAAAGTATCTTCGTAAGCAGATGTGCTCAAACTGTTTAGTTCTACCTTCTATGGAGATATCTTTGATAAAAAAAAAATTACAATAGAGCAGAAACCAATTAGGATAATGGAAATAGTGATAGATGAACAGAATATAACACGGGTAAACTGGTAACATTTTCAAATATCTGGCATCTAGAATGATTATAAAAAGAATTCAGATTCAAAAGAAAATTCACAGAAGTATGTACAGCAGGATGAATGGAATTACAAGGGAACAGTGTAGAAGAAATATGACTAAGATGTACTATCAAAGTGCATATCATAATGAAATATAATCTATAAGAGCCCAGGATGGCAGAGGGATCGGAGCACCGTAGCAGTGGAGGAAGAAGAATGTTCATTTAGTCACCAAACAGATGAAAAATAGTAAGTGAAGTTGAGTGTGGACATAGTGACTCATTAATCAAACTCAAAAATGAAGAATACTTCACTGTTAATAATGCTTCTGCTTTCAATATTTATAATTAATTTTAATTGTGTTTGTTCTGGTATTAGAGCTGCAGAAGGTATACTCTTATTGTATTTCTGAATATGTCTCATCTAGTTTTTCCTAGTCTTTATCTATGTCTTAAATATTGCATCTCCATGGCTGTTATTTTACTTTCACAGTTCTGTAGAAGAATCCAAATCTGCTCCACAAAGTGAATTATTAGTACAATTGTTTTTAAAATCACAACTTTGTGTTATTTGATATTTCCTTTCTACTTGCCACTGCAGAAAATAGGCCAAACAGATAGAAATTGCAGAGAATAAAATTCTTAAGAATGGTGGTAGGCTATAAAAGAAATGGTGCATAATAATTTATTACGTTAAATAACATTATTAGAACGGATAAAAAATAATACATAATAATAATAATATAAAATAATACATCTGAAGCTAACTCTAAAAATGTTATAAACCGCCTCTCCAAATCAATATTTAAAATATAAGATCATAAAGTGCAAAGAGTGCTAGAGTGCTAAAGTGCTAAACCAAATTCTGTGGAAAACTATTTCTCGAATTAGCAACATTTTAAGGATAATTTACTTTCCAATTTTTAAGTTTTTGAAAATGCCTCGGACAAAGAACAAAAACTATTGCAACAAATAATAGGCATTTTGTAAAATAAAAATAAAATAAAAACTGAAGCTACTGACAGTGAAGCAATCCAATGTTGGGAACCTTATTAACAAATTATATCTTTAGTGTGCATCTTTAGAGCAATTCTCTGCACTCTAAGGTTGTGTATATTTCTGTAAAACTAATCAGTCACATGCTATTCAAGAAGTATAGAAAAAGCTTTAGAGAAACAAATGCTTAATGCTGCTCATGGTAATGCTTCTACACTAATTAGATTATTCTGTGCTTCTATGTATAATGTTAGGCTGTCCAAAGAAATTACAATAAAAATTTGAATTCACATCAATTTGCTTGCAGCAATAACATACAAAATGAGGAGCAGATCAAGTAGGTATTAAATGTATCTACATTTTACATAATATAATTCTTTTGGTTCTTACAGTGATATAGCTGAAATTTAAAAATTCTGGTTAAGTTAAATTATCCAAGTCATGTAATGGAAATTCTTTAATGCTCAGATGGTTTACAGGCATTTACTTTATAAAATATCAAGCCATAATATGAAAAAAGAAAGTAATTACATCTACTATAATTAATATTTCATTTAGTTCTAAACTGTACTCTCAAATAGATTAAGTTTTACCATTTTCTTTACCTTCTAATGATAAAATTTCTCATTTTAAATTCAACAATAATTATCTTTTATATAAACAAGTGCTAGGAAATTTATCCTTGCATTGACTTTCATCACCTAAATCTAGTGGTTAAAAGTGTGTCTTGCCTGTTTGTAATATACTTCTTAGAACCCCTGTTTACTTTATTACTAATAACCCTGCTAATTACAAAATTAACATAATATACAACTTAAAGTTTTTGGGTAGGTAGAGGCAGACTAAAAGTTCCTGGCAGAGATTTGAACCATGGATCTCCCAGTCTCCATTTGGTTGCTATTAATCTTTGAGCTACCATGGCCAATATGCCAGCATGACATTAAATTCTCCAACTGACTCGTATTTCTCGGTAAACCACTAGGAGTTCTCATTGCAATGAGATATAAATTTAATGTCTTGATGGCATGTTGGCCAAGGTAGCTCAAGGGTTAAGAGCAACTGGACAGACACCAGGAGATTCATGGTTCAAACCCTGGCCAGGGCATTGAAGTTTTCACTCTGACTCTACCTAACCAAATCTTAGCCTTCAGGTGGCTGATGTGAAAGAATGATTAATTTACATCAACTTAAAGTTTTATGGCTTACAACGTTAAGTCATGTCTACACTGATTAACATTTAACAAAACCATAAAATGCAAATGTTAATACTTGCAACATGTCCTTTCACTCCTGTGCCTATTAACAAATTTGGTCTTGTCCGCATTTTTTTTCTTTTCTTTTGCATCACATATGAAGCACAGATACAAATAGCAATAGCCAAACTCTCTTCAATGAGGTCAAATAGATTGATATTTTGAATGAAATGTGTGTGAGTGTTAACTGTTGATTTGTTGAACAGTGTGGACCGGCTTTTAAGGCAACTTCTGTTCTGCGTGTAATCCTTTATCTATACTGTTATAAAAGCACAATCTCTATTTCAAATATTTCTCTAAGTGAATTAATTCTGCAATACTTTAAAACCTTCTATTAAAATGAACTTACATTAGGCTACCAGCATGGATTTCTCATTTTTTTAACAGTTAATAATCTTATTTATACTCTATCAAATATGACTTTTTATGTGCTGATGACACTACTTTCAGAATCAGACACAAATAATTTAACAAATTTTAATGCAGACAAACACCATTCCTAGCATAAATCTGAATCAAACTACTACACAGTGCTCCATTTACCTAGAACACATTTTGTTAGGACCTTTCTAATGCCCTCAGCTATTGTTGATTCATTCCTAATTTAAATAATGGACATAGGTTTAAAAGATGTAAGGAATCACAGTCATACTGCAAATTGATTAGACTTTTAACTTAAGTCATAGCTGTTTTAGAAAAATTACATTTTTAAATTATGCAACAAATATCATCTGTTATCGATACAGAAAATTAGGATTCTTAATATGATTGGAAGATCTGAGAATTGTGTATTTCTTACTATCTCATATTCAGAAATTGTTTGATCCTCATTTATGGTGCAGCATTTTACAAGTTTAAAAAAATATTGTTACATCAAAAGGCAGTAAGAATTATGCCAACGATGAAGAAACTTGAGCTCTGTCAGCTTCTATTCTTCAGATTGTAATATTGCTTATTTTTACCTCATGTTTTTTCTTTTGCATCAAAATGATTTGATTGCATCTCATGTTACCAATACAAGGAAGTAATATAAGAGTGGCACTGTTACATAATTATCTTCAAGTTCTCATTTTGTAAATATATATATATAACATTTTTTAACACCTTAGAACAGATGCAAGGGGACTTAAGTTGATAAATTTTTAAAAGAAAACCTTTAACTTGGTTAGTAGAAATCACATTTTACTCAATCAAATTTGTTATCATATTATTAATATCATCCGATGTTAATATATATGTATGTATTTTGGACAAATAAACTTTATTTGTTTATTAATATGAATTATTTGTTGTTGTTGTTGTTGTTGACGACTAATGGCACTGGGGATTAGTTGATTTGCATTATTTTCCCCCTGGCTTCCCAATATAAAGCCTGTAGGTTCTCACTTTTTGAGACCATTACATTTTTCCAAATGATGTTTGTTCAAGATGACATCCTCTTTACAGATAGTGCACTTGGTTGTAGGTATGCAGTGTATTTTATAAAGGTGATCTGCAAGACAATCATGGCCAGTTTCCATTCTAAATAGGGCCACTGCAGTTTTTCTTGGCAATTTTTGTATGTCAGTTTTGTCCCCAATGTTCTTATAATCATTGTCTTTTAGTTCATCTTCTTCATCAAGTCTCTGCTGTCTTTTAAAATGTGGCTTAATGTTGTTTAATTTTTTATTAATTTCAATTTGTCTTACAGGTTTTATTTCTTGAATTGCACCTTTTTTTTTTTTTGTTTTTTTTTTGTTTTGCTAGTTGGTCAGCATGTTCATTACCTAACAGTCCAACAATGGCTGGGATCCATTGCAGGGTGACACGATTTCTTGATTCAACAGCTTTAATTAAACTATCTATATCTATGGCCGATTTTGAATCTGTTAAGATAACTATGTTTTGCTCTATGTATGGTCTGTATAGGACGTTCTGCAGTGCTGCTTTTATGGCTGTTAGTTCTCCATCATAATGGTTTGAAGTTTCGTCTAGTGTTAGATATTATGTGAAATGTTTGCAGTATACTCCTGCACCAGCATCTTATTTGTTAATA
Source organism: Mantis religiosa (assembly GCA_030765055.1). NCBI lineage: Eukaryota > Metazoa > Arthropoda > Insecta > Mantodea > Mantidae > Mantis > Mantis religiosa. The sequence goes on along the minus strand of CM060947.1, from coordinate 211,411,671 downwards.
AAGGATACATCTGTCTATATTCGGAGTCATTCTTTTTCTGGATATCTTTCATTTTGCTGTGGCTATTGCTATTGCTCTCATTTAATCTGTTTGCTTATGTATTGTATATAACAGATCATTCTTATAATGTATATAAATATATTCCGTTGAGCTCATTTCCTCTATTGTTGTTATACTTGTTGCTACTATGTTCTTGTGTTTTGAGTTACTGATGTATATTCTGAAGCTTGTTTGGGTTTTTAGATTGCTTATATTATCTGCTGTGTGTTACCACTTGTGTCTATTTTTGTTAAATAGCAGTTTTTGTGCTAGGGTAACTGCCTTTATTTCATGTTCCAGTTCTATGGCCATGTTTTTTGTGAAGCTTTGTAGTACGGCAATTGGTGTTGCTTTTACAGCTCATGTTATTATTCTTAGTGAATTGTGTTTTGAAGTTTCTATTTTCCTTTTGAGTTTCTTGTTTACTGTTGCCAACAGTTCTCCTCCAAACGCCTGCTAGGCGTTTTAATGTTTTTCTATTTTTTTATTTTTTTATTTGTTACATTGTTTACATGTTCCTTCATTGATAGTTTCAGTCTAGTTTTATTCCTAGATATGTTGTTGTTGATGCTTCTTGTAAGTTTTTGTTATTGATTTGCAGACACATATTTTCTGTTTTGTGTAGCATTGTGAACAGATGATACTTGGTGTTTTCGGTGTTTATCTCCATATTGTCCATTGTTTTAATATTATAATTGCATTCTCCATTGTTGTTTGTAACTTTTTATAATGTTTCCCAGAGCTTATATCAAAAGAAGACTACTTCTCAGTGCTGTTTTGGAACGCCGGAGGAATGAACCAAAACAAAAAGACCATGATAGATAATCTTCTAATATGAATATGTTCAGAAATATTTGTAAGAGTATAACAGATTATATACTTCCTCTTTATTGAGATGTGATATTGTCACATTAGTGCACATGCTAGTGACTGTTTTACTGTGGTGGTGTTTGTGAAGTCACGCATCTCTGACCTCTCTTCTCTCTCGATTGATGCAGGAAGGTTTCTTGTGCACTCTTGGTGCTAGATTTGGACAACGACAGACCTATGTCCGCTTCCTGTAAGGTAATGGCCATGTGGCCATCTGTATATTTCCTATTATTGTAGTAAACCTTTCATGTCTAAAATTGTAGTTTCAGTATTTGTATTGTAAATCTAACTTTTATGTAGTAACCCCAACCTCTCCTAAGTATGCTTACCTCTGAATTATTAGCCCTTGAGGTCCGACCTGGCCATGTGGCATCATAATCCTTTACCATTCTTCTCAGTGCAAAGCGAGCATGCAACCTTTTCACAATCTGTCATCAGTTCCAATGCTGAGAAATTCTCTAAGCAGCATGTAAGCGTAAAACTTGACATATACTCTGGACTGTTCTCCTTTACAAGCTTGATATCACTTTGATTTTTCCTTCTTTTTTGCTTTATTTCAGGAGACACCTTACCCTTAGCATTTCTGTAATTCAGTGGAGCATAGAAGTCCATCATGAGTTGAAAACCTATGTAAACAATAACTTATGTATTTTGATCATTTTGTATTTTGACTGTATAGAATGAATTGGCAGTGTCAGATGCTCTTGTAAGAATATATTGGCCACAATAAAATTCTTAAATTATTAAAGCACTTAAACTTAGCTTTTTGACACTTTCAAGAATTTCTGTCTGTTTAGATTAACTCCTGAGTATACACTAATTTTAATTGAATTCCTTTTATCAGTGCATTCAAAAAGTTCAGTATCATTATATATGGTTTCATTAGATGTGTTCAGCTTTACTGTTGAGATTGTGTGATTTGAGGAGTTTGAATTCAATTCCTTCACTGGCGCTTTCGACATTCTACTTATTTCATTGACTGTAGTGCAACTTCTTATACTATCCACAACATCACAAAATGCAATGCGAGGATATAGACACTGGTCTATATTCATTGCAGTCAGATGACAAGAATGTTAATCATGTCACTTGTGTTAAAGTTCAGTATTACATTTATATTCAAAAATAATGTTCAATTAAATGTGAAAGTGTGTTCAATACACTTCATGAGTGCAAGTCACCTTCTGTTATGATCTTTAACATATGGTGCAATACGTATGTTATGTAAAGATGCAACATATTAAATGAACAGCTGAATTTTTCATATTGTATGTTCTAGTATGCAAGGATTTCTTATCTAAATTTAGATAGTGTACACTATAAGTTTTCAAGGGTACCGTTAAATAGGTTTATTTGTGGCCACACCCATGTTTGCTATATTGTTAGTATGTGCACATACATATTTTCTCTATTTGAATTTTAGGTTCATTTATTTAAAAACTTTGACTATGTAATACTTTGAAGAAATGTTTGACTGTTTTCGGAAATCCTTATGTATTGCTCTAGCTAGCCCATATGATATTGCAAACTTGCTTTATTGTAGATTTGATACTGGGGTACAACCTCTTGCAGTTTGGTTATATAAGTTAGACATGAGCCCCAATTTGTGATAGTCCAAGCCACCATCGACTGCAAGTCACAACCCCTGGCTGTCTGTCATGGTCGCCAGCTACAATGTGTGTTCCAAGTTCGGCCATATTCTGTAGGTCATTACTCACTTGAAGCGTTGGGTGGGGGACATGTTTTCCCCTTACCACAGATTTCAGAGGACACCAGCAAAACCAGCTGGTTCTCTTAATTAGAACTGTGAGGAACTTCAAACAGCTGTTTCTTGAGTGGTGCATCATGATATACTGAAGTGTTTCACCAGATTTTCTGCCTATGTGGGGGCTGTGTGAAGTAACAATGCTTTCTTTTTTTTTTTCTTCTTTTTTTTTTCTGCTCTGGCTAAACTTTACAACCAACTCTTTGAGCTGGAGACTCCATCATCATATATGTTTATTTACAAAAGCAAGTTTCCATGTTTTGTTTAAAGAATATTTTCACATCAGACAGATCGTCAAACACATTTACCATTTCTGCAAACAAACAAAAAACCCAAACAAAAAAAAAACAATAAAGCAAAATGAAATATCAAACACTTTGTATGTTTATTGATCAATGTATGTATTGATATTGGCAGATGAGGGGGAGATGTGACATTAGTGACTGATTTTATTAGTGCAGATGCTAGTGACTGGTTTGACTGTGGTGGTGTTTGTGACATCACACAACCTCTCCTCTCTCATGACTAATGCAGGAAGCTGTCTTGCTTTCCCTTGGTCGCTAGCTTTGGACAATGACGGTCTGATAAAAGTGATATCAAGGGTAAGGTGTCACCTGAAATAAAACAAAAAAGAAGGAAAAATCAAAGTGATATCAAGCTTGTAAAGGAGAACAGTCCAGAGTATATGTCAAGTTTTACGCTTACATGCTGCCTAGAAAATTTCTCAGCATTGGAACTGATGACAGATTGTGAAAAAGTTGCATGCTCGCTTTGCACAGAAAAGAATGGTAAAGGATTATGATGCCACATGGCCAGGTCGGACCTCAGGAGCTAATAATTCAGAGGCAGGCGTACTCAGAAGAGGTTGGGGTTTCTATATAAGAGTTATCTGTATTTCAATGGTTAACTCTGAATAAAAACTGCAGTGGCAAGCGCTGGAAGAAACTGTGTTATTTTTAAGAAGTGTTAACATAGTTATTGATGACTCTATACTCTTTGATGAAATAAGTGATTTAAGAACGTACCACAAAAGGAACTCTGCAACATTGGTAGGGAAAAGTGTTGCCAAGAAATGGTATGAGTACAGGAGTAATAATGTTAAGTGTATAGAACTGTTGAAAGTAGTACAGTACTATTTTGCCATACCTGCACATAATGCAGGTGAGAGAGAATATTTTCTCTGCTAAATGTTCAGTGGACAGATGAGTGAAATAAAATGTTGATCATAATGTGTAACATGAAAATTGTAACTTATGCTCAAAATTATGACAGGATTTTTTGTAAAAAGGATTTCCTGAAAAAAGAAAAAGGAAATGTAAAGCATGTGAAATAAATGTAATTAACTGAATTCCGCAGTTTTCTGACATCTTGATATGGTAACCCTACACTAGCATCTGCACTAATCAAATCAGTCACTAATGTGACAATATTGAAACTCAAAAGAAATCATAGAGAAACAAAGGTAGGAATATCCACCCAATAAAATATGAATGAATAGATGGGGAAAGAACAAAACTGTCAGAGAATTGGAAAGGATGTGGCGTAAATTGAAACAAACATATTACTGATTAAAGAGAAATAAAATGAATTTTTAAGCAAATATTAAATGCCTTAAGGGAATACAAAAAAGTCGAGAAAGGTGAAGATTCAGACAGGAGTTGCTGTAAATCAGTCGCTAATGGATTTCCTGGAACAGATGAAGTGTGGAAGATGAGTCTCATACATAGAGAGAGTTTTTGTAGTTATTTAATGCCAGGAAAATCCTTGTACTAGAAATCAGTCTGTATACAGTTTTAGGCTTAGGACCCTGGCCTCCTTCAACCCAGGGATTATGGATAACTCCAGGGGGTTTTCCATAGGGCAATACCTAATTTCTTAGAAAGCCCCCCCCCCCCCCCGTTGACAACAACGTCAAGACGGGAAGGAAGTGGATATGCCACTAATGCGCGTCAACCCAGAAGGGAAGACTACCAAAACACCTCGGTGGGGCCGCCTAGTGATCTAGCACAACTTCTACTAGTTCTGCAGGCTGGTACCCGGGACTTATGAGGCAACCCTCTACCCCCTCCGGGCGGCCGTAACCTGGCCGGTGGTACCCAATTCCCAGTGGGTGTCGGGAACACACTGCCCCCTCGAGTCCAAGCCAATCCAAACAACTCCCCATCGGGAGGGGCTCGGCATTTCGGCGCAAGGTTCCTCTAGTTAATGCCAGAGTTTCTACTCCCATTAGTCCTGGACCCGTAGGACCAAGGACCCGGGCCTCCTTCGACCAGGGAGTTACCGAGCTGCCCCAAAAGAGCGTCCGGCACCTCCATGGGGCTTTCCATATGGCAAGACCTAGAGACTAACAAGCCCCCATCTGGTCCTGTGGACTCAAGACGGGATGGAAGTGGATACGCCACTTATGTGCGCCAACTCCAAAATAGGAAGGCAACCGAGATGACCTCGGTGGGGCCGCCTGGTGATCTAGCACACCTTCTACTAGTTCTACTAGTTCTATCCAGAGACGTACCCGATCTCCCACTGGTATCGGGAACCACTGTCCCCTCGAGTCCAATCCAATCCGAACAACTCCCTATCAGGGAGGGTCTCGAATGTTCGGCCCAGGGTTCCTCTAGTAACGTCAGAGGTACCACGAGTGCTAGGGGTCCGCAGCGCTCGCACCACGGCAGCTGAAGGGGACGAGTCCCCTCCCCTACGGGACTGAGGTTCCTCTAGTAACGTCAGAGGTACCACGAGTGCTAAGGTTCCGCAGCGCTCGCACCACGGCAGCTGAAGGGGACGGATCCCCTCCCTTACGGGACTGAGGTTCCTCTAGTAACGTCAGAGGTACCACGAGTGCTAAGGGTCCGCAGCGCTCGCACTACAGCAGCTGAAGGGGATGGATCCCCTCCCTTATGAGACTGAGGTTCCTCTAGTAACGCCAGAGGTACCAGGAGTGCTAGGGGTCCGCAGCGCTCACACCACAGCAACTGAAGGGGATGGATCCCCTCCCTTACGGGACTGAGGTTCCTCTAGTAACGTCAGAGGTACCAGGAGTGCTAGGGGTCCGCAGCGCTCACACCACAGCAACTGAAGGGGACGGATCCCCTCCCTTACGGGACTGAGGTTCCTCTAGTAACGTCAGAGGTACCACGAGTGCTAAGGGTCCGCAGCGCTCACACTACAGCAGCTGAAGGGGACGAGTCCCCTCCCTTACGGGACTGAGGTTCCTCTAGTAACGCCAGAGGTACCAGGAGTGCTAGGGGTCCGCAGCGCTCACACCACAGCAACTGAAGGGGACGGATCCCCTCCCTTACGGGACTGAGGTTCCTCTAGTAACGTCTGAGGTACCAGGAGTGCTAGGGGTCCGCAGCGCTCACACTACAGCAGCTGAAGGGGACGAGTCCCCTCCCTTACGGGACTGAGGTTCCTCTAGTAACGTCAGAGGTACCACGAGTGCTAAGGGTCCGCAGCGCTCACACTACAGCAGCTGAAGGGGACGGATCCCCTCCCTTACGGGACTGAGGTTCCTCTAGTAACGTCAGAGGTACCACGAGTGCTAAGGGTCCGCAGCGCTCACACTACAGCAGCTGAAGGGGACGAGTCCCCTCCCTTACGGGACTGAGGTTCCTCTAGTAACGTCAGAGGTACCACGAGTGCTAGGGGTCCGCAGCGCTCACACTACAGCAGCTGAAGGGGACGGATCCCCTCCCTTACGGGACTGAGGTTCCTCTAGTAACGTCAGAGGTACCACGAGTGCTAAGGGTCCGCAGCGCTCACACTACAGCAGCTGAAGGGGACGAGTCCCCTCCCTTACGGGACTGAGGTTCCTCTAGTAACGCCAGAGGTACCAGGAGTGCTAGGGGTCCGCAGCGCTCACACCACAGCAACTGAAGGGGACGGATCCCCTCCCTTACGGGACTGAGGTTCCTCTAGTAACGCCAGAGGTACCAGGAGTGCTAGGGGTCCGCAGCGCTCACACCACAGCAACTGAAGGGGACGGATCCCCTCCCTTACGGGACTGAGGTTCCTCTAGTAACGTCAGAGGTACCAGGAGTGCTAGGGGTCCGCAGCGCTCACACCACAGCAACTGAAGGGGACGGATCCCCTCCCTTACGGGACTGAGGTTCCTCTAGTAACGTCAGAGGTACCACGAGTGCTAAGGGTCCGCAGCGCTCACACTACAGCAGCTGAAGGGGACGAGTCCCCTCCCTTACGGGACTGAGGTTCCTCTAGTAACGCCAGAGGTACCAGGAGTGCTAGGGGTCCGCAGCGCTCACACTACAGCAGCTGAAGGGGACGAGTCCCCTCCCTTACGGGACTGAGGTTCCTCTAGTAACGCCAGAGGTACCAGGAGTGCTAGGGGTCCGCAGCGCTCACACCACAGCAACTGAAGGGGACGGATCCCCTCCCTTACGGGACTGAGGTTCCTCTAGTAACGTCAGAGGTACCAGGAGTGCTAGGGGTCCGCAGCGCTCACACCACAGCAACTGAAGGGGACGGATCCCCTCCCTTACGGGACTGAGGTTCCTCTAGTAACGTCAGAGGTACCACGAGTGCTAAGGGTCCGCAGCGCTCACACTACAGCAGCTGAAGGGGACGAGTCCCCTCCCTTACGGGACTGAGGTTCCTCTAGTAACGCCAGAGGTACCAGGAGTGATAGGGGTCCGCAGCGCTCACACCACAGCAACTGAAGGGGACGGATCCCCTCCCTTACGGGACTGAGGTTCCTCTAGTAACGTCAGAGGTACCAAGAGTGCTAAGGGTCCGCAGCGCTCACACCACAGCAGCTGAAGGGGACGGATCCCCTCCCTTACGGGACTGAGGTTCCTCTAGTAACGCAAGAGGTACCAGGAGTGCTAAGGGTCCGCAGCGCTCACACCACAGCAGCTGAAGGGGACGGATCCCCTCCCTTACGGGACTGAGGTTCCTCTAGTAACGTCAGAGGTACCACGAGTGCTAAGGGTCTGCAGCGCTCACACCACAGCAGCTGAAGGGGACGGATCCCCTCCCTTACGGGACTGAGGTTCCTCTAGTAACGTCAGAGGTACCAAGAGTGCTAAGGGTCCGCAGCGCTCACACCACAGCAGCTGAAGGGGACGTATCCCCTCCCTTACGGGACTGAGGTTCCTCTAGTCACGCCAGAGGTACCACGAGTGCTAAGGGTCCGCAGCGCTCACACCACAGCAACTGAAGGGGACGGATCCCCTCCCTTACGGGACTGAGGTTCCTCTAGTAACGCCAGAGGTACCACGAGTGCTAAGGGTCCGCAGCGCTCACACTACAGCAGTTGAAGTGGACGGATCCCCTCCCTTACGGGACTGAGGTTCCTCTAGTAACGCCAGAGGTACCACGAGTGCTAAGGGTCCGCAGCGCTCACACTACAGCAGCTGAAGTGGACGGATCCCCTCCCTTACGGGACTGAGGTTCCTCTAGTAACGCCAGAGGTGCCACGAGTGCTAGGGGTCCGCAGCGCTCACACTACAGCAGCTGAAGTGGACGGATCCCCTCCCTTACGAGACTGAGGTTCCTCTAGTAACGCCAGAGGTACCACGAGTGCTAGGGGTCCGCAGCGCTCACACTACAGCAGCTGAAGTGGACGGATCCCCTCCCTTACGGGACTGAGGTTCCTCTAGTAACGTCAGAGGTACCACGAGTGCTAAGGGTCCGCAGCGCTCACACCACAGCAGCTGAAGGGGACGGATCCCCTCCCTTACGGGACAGTCCGTATACAGAAAAGATAGCTAATATGAGCCTACATTTTGGACACAGCAACTTTATTATATTTTAGAGCCAATTTAGTAAAGAAAACGCATTGCCATTGAGATTAATCAAAAATTACATACCTAGAACATAAATTGGGGGGAAAATAGAAAAAAAGATTGTTTTTATGAAATTTATCTTCCCAAGTGCTGAATTAGACTTGAGTTTCGCTCATCTGGGTGTCAACCTAAGATGATGGGAGTTTGTGAGTAAAGTCTTATAAGCATCTATAAGAGAGAGAGGTTTAATCGTGTTTGAGGAAACCAGAGATGGGAGGTTGTTTGTACTGTAGTTGAATCTGATGAAAATAGATAAATAATTAAACGATTCTAAGTTGAGTTTGGAAGAATTTAGCATAGGATCTCTGGCATATGGAGAATAGAGAATACAAATTGTGTGGATTAGATTAAGGGACTACTTTGGAGAAGAAATAGCTGTTTTCATTATTTCTTTCCTTCATCACATCTTAAGCAGGGAGTGCTCATTTCTCTGAAATACTTCATTATCTGAGATAACTATAGCAGAACTTCCTTCCATTAACAACTTCTCTCATGCTATCGACATCTTACCCACTAAACACATTACATTCTATGTAAAATTTAAAAAAAAAAAAAAAATGCTCGTGTTGAAAAGTAAGTATATGTAACTCTAATGTATCTTCCAAATTCAAATGTATTGGCCATACAAAGCATGGTGAAAAGATAGCTCACAGTTACATTTGGATTCCATTCTGGCATGAACTCAGCTTGATTTTCGTATGTACTTTGACGTACCTACTGCTTTGATCAGGAGCAGTTAGGTATTTTCTCTACACCTGTGCTGATATCTTTAAAAAATATGTTGCCACTTTTGTTACATTTACTGTAGGCATTAAACTTTATAACCAAAGAGCTGATATGTTAAATAATGGTTCTAGTGTCAATAGCATGATAACATAACCTGTTTCTAACAATTGATTTGTAATACTTCTAAAATGATGATCTTCTGAGAAAAATATAGTAAACAAATATGTATTCACACATTAGATGTTTTCAAACATTTTTTAAATTCCATTTCAATTTGAATTTCCTACTAGTTTATACTGAAAGTCTTGTAATAGTTTTTATAAAAATACTAATTAAGATTTTTTCTGCCAAAATACAGAACAAAGTTAAGATAATAAATGATCCTTGGAACACCTGCTTAATCGCATTGCATTTGTTGGAAACTCTGTTTTGAAAATGGAAAAATATGTATCTGAAAGACCCAAATTCTTGCAAAATTTAGAACCATATGGTGTTTTGAAGTAACACTGATAAGATCAATTATAAATGTCTGCAGGCTATATGTAATCTTGAAATTCATGGAACTCTTTTTCAGCATTTAACTATATTTTTATTACATTCTAGTGCTATAATATTTGCACTAAGATATTGAAATTTTACTGCATGTGAAAGCAATGGTTAAACAAAGCTACAGACCTCACTGTGGATAAGGAAATATTTACAGAATTAAAGGCATTATAATGTGCATACTGGCGCGATCGTATTATTAGACTAAAACCGGTAAATTACATCTTCAATTATGATATTTTAGAAGGAAACATAACCATTGTGCATTTTATCTTTGATTACTGAATTAATATGAATGAAACAATAAAATAGCTTTTGTACCTATTCATGGCCATATAATATAGTATACAATATCTGAACTTTTGAGGGATTCATAATGGGTGAGCAACAATACACTAATGTAACTAGGCTGCCATATCCTTGGAATTCCTAAAAGATTCTCTTCCGCAAACACTGTTATTGTACAAATATTAGTAAATGTTTTAGCAAAATTGCAATGAAGCTGTAAATATTTCTGCAAACATTGTCATTATAAAAATATTAATAAACTTTTAGCAAAGATGCAATGCATTTTAATAATTTTGCAAAGCATGTATCCAAAATAGATGTACCAAAGTATTATCAGAGCAATGCATGTTAAGCACAAAAAGCTAGTACTATTTTCTCTTATTATTGGCATTTATGGTTAGTAATTTTATGGCGTCCAATATAATCACTGGAAATCTTTTAACATCCCTTTTAGGAAATACTGAAAGAGCAATAATATCTCTTTTACCTTTATTAAGGTCACTGTAAATAAATAATCTAAGTTTATAGCCTAAATAAGTTTGGAGTAGGAATTTGATACACTACCATTTCTTGAAGCTACTAAAAGTAAATAGGCTTCATGTCATATTACTTACTGGTAAATTCTCTCTGAAAAATCCAATAAGAATATTGCTCCCATTTTTGTCAATTTGTTATACCAATCCTTATTTTCAATAAATTGGAAAAATCACTGACAAAATATGAACTTTTCAAAACTGGTGTGCAAATAAATAAGTGAGAGGTTTCTTCCATGAACAGGAACATTTTTAAACCTTGTGTTGAATATTATTTTGAAAAATTAAAAATTTATGGTTCAGACATAATTTAGCAGCCTAGAAAACTTCCAACAATAAGTATATATATTAATTTATAGATGAGTCGTATTTATTACACATCTGCTTCACTTACATATGAGTCGCATAAGTGCCGAAGATGCAAACGATGATTTGCGAAACATTTCCTCAAAATAGGTACGTAAGTGAAGCAGATGTGTAATAAATACGACTCATCTATAAATTAATAATTATTTCGCTTCACTGTGGTTTTCCAATACAGTTAAATCTCGATATAAATATAGAGTTTATACCAAGTTTGCAAAAATTGATACATTATTGTCAAAATAGAAACAAGGTTCAAGTTGCTACCAAATGGATGCCTTTATGAAATAGATGGTAAGAATAGCAAACCATTTTACTGATTTCTTCCATAGCTTCACAAAGAGTGTAGGCTACAGTTACTCCTAGCCACTCTTAACTACCAACAGTCTTTTAAGCCTCTCATCAAGTAAGACTGCATCATAAGCTCTTAAGGACAGTAAGTGATATTTTTGGTATATGTACGGTATGTTTATGTTGTTATTGCATAAATTGTTGGTGCTTTTTGGTCACCAGAACTGCTTTATGTTGGTATCTAACCCTTCTCTTAAGGAAGGGATTGCTGAGACACTAAACCACCCCACTAAGATAAAGTGAGACGATGGGTGCCCAAATTATCACATAAGATGACATTCCAACTTTCATAACTGGAGTGGCAGAAAACAATGCACACAGCATTTGTTTCCATGCTGCCAATGTAACCAAAAACTGAAAGTGACATGTATGTAAGAGAAACAAAAAGTAATTAACACAATTCTCAGAATCTTCCAGTCTATTAGATATAATTACACTGCAGTATCAGTTCCATGAACATGAGTTCCTAACTAAAGCTTTTTAATAATTTTAAAGGTTATGTTATTTGTGAGTAAAACTATGAGCATGTAACAAATTGTGAAACATCTTTTTTTTTTTTTTAAACTTGTTATAACGATGCAGAGTTTCTCCTAGAAATAAGGAACAATCTGAAACCCGGATCATCATTTCAAACCTGTTTGTTTCAGAGTGCTTCCTAGTTTCTGGAGAGAATGTTGTTTTAGTTTGAATTGCAAATGGAATGTAGATTTTTAGTTCCTTGAAGTAAGTAACATCAATCATTGTTTCTTATTTGTTGTTGCAAAAAGGCCTTTGTCATTTTGATAAAACCAATGAGAATTCCAAAATATATTTGAAGTGTTTATGAATGTATCTGTTTCCAACTATAGCTTTTTTACCTTCTCCAGGAGATCTTGAGTTTCAAAAGCAAGTTGATGGTCTGTTCTGCCAAAATAAGGAAGCACTAGAAGCATGATGTCCACGAGTCCTAAATCATCGTTAACAAGCCTGGACTAAGGATCGTCCTCCAATGTAGTAGAAGCATTTCTTTCTCCAGCGAGCAAACGTTTCCTGCTTTATTAGTTCTTACATAGAAACACTCAGAAGATAATGTAGTTCTGAAGACGTAGTAGATAAAGTGCTTGTCTCTACATTGTGATGCATATTGATGAGTTGATGACAGCATTGTAGTTGCAGCAGTAAATGTAGATGGCCCCCTGCATACTGTAAGAAAATCAGATGGATTAGTATAAGTGATCAAGGCAGGAATGATGGAAATGCCTTGTACCTGTGAGTCACCATATGTGTAACAGTTGAAATATGTAATAAATAAATGGAATCAGCAAGAGAGGGACAGGTAGGTGTACCTGTGAATCAAAAAGACTTCTGAGTCCTGTTTTCTTCATTTTTATTTTAAACCACAATGTAAAAATATTTTGGAAGCTAAGAAAGGCTAAATAGCAA
>CM060947.1:211388964-211396464 GCA_030765055.1 Mantis religiosa | reverse complement strand
GATTAATTTCCATAATTTACCTAATAACTAATAAGATTGGAACTTAGCACTTACAACATTGCACGTCGCCACAAAAGGTGTGCATCTCATTGTATATGAGAGCCCCTAGTGTTTACCGGGAATATATGAATCAGTTGGAGAATTTGTTGTCACGCTGGCATATTGGCCATGGTAGCTTGATGGTTAAGAGCAACCGGACAGAGATAGGGAGATCTGTGGTTCAAATCCTGGCTACGGCATTGAAATTTTCAGTCTGACTCTATCCAAATCTTAGCCTACACATGGCTAGTGTGGAAAAGCGTTTGAAGTAAGTAATTTAGTCATATAAATTGATACAACTTTTGGCTTCGTCAAGAAAGAAAAAAAAATCAAGACAGTTATATATGTATACTATTTACAAAAACACAAAGTACAAACAGTATTTAGAGTAAGTTTAGCAATGTAACCATGTGGTTGAGTTGAGTATCGTTTGATACAATTTTTGGCTTCGTCAAGAAAGAAAAATGATCAGGACAATTATATATATATATATGTGTGTGTGTGTGTGTGTGTGTGTGTGTGTGTGTGTGTGTGTGTGTGTGTGTGTGTGTGTGTGTGTGTGTGTGTGTGTGTGTGTGTGTGTGTGTGTGTGTGTGTGTGTGTACTATTTACAAAAACACTGCATAAAAACAGCATTTAGAGTAAGTTTTGCTATGTAACCACGTGGTTGAGTATCGTTTAAACACATCTGTTTATTCCTACATTATTTTTACAATCAATTTAGTCCATTTAAAATCGGTCTAAATTTATCACATTTGGAGGAAATGCCCTCTAATACCTCATTTACTGAGTAGTATTTGGGCTTCATTAAGATAGTTTTGATTTTTTCCCTATATTGATGTGTATTGCATTCAGTTAATCCCCTACTTAGGTTTTATATAATTTTATGCCCTTAAGGTCAATAGATTTTAAATTTTTTGAAGTTCTTTGACTAGAAAGACAAATTTATTGTGTTGTTCTGGTAAAGTGACTGTGGTATTCCCTGTTCATTTTAAAATCACCTATGATCTTATGTATAAAGCAAACTGTTTCTAAGATGTACAAATATGGTGGACGTAGTATATTCAATTTTTGAAAAGGTGGTCAATGTGTAGTGTGGTACGCCACATATAATTAGAATTTCATTACTTGGGATTTAGAACCTGGAAAATAATGATAAATGAACTTAAAACTTTTAAGTATCTCAATCCCTTTGATTACTAACTTCCATTCTGATCCTCTAACACGCATATCTCAGAAAAATTACATTAGAGGATGCAACAAAAAGCACAGGCTATCTTACATCTGAAAAACTACTCCTACCATATTTTAACCCCTTAATTTCAAATATATATATTTTTAAACGTATAGCATGTGTGAAATACAAGTAAAATAATTCGTTTTCAAACAAAGCATAATGTTTCGGGCCTCTTAACTTTTCCATAAGAAAATGAAATCGGTTTAACTCCACAATCTGAATGGAAACGCGGACTCAGATCAAAACAACTCTTAAATTTCATCCCCTTTGAAAGAATGACAAAATCTAACTTTCATGACATGGAAACAGCTATCGTAATAGTATTTTTCGCACTAATGTTGTAGCAAGAATAATATTATATATTTTTTTTTCTTTACGAGTAATTAGAAATTGCCTCTCAAAGGAAGTAAGTCAACTTACCTCTTTGCTATGAAGTTCTGAATTTGTTGTAGGAGCTGCAATCATTTGCAGTATTTCTATGCCATTCATAAAATACTCATATTTATTTTGTGCTACCTAAAGAAAAATATCCAGTAATACCAATAATAGAAACAAAATTAAATACGAAACTAATGTAACTTGGAAAACAGTAACAGATGTGAGAGATTACTTCCTGAATTACATAAATAGCTAATTGAAATAGAATATTAATAGAAACACACTATAATTATTAAATTCAATATTCATTTACATTTTGTATTATATATAAATTATTTAAAATGTATTGTAATATTGCAATTATTGCAGGAGGTTATATTTGACCAACTTCAGGAATTAACTGTAGGTATTACATAGAAAATCAGTATGTCACCACACCTTCATATAAAACTCAACAACTACTCTCTGATAGCAACAAACAATACAGTGATAAACAACAGAATATTTTTGTAATTTAAGTCCTCCCACGTTTAGTCACATCGGACGATGAATGGATGAAATAGTGTTCAAATGAGTCCGGGGTACATGGAACTTAGAGTTACCTAACATTCGTCTTTCCAGGGAAATCCTGGAAGAAACCTTATCCAGCTAACTCACCCTGACCGAGATTCGAACTCGGGACCTCTTGAACGTGAGGCAGACACGCTGTCATCTGCACTACCGAGGCGGGCAAATATAAATTAATAGATAGGTATAATATAAATTTGAAATTGTGTACCACAAATAACTAATAATAGGTACATTGTAAGCATGAGTGGAAAAAATCGTATATGCAAATCGGGAGGTAGGCAGAATGAACCATCCTCGGACTCATTGTTGCTAGCCCTTACTCGGGTGTAAATGTGTCCTCTGATGGTACATTATACCTACCTCCCTTACAGCATAAATAACTATTTTGGACTATGTAACTAATATTCCATACTTACCGCTATTATAGCTATGCATCGTACGTTGGTATTCCCGCACTAGTGCGCTAAGTAATTTCTCCATGGCAACACTTAGGCCGCCTCGGTAGCGTGTCTGCCTCACGTTCAAGAGGTCCCGAGTTCGAATCTCATTAGGGGTGAGTTACCTGGATAAGGTTTTTCCGGGGTTTTCCCTTATCCTGAAAGACGAATGTCGGGTAACTCTAAGCTCTATGGACCCTGGGCTCATTTTAGCACCATTTCACCCATTCCATTCATCGGCCGATATGACTTAACGTTGGAGGACGTAAATTGAAGAAAAAAAACCAAAGGTATAGGCGATACAAAAAGCACTAGTGCAGTAAGTAAAACATTTATTTTGAAATATTGATTGTAATATTAAAGTTTGTATAATTATATAAATACACATAGTGCAAAAATGGCATGCAATACACATGTGATAAGCACATAACTTAGCCTATATACGGCTAGTGTGGAGAAATCATTCCTTTCCATCATTTAACTAAAAAAACAACGGAATCTCGGAAACTGAAAAAAAACTTACTTCGTTCCGTATAAAGTGCTTACCCCATTAGTATCGCAGTATACTATAAATACACCAAAGAGAACTAATGTCCTCCTTTCGCTTTTCCAAGGAATAGACCTGAGAGGAGGTCTCATTTTGTCACGCCCCCCTCCCCCCAAGTTTGTTTAACAGTTATGCATATTTCTTAGAAGTGTAACTTGTCACTGGAAAAGGAAGGGGGACAAATGAAAAACAAACAGCTTAGCACACAACTTTATGATTCGGTTGAAGCGTTCATTTATGCATTACGCTAATCCAAATCTGCAGTGATTTAAAACTCAACAGCTGGGGAAAATCCTATTACCAAACAATAATATTTATATAAATTAATTGTTCTTTCACATTAGCTGTGTGTAGGCCAAAGTATGGAAAGGTAGAGTCAGACTGAAAAATTCAATGTCATAGCCGGGATTTGAACCACGAATCTTCCGGTCTCTGTCCGGCTGTTCTTAACCTCGTGCTGGAGGACCTGCTTGGTTGACACGAGTCGTTTGGACAATTTAATGTCATACTGGTAATTTGGCCATGGCAGCTCAATGGTTAAGAGCAACCGGACGGAGACCGGATGATCCGTGGTTCAAATCCCGCTATGGCATTGAAATTTTCACTATGACTCTAACTTCTCAATAATACTTATATCGATAACATAAAAAATTCCCCTTTTTTGTAATTTTGACATGGGAGATAAGTAATTTCTTCACAAAAGTTATTGTGAATAAAGCTAGTACGAGATATTCGTGCTAATCCACATATCACACATGAAATAATTTAAAATTAAAATAAGGCATAAGTGATAGAGCTCCTCTGTTATTTATAATTTTATTTGTGATCATTTGACTTTCTGCAGACATTGAAACTAGTAAAAAGTGTTTGATGTGCTTTAAATATATTTAATTCGCTAGAGTATGAATTGAATGTGATACGATTCACTAAGAAATGTTCGAGCGAATTCCCGTCCTGAAAATGAATGCAAGATATGCGCTTTAATCAATCTTTGCTTCTTTCTTTACCCAACATACAAGACAGAGTGGCTTAGTTGCTCAGGTAATTAAGTATGTAAATACAACTAAATTTCTTGGTCTTTGCATACAGAGTAACCTAAAGTGGGAGACACATGTTGATCATCTAATTAAAAAACTGAGTACAATTTCTTATAATATCAGACAACTGGTACACATAGTTAACATAAAAACTCTCAGAGGCGTGTATTTTGCGTGTGCTCACTCCATTTTAAAATATGGCATAACATTATGGGTAACTCACCACATTGTAAATCATTATTCATAATGAAAAAACGGATTCTAAGAATACTTGGAGGAGTTAAATCAACATATACGTGCAGACCATTATTTAAAAAATTTAAAATCTTACCTCTCCCATGTATTTTCATTTTTGAAATTTTAAAATTCACAAAGACAAATTTAATGAAAGGAAATGGGCACTGTACCTATAATGACACAGTTCATAAACATAATAGTAGACAGAGAATGGATATTCATGTGAATAGAAGTAACACAAGAGCTCATCAAAACAGTGTAATAAACCTAGGAATCACTTATTTTTTTAATAAACTGCCTATAGCCAATAAAGCCACTTGCAATTTTTCAGCATTTAAAAAGTCAGTTTTGGCATACTTGCTAGACCACTGTTTTTATTCTGTTAGTGAATTTATGCAAAGTTTATAAACTTGTTACATTTCTGAATTAATTGTGTATATTATAAAATTCTTGAGATATCTTTATAAAACATTATTTTGTACAGACACTGACTTGTCCCGTTTGGATGTGACTTGTTAATTTACAATTATAGTTAATTGCACTGTAAATTCAGAATTTGACGTGTCTTATATCATAGTACTCATGTAGAATGTATGATTTACAAGATGAATAAATTATCTATCTATCTACTGACACTCCAGTCCCAATGTGTGGATTTAAACCCGTCCCAGCCCGATAGTTCTTAAGTGTGCTTAAAAGCGACTGGCCCTTGTCAGTGAAATACGTTTAGGGTCAGAAATTTGGCATGAAAATGTACATTTCACTTTTTTCTACCCGTTGTTCATGCTACAGCTTTCCTTGAAGGAAAAATAAACCTGACGTGAACTTGCAAAAATAGATACTAGTTCGTTTTTACTATTAGCGTCGCACATTGTTTATAAAATCCATGTACTAACCTCAAAACCTGCAGCAGATACATTCGGCCGCGCCGTGGCTGAATGATTTGACAGCTTGGCTCTTACCAAGGCGCCCCGGGTTCGATCCCAGGCGACTGCAAACTGAGATTTTTGGTAGACAAAACGGCGCTGAGGCGGGTTTTCACCGGGATCTTCGGTTTCTCTCACCATCTTATTCCACCGATGTTTATCTTATGTCCATCAATGCCGTAGATAGTAAAAGCGGACGATAAACACTACAGATTTCATTTCATTTTTCCCACCAACCACACATGTAGGTACAACAAACGAACATGCGTTTTACAGGTTCACCCTTGGCCACAAAGTCCAGTCGATCAACATAGAAGCATAAATTACGTATTCCTCAATATTTTCCTACTCAAATCCATCCCAATACGTGCATAGTACTGAATTGAACATGTAAACGTGAACATTTATCATGGCATATATACCTAATCAGTTCAATGTTAAATCCTTGGAAACGAACTATAGCTATATATCATTCACGATGCGACTGTTACAAAACCGATATCATCGAAATACGTTTCGAGCCTTTCAAAATAAACATTTTTTAGAAAGAATCCAGTTCATTGGTTCGTATATAAATAGAAATATTGCAAAATAAAGACGAAACCTGAACATAATATGCATAGGGTATGCTGTAGTACCTACGTTATATCTGTATGCCTCAAAAATGTAAAAACATTCGTATTCACATTTACATTTGCTGCAATTAGGGATGATATTTTCAAGCTTTTCAGAAAAACACATTATTTTGTGAAAGATTAACTTCTATACAATAATATTTACTTTCTTTAACTGAAGAAGCATTTAAAGAAGAAATGAAGGGAAGAGTTACTATGTAAATTTACGTTAAATTTTATGACTGGCAATAGGACCATTTCCGTCTTTGGACACACTGTTCAAAGGGCAACTATATTGACAGGGGAAAATGTAACTCAGAAACAATACAATGTACCTTTTGTAAAATCCATTTTAAAAAATGTAAATGTGATTATTTCAAATTAGTAATGAAATGTCAATGTCATAAGCAAAAGGTGGTAATGACAGCAACAAAATAAATAACATGTTTAAACATAACAGCAAACGATCAAAATCACAAACAAAAAACTGTGAATTGGTTATTAAATTATCGAAATGAAATGTACTTAAACCAGAGCGTAAAGTATTACAAAACCATTTTCTCACTAATACTTGATGTTTACAGCTGGCAGAAATTATTTCAAGGTGTTGAATATGTTAATTAAAAGTACCTGTGACGGAAAATGTTAAAACCTGAACTAATAACGCTAGCTATTTAAGATTTATACCACAGATGTAACATAGTGTAAATATGATACAGCCGAAATTATATAAATTTCACTTTCATAGTTTGGAAAATATGGTCAAATTTATTTATCTTTGGTTATAAAGCTTCTTGCAACAAAATAACTTAAATTTTGGTCTAATATTTTAACATCAGGTTCCCAATACCTCCATTTTTTGAATTTGGCCTAGGTTTCTTTAAGCTCCAGAAATTCTTAAAGCTATGAACATGGCTTTTTTGCCCAAAATTTGAACATTTTGTGTTTTGAAGTAAATCAAGTATGCTTAAATGCATCTACGAACGTGTGCAGCAAGTTTCACTAGTCTAACACTAAAACTGCGACGCAAGGAGCATTTAGATTATGAAAAATGCTGAAATTTTCAATAGCCAGAAAACAAGTATAAAGAATTAGAATTCATATCTAACACTAGCATTCACGTAACTTTCAAACTAGATTAGAGCATTTAGAAACGCCTTGTGGATGCTATCTAAGCATCCTTTGGATTCAGGAAGACTTACACTATTTTATAGACTAAAAAGAGGAAAAAGTGACTATTTGAAAATGTGCATGAAATTTCAGCCATACATATCCTTAGGTGATCAAAAGAATTTGTTTCTCAAGAATATATTCATTTGCGGACCAGTTCTGATTATAATCGTACATATTACAATTTTTGGATTTTTCTGTGAAGTTCAGCATTTGAATCACATTAGTGTTTTTGTATATACCTACATCACATGACTGGAAATTTGTTTTTCATAAGAATAAACGAATTTGTATTATGTAAATAGTTT